>JARLTB010000494.1:1145000-1727500 GCA_030141615.1 Unio pictorum
TAGACAAGGTAGAAATTAAGGTATCAAAGGAAAGGCAATCATAAAACGTCTGGTTCTCCTTCTGGAACAAGTATTGTCATTTTTTGGGTGTGAAAATGCAACATCTTCTACTAACTTTGCATCACTGTTTTCTACAATTACGACGACGATAACAATAACAACAACAACTACTACCACAATCGATTTGATTACTACAAACATAACAATCAATAAACATACAAGAATGCCAAGGCTTTCATTTCGAACCGGAATCAACGCATTGTCGTAAAACGCGCGACCTTGAGCTTGACATCAAAATGCGAGAGTGCGTATGTCGCACAATGAATTGTCTTTACTTGAGACCAACATCAAAAGGTGAGAGAGCGTATATCCCAGAATGCATTGTCTTTATTTGAGCCCGACATCAAAAGGCGAGAGAGCGTATATCGCAGAATGAAATGTCTTTACTTGAGCCCGACATCAAAAGGTGAGAGAGCGTATATCCCAGAATGCATTGTCTTTATTTGAGCCCGACATCAAAAGGCGAGAGAACGTATATCGCAGAATGAAATGTCTTTACTTGAGCCCGACATCAACAGGCGAGAGAGCGTACATCGCAGAATGAATGGTCTTTACTTGAGCCCGACATCAAAAGGTGAGAGAAAGCGTATGTGGCAGAATGAATAGTCTTTACTTAAGCCCAACATCAAAAGGCGAGAGAGCGTATATCTCAGAATGAATTGTTTTTACTTCATCCCGACATCAAAAGGTGAGAGTGCATATATCCCAGAAAGCATTGTCTTTACTTGAGCCCAATACCAAAAGGTGAGAGCGCGTATATCCTAGAATGAATTGTCTTTACTTGAGCCCGACATCAAAAAGCGAGAGAGCGTATATCCCAGAATGCACTGTATCTACTTCTGCCCGACATCAAAAGGCGAGAGAGCGTATATCCCAGAATGCATTGCAATTACTTCATGGTGATTCATGAAATGTTGGAATAAAATCTAGAACGAGCAGAAGAAAAAAAGAAGCAAATTGATAAAATAAAAGTTACCCATTATTTAAGCTTTTGATATTACAGTTACAAGGATTAACACATTAAACCAATTGTCTTAGTTTCATAATTATTCATCCCATATATGAATTCAATCCCTCAAAGTGTTTAAGAATAGAAGCAGATAAAATATTTAAAAACAAAACCTTAATGCAATTTGTGTACGCCTGTGACCTTGAACCAAGAGTGAAAGCGGCGATCCACTATCGCACCGGATGATGTGTTTAACGGTTAACGTCCGAAGTTGTATGCATACGTCATTTTTTTAGGTATGTGAATGTCTGGCAATAAAAAATAACAACGTCACAGTAATACGTATAAACTTTGTTTTTAATGTAAATAAATGAAATTATTATTTTACAAATTCAAGACACTAAACAAAAAGTCGTTTGTTTTGTGTAAAACGTGTGTCCCTGACTTAAATTTGAAATGGTTGAGCAAGCATGTGGTAGAATAAATTGTTTTTGCTTCGTGATGATTGATTTAATATATGATCACAGTTTATCATGTAATTTATAAACTATAAACCGATGAAAATAAATCTAACCAAAACGTTGACACAGATTTTCCATCATGTTGATATTCATCTCCGGAGAATGGCAACACAATGCCTTGTCTTTTGATTCATACTGATTCACTCAAAGTATGAAAGAAATCTATCTGGAGGTTTAGGAAATATTACAGGATGAGAAATGTTAACCATGACATTAAGAAAACGTATCTGCGACTATAGCATTGAACCTAAGTTCACTGGGGAAAGAATGCATTTGGCAGAGTGATTTTGTCTAGCTACAAAGTGATTACTTTCGAAATATGTTCACAACTCACCAAATTTAGGGAATATAAACAAAACGAAAAGAACTTTAACCCATAAACGCTAACCAAATTTTCTGTGACCTTGATCCCAAGGTTAGATGAGCAAAGTAACCATGTCACTGAATGAATGTTCCTGGTTTTTGTATAACTGATTCTAGGTATTAACAAAATTAATTAAATAGTTTAAGACATTATTGAAAATTAAAACTTGAACCAACATCTTAAAGAAAATTTTAAATAACTGGGATTGACCCAAACTTAAAGGCAGCGACAGAACATGCTATAGAATAAATTGTCAGTGTCCTAAGGATTATTGCCAAGTACGACGAAAACCTATCAAAAGGGGTAAAATCAATATATGCAAATGAAATACGTAAAACAAAAGCCTTCAACTTTTGACGATGCCGGCACTGTCGGAAAAGTGTTACCGAGTTCTCGCTTGGTTATAGATTTATGATTATAACCCCCATACCCCCATGCCTAAAACAAAGCCTTAAAAAAAGAACTTTTAAAGACCTTTACCTTATGAAAAGACAAATTTAACTAGACCCTTTATGTTTTGGTATCTTTATTGTTTTAATTCACAAAATCAATATTGTTTTAGCCAAGCCAGATTTTCATATTTCGTAATCTATCGCTTCCTTAATTATGTCGCTCTGGCAGCTGCTTCGTTTGCCTAATGGGGAGGTCGCCAGGGACGTCATGGGGTAGGGGTGGGGGCAGTGTTGGGGGGTGGGGAGAGGGGTAAAGTGGTATGAATTTGCATGTGCTGTAATTGTAGCCTATATATGAAAATTAACAAGCCCGTCAAATTTTGCCTACCCCCTTCAAGAAATTGAAATGATATCTCTAGAAGCCGCCACTTATCTCGCTTCCCATTAATAACAAAATAAACCTTTTCCTTTCACTGCAACGAAATTAAAATACTGACAGCATTTTTAAAACAAAATCGGCGTCCCATTCGGAAGTTCTTTATAGGTGAGCAAAATTGTATTTGTCCCATAACAGTTTCGGTTTTTGCAAGAGTGATAAATGTATAGTCAAGTTTATTGCAGTCATCCGCTTGTGGATTACCATTATTACGAGTTTTCAGTCGCTTGAATCGGACTTTGCCGCCTCTGTAAGTTTTAATGGACCATCTCAAATAGAAAAGGTTTCCGATGACGGCAACTTAGATAAGTACCTATTATTTGGAAACATTCTGGCATTTTCTAGGTCCATCTTCAAAATCTTTAGAGCTGTTGGTTCAAGGAAAAGATTTGTAGGCCTTATATTTTAATAACATACCAGCCATTCATAATTCTAAGAATTTTTTTCATAGATTTTTCACTTCATTACGCTTTTCTTACCCTACCTTGCAGCACCAGCCGAACTCCAGGTACCAATACCGGACACTGTATACTTCGAAATCTCACCGTCCGTTTCATCAAGAAAGGTACAAAATGCAACACTCTGGGTATATCTTCTTCCACACCGAGGTAAACCGAAACAGCCTATTGAATTGTTTGTCTATAAATTGATTCCTTCCAAGAATAAAGGAGACAAAGTAATACGAAGCCCCATTCGCTACAAGAAAGTGAGTTCTTACGGTTGGCATGAATTTGAAGTTGGCCATATAGTTCATCATTGGATGCATCATCCAGATTTGAATTATGGTCTCTACATACAAGCCATCGACAAGAAAGGAAAAGCTATTGTAGTCACACCAGGAAGCTCCAGGACCGATGATGAAAGCTATGTAAGTTTTCTCATGACATATTTTGTAAACCATTCATATTTTAAAGTCGTTTTAATCTTTTTGTGGAAAATATTTGCTTGTTTGAATTCTTAATAAGCTTCTAGCCTCTATTTTCTGCGGACTTTACAGCAATAACTAACAGCTGGCATGATGTTTGAAGCACACAGGACAGACATTTCTTAAGAACTGGGTCATGAATTCCATCAAACCATAAAAAGTATATTGTCCCGACTGAGAGCGAGCTTCATAAAAAGTGTTTGTTTTAATAGAATTCTCACCTTTCGAAATTTCCTTTTGAAGAGTCTCTAGATGCGATTAAGACTCAGGTACGCTCATTTTCGCTGCAGCGGTGTCAACTTTAAAGTTTGAATAGCAGATCAACTCCAGGAAATATTATACATTCTGGGAATTATAAACAAGGAGACGATAAGACATGTGATTACAAGCATTCTAGTTTGCCGATGATGTCAGAAGTATCTCCGAAACTTTTGGATTAATCTCAATATGTTATTAAGTCAAAAATAAAAAATAAGGTCAAAGCAAATTAACTTTCGGAATTGTATTGTTCATGAATCTTGTACTCTTCTTTACAGTCTTAATGACCATTGTTGGCAGTTCACTTTTGAATTTCAAGTACTCTTTGAAATTTCTCATGAAAAATAAACATTCACGTGATAATTGAGCGATATTGTTAAAAACAGCGAATAAGACAGGGGAATATCGTTAAATAAGACATTGTCAAGAAACGTGACAGATTCCTTTCGGAACAGGTCTGTTCGTACATTAGAAAATTAGAAAAAGATTGGTGAGATTCAGCTGATATCGTGTCAGAAACAACGGATAAATGACGATCAATATTATCTCATATATGTGAACTCTCATTTCATAATAGTGAATTTAAATGTCAGCATCACTTTCAGGTAGCTTTGTCTCATGCTTGTGAATTTAAACGTCAGCATCACTTTCAATCAACGTTATTTCATAATAGTGAACTTAAATCAGTATCACTTTCAGTAACGTTTTTTCATACTGGCGAAATTAAATGTCAGCATCACATTCAGTAACGTTTTTTCATACTGGCGAAATTAAATGTCAGTATCATTTTCATGTCTGTAAAATGTAGATTTGGGCGACGAAATCTGATCAAAGGTTGATGGGGGTGGGGGTGGGTGATGGGGGTGGGGGTGGGTGGGGGTGGTGATTCAAAATTAAAATATGGTTTAGCCAATGGGGTTTCTTACAACTACAAAACACCTTAAAGGGTTTAGTAAGGTATTCATAGATCTTGGCATAATTTTAACGTTGAATTATTTACTATTTGAAATGAATACGAAGAACAACTCATTAAAAAGAAATGAGTAAAACTACGACGATATGAAATCCAATCGAATGAAGACCATACATCCTTATTTCCAAAGCGTCACAGAATTTGGTTACATCTACAAACATCTCAGAACTAAGGAATGTCGGCTAAGTAGAGGAATGTACAGGGAATATATAGGAATATCATGATTAACGATACCGGTATACACCAATCACGAATACAATATATTTTCTATTGCTGTATTATTATCAGTACATCTATAAATTCATTGTTTTCATACGGTTAAAAGACACATTTACACATAAAAAGACAATTTGGTGCAAAGGCAAAAGGATCAATGTGCTTTGACCATAAACACACTATAGCAGCCGAGTCGGTTTGGCTTTGGGCAGGATTCGAACCCGTAATCCACTGTGTAGGAGTCTACGTGCTAACTAATGGGACACTGCGGCTGCAAAATACATGACACAAAAATTTCGTAAAACTGTTTAGTTCTGAAATTAGAGTTCAATCCATTGCAGCAAATATGCTTTTTCTTTCAGGTCCCCATGCTCGAAATGAAAACAGTGGAATTCCATTCAAGCCGTGTGAAAAGATCCTATCCCATGATATGCACCGAAGAAGAAAAAGTAGAGACATGTTGCCGATACCCTCTAACAGTGGACTTTGTCCGGTTTGGATGGGACTGGGTAATAGCACCTACCGGCTATGTGGCAAATTACTGTACCGGGGAGTGTCAATACCGGCATCAGGACTCTTCAGTGTTGTCATGGGTTGTACAGCAGGGCCATAAAGGAAGCATAGAGGGCGGAGGTCCGTGCTGTACTCCAATAAAAATGGCCCCTTTGGCTTTATTATACTTTGACCATTCCCATACCGTGTTATATACATTTATGCAAAGAATGATTGTTGTTCGTTGTGGTTGTGCATAAATACTTGGTTTACACTGTACGAGTACAGATGGTGCTTGCTTTAATGCTATCTACTTTAAATTTTTCGGGATCCCTCAAGGATTTCAAAATAATCTGTTCAGCAAGAATTCTGTTAACAGTCAACATGCCATTTTCTCTAGAAAATGTATTTTTAAAAAAGCCAACAACATTTAAACAAAACAATATTTTGCTAATGCCAAGACCCTTCAAGGTTTTTTTTTTAACGCGATTTTGTGCCATGTAAGAGGCCCAAATATTTACTGAATGTCCACCGATGATTGCTTTGCATACGAGTCACAAGTCCGAAGGCTTTAAATGCTGATTTGTAACCAATCCCGCTTTATAAGAGCGTGCTTTAAGATGTACAAATTTTAAAACCAAGCAAAGAATTCTAGCATATTGAAAGGGACAAAACAGTATGAAAACGACATTTAATAAGTTGTAAATGTTCTGCATCAAAAGGCTACACCTTCTTAAAAACATGACTAAGTGATCTTGGTTACAAGGTCCGCATAACTGCAATGGTCTGGTCAGGAAAGGGACATTGCAGAGCTCACCTAGTATTGCTCGTGGCAGTGGTATTATTGCTATCATTGGTGCAAGCAGTTTCAGTAGAATGGCGGATGCGAGGACACATGGCATGCTTCAAGCATACATTCACATGATATCTTTGTGTAAAACCCTGATTTTGGAAAGTGCTGAGACGCAGTCTGTCCAGTGTACTTGTTTCATACTGTTGGACATTGTTCCAGATAAAGGAAATCGGAAAAACCCAGGTATCAGTACTTTTATGATTGTCGTTTGTTCGACGCCTGCTCTAAACGTGCTAAATGTCATGTAACTGAAATATGGATCTCGAAGGAATTGTGGGACAAAACATTATCTAGTAAATGATCCTGGGACTGCGAATAGTGATGTGTTATGCCACTGGTACATCCGGTTCTGACGTCAGATGGGTGATATTGTCACATACAAGGGGAATTGACTTCCTCTTCAACACCCCCCCCCCCAAATGTCGATAAAAATATGTACTCTGACGTCTCAGACAGAGGAGCATTAAATGTATGATAAATATTTGCTGTTTTCTACCATATGTATACTATTTATTGTTATATGTATAATAAGCTTTAAGTTGATTTTTCAACGTACAAAATTAACCATGAACCTGTACGTTGTCAATATTTGTTGTCAATGCAAATTTATTATGCTTCAAACAGATAGTAACATACCACTGATATTTTCTATGACGTGGCGCAAGCCATTATATCGGTAAAAAATCAAGTAGTCTTTCCAAATAAGTGCATATAAAATTTACCTATCTAGAATGTACATTTGTGTTGTATAGTTAATAACAGAAAATTGCATTGTTGTTCATAGCATTTAAACTGCATTCCTATTATAAAGGCATGAAATGTCGTGGTGAAAACTAACGAGGAGGGTGCGCATGCGTATATAATTTAAGCTAGTACGAATGAAGACGTTAAACGCAACACTTATAGATTCGACGCTAGCCAAGACAGGAGATATGAGATACATGTTTGAACTTGGCTAAAGGCAAATGCATATAAACATTAAAAAATAAATATTTTGTTATAAAATTTGTTTGATGATATTTTGCTGGCAGAATTTCTAATCTGTTTGTAACACTATGTTCATTTATTGCATTTTATGGTGATCTGCATTGATTTTCCGAGTTGGCGCGTGCAATCGTAACCACGTGCAATGTTCAAACAATTATGTTTTGCTTAAAAAGTATAAGTTCTGAGCCAAATTTCATAGAATACGGTTCAATCACTGAGATGGAAAGGATCCTTCAAGACAATAAAATGGTGCGAAACTTGTTTCAAACGGAACAAACGGACTGTGATAATCAGATGACTAAAATGGCATTATTACAATAAGCACGTCTTTGTGTCTTAATGTGTAAAGCCACTAGAATACATATTGTAGCTTTTATTGTTGTTAAATATTTAATTCTTCATTACGCTTGAGTTTCATTCCTGTTTCCTCAAACTAGATGGTAACATGAAGGTATGCAAATTTAATTCGTTTCGTTTTAAATACGAAACACATGGAACATAAAAAGTTCGTACATTTCACTTGTAAAAATAAAATGATCATCATAAAATAGTAATGAGGTGTTTTCCACTTTTCCACGTCAAGCTGGAGATATACAATGAGTAAAATCTCGCTTATTTGTATTGCTACTTCTGTTTAAATTACCTTTAAAACATGTAACAAGACTATTCCTCAGTAGAAACCGAAGTGCATTTAACAAATCGAATATCATCCAAATAAAAGATTTGACCATTTTGAAAAGAAACCAACTCTTAAGCTATGTTATAAAGCAAATAATTAAACAACACCCCCACAACAAGCATATAAAATTTAAAAAAACCCACCAAACAAAAAAGGTAAACGTTCTCATCAAACAATAAAACAGAGTTAACTTTTATCTAAGTTAAAGCGAGATGTGCCATATCATTGTATATTAAGAACATACAAAATTACGATAAAACAATCAAATAAACAACAAAAAGTTCAATTTAAAAACTCATAATTTAAAACCATGTCATATATTTCCATTTCCTTTTTTCTGCGTTTTTAGAACTATTTTAGTGCAAAGAAACATCTATGACATATGAACTGATGTCCTTTGCAATCAATAAACATTCTGAAATTAAAGAAATCGGCAACGAGTGCCTTAACATTAGTTTTAAAAAGGCTGTCATGGAAACCATCAAAATACTTTAAACTACATGTCTTAAAATCAAACATGAATGAAAATGATTTACAATAAAAATCCTAGCATGAATTAAAATGAATTACTATATTACAATAAACAGCACAACATGAATTAAACTCAATTACCGTAGTACAACAAAAGACCCAACATGAATTAAAATGAATTACTGTATTACAATAAAAAATCCCAAAATGAATTAAAATGAATTACTGTATTACAATAAAAAATCCCAAAATGAATTAAAATGAATTACTGTTTTACATAAAAAATCCCAACATGAATTAAAATGAATTACTGTTTTACATTAACAATCCCACGAATTATGATGGACTACTTATTGCAATAAAAGTCCAACACGAATTAAAAAAAAATAATTACTGTATTGCAATAAAAGTCCAACATGAATTTAAAAAAATAATTACTGTATTGCAATAAATGTCCAACATGAATTAAAATGAATTAGTGTATTACACTAAAAATCCCACGAATTATGATGGATTACTGTGTTGCAATAAAAGTCAATGAATTAGTGTATTACACTAAAAATCACATGAATTATGATGGATTACTGCATTGCAATACAAATACGAACATGAATTAAAATGAATTACTATATTATCTTCTGACACTTCATATTAAGATTTCAATAAAACAGGATTTGTTCATAAAGGTCAATTTAGGACTAGAAATGATTTTGTTTTATTTATCGACATCAAAGGAACCCCCAAAAAATGTGTAGAGGAACTTGGTACAGCTTTCAAGACAGTCGCTTTTCATGATTATACAATTTTGCATACAGTATTTTTTTTTTGCATACAGACCTTATTTTATAATAAGAAAACATGATGTCAGACTCGTTTATTGATGCACAAATAAATGGAACCCCGACAATTTCTTTAACGATTCAAAGAATGTGTACTTAGTCAACTAAATTACTTAACACTATTCGAATATTTTCATGTGCAAAAAAAAAAAAAATTTGTTATTTTGTGCAATTTACAATGCATTGTGCTTCTTAAAAAGAAACTAAACAACTTATATAATTCTCCATTTTTACAAATGAAATAGTGCTAAATCTGCACATCTCTAAATGAATAAATAAATAAATGTTGGGGATTTAATTAACGTACGACTTTGCATCGCATGTTGGGGATTTAATTAACGTACGACTTTGCATCGCATGTTGGGGATTTAATTAACGTACGACTTTGCATCGCATGTTGCATATTAAAATACAAAGGTATTTCCAAATTTAAAATTAAATCTAGTGAGGATATTTGCTTGAAAGGAGATAATAAGGAATATATTTAATCTACTAGGTCAATAGGTCAAACACTGCATTGTGAATTTGAATTTGTTTCGCCTGCAAGTGAGGCCGTCATAGTTACCAATAGACAAAGTGGACGGCTAAACTCTGCTAGGATGCATTAACTATAATGTTGCACATGGCAGTGAAACATATTCCAGGTATTCCACTCAGTGAATTATCAATATTATTTTTCTTGGAAAATGCAGTAATTTACAGCCTAGCATAAAACTAATGGCTCCTTGTTTGTAATGCTAAGATGAAATAAAGCATTTAATGGTTCCACTTTGTTTCTCATGTTTTCTTTATGTCCTTGCTGGTATTGAAATTTATGAAAAGATTACATTCCAGACTATTTTTCATATGCGCGATATATCTTGATGTATAAGTATACCTGCCCTTACTTAAGATCACTTGAATCTTCATTAACTTCGCAACACTATTAGAGGCAAATGGTCTTTTTATTTAACGACACGAATGGTGCTTACACGTTCGAAAGTTAATTATATTTTTATTTGGCGACATGAATGGTGCTTACACTGTCGCAAAATATGTTTTTTTATTTGACGACGTTAATATGTTACTGTAAAATGGATATTTATGACATTAAAGCCACCATTCTTGTCATAAAAATGTATCCACATTATAGATATTTTTTTTTAAAAAAATACGTAGAAAAATAGTCATAATTTTAATTTTGGCTAACACTAAGTCAAAAAGAGTGAAGCATGTCACAGGGTCAGTTCTGAGAGTACTTCGCATGTCAACTGGTGTTCTCGCTCCTTCTTAAACGCCATTGTCACCCCAAGCTTTTTTCTGCATGAAACTTAACGAGTGTCTGTGTGCCAATCACTGCCACCTCACCTCTGTCGGGGTAGGTTGGATGCTCGGGTTTGTGAGAAAGCTTGCCACTAACTTCCAGTGGGAAGTTGGTTCTCTCTGCGGTTATACTGGCAATCATGCATAGACTATCGTGTACATGGCGTTACAAAAGAATCATTGTTCTCGAGCTTATCTCATCATCAGAAAAATGACGAAAAGGATAGAACAACATATAAAATACACATAAAAGAACCACAACAATCTGTTGAAAAAAATATAATTCTATACTTTCTGCTGTTTGCCGAAGCGCAGTGTGTAAGGTTTTGAATCCTCGAGTTCGAACTGTTTCCTTGTGATTGGATAAACGTTTCCTTGTGATCGTTTAAAAATTTGCCGAAGTGCTAGGCAAAAACTTTTTAATCCTAGGTGTAACTTTTTCCTTGTGATCGTTTAAAAATTTGCCGAAGCGTTAGACGAAGAATTTTTAATCCTTGGGTACGAATTTTCATTCTGATTAGGCAAACGTTTGTCGAGAATCTATAGAAGGACTTTCAACTCTCGGATTCCAACTCTTTTCGTTATCGGATAAATGTTTGCAGAAGCAATATGGAAATCAATCATCGGCTTCAAATTGCACCCGCATGATCGGCACAACTTTTCTCAAAGCGGGATGGAAAATTATTTCATCGTATTAGGAAAATTCATACGTTATGATATCATGTATCGCATAAAATAAAATCTCGCAAATGATGATGATAAATAAATCATTTTAAAATGAAAAGAAAGCTAACCATTCTTGGAAAACGTTTTGACGGTCTATGAAAATTCTAGATTAACTTGGAATTTTAAAAGCCTAAGACTTATTTATTACTTTATTTATTTATTGTTCACATGACTAATTATCTTCTCTACAAAGACAACACTTTTTCAACAATTTAAAAAAAAAGAAAATATAAGTTTATTAAAGTAGAAGCATTACCATTTACTTGTGAACATAGTATTTAATGTTTGAGTATGAACATAGTACATAATGTATACGTATGAACATAGTACATAATGTATACGTATGAACATAGTATATAATGTATACGTATGAACGTAGTATATAATGTATACGTATGAACACAGTATATAATGTATACGTATGAACACAGTATATAATGTATACGTATGAACGTAGTATATAATGTATACGTATGAACGTAGTATATAATGTATACGTATGAACATAGTATATAATGTATACGTATGAACATAGTATATAATGTATACGTATGAACATAGTACATAATGTATACGTATGAACATAGTACATAATGTATACGAATGAACATAGTATATAATGTATACGTATGAACATAGTACATAATGTATACGTATGAACACAGTATATAATGTATACTTATGAACGTAGTATATAATGTATACGTATGAACACAGTATATAATGTATACGAACGAACATAGTATATAATGTATACTAGCGAACATAGTATATAATGTATACGTATGAACATAGTATATAATGTATACGTATGAACGTAGTATATAATGTATACGTATGAACGTAGTATATAATGTATACGTATGAACACAGTATATAATGTATACGTATGAACATAGTATATAATGTATACGTATGAACATATTATATAATGTATACGTATGAACATAATACATAATGTATACGTATGAACATAGTACATAATGTATACGTATGAACATAGTATATAATGTATACGTATGAACGTAGTATATAATGTATACGTATGAACACAGTATATAATGTATACGTATGAACATAGTATATAATGTATACGTATGAACGTAGTATATAATGTATACGTATGAACACAGTATATAATGTATACGTATGAACACAGTATATAATGTATACGTATGAACATAGTACATAATGTATACGTATGAACACAGTATATAATGTATACGTATGAACGTAGTATATAATGTATACGTATGAACACAGTATATAATGTATACGAACGAACATAGTATATAATGTATACTAGCGAACACAGTATATAATGTATATGAACACAGTATATATTGTATACGTACGAGCATAGATATAATGTACACATATAAAAAATACGGAAATATTACGAACATACGAACAATTCAAACTCAATTTTTCATAAAAGTTATGCCAAATTTTTCATAAAAGTCAAACATGTCTGGGAAAATACAGTTTTCGTAGCGGGGGCCCCAAGTGGCTGAGTGGTCCAAAGCGCTCTCCGTTACGGATAACTGCGATCTCACTTCTGTCAGCGTGGGTTCTAGTCCAAAATTTGGTAAATGTGCGTATGTGAGAAAGCTTCCCAGTAGCTTCTCGCGGGTCGGTGGTTTTTTCCGGGGGTTTTCTTCCAACAGTATTACTGGCCGCCATGTGTATCCTATATTGTGCTGAAAAATGGCGTTAAACCCTACAACAACAACTGTCTGCGTAGTTGCAGATGAAAATGTTATTCTCACTGACAAGATCTTTTAGATCGTGAACTCGATTTCTAATTTTTAAAGATAGATTCACTGACAAGATTTTTTTTAGACTGAACTCGATTTACAATTTTATAAGATATATTCACTAGCAACATTTGTTAGACTGTGAACTCGATTTATAATTTTATAATATAGATTTACTCAAAAGATTTTTTAGACCGTGAACTCGATATACAATTTTATAAGATAGATTCACTGATAAGATTTTTTTTAGACTGAACTCGATTTACAATTTTATAAGATATATTCACTGGCAACATATGTTAGACTGTGAACTCGATTTACAATTTTATAATATAGATTCTCTCAAAAGATTTTTTTTAGACCGTGAACTCGATTTATAATTGTATAAGATATATTCACTGCATCAACATAGATCAACGGATATACTTACACTGAAATACATGGTCAATAATCGAACTCATTTAAATACATGCGTGTTTTTAGATAAATAAGGTATTTAAGCAGGTAATCACATAAACAAGATGAAGTTACGAGTAAGTCCTCTTTAAAAGAGTGGCGCATTACTGTAGAGAAACGGGTCATTTAGGAAGAACATCTAATAGGGGTCTGGTTTTATATCAGAGATAACTCAAGATCAGGTTTCCTTGTAACTTTTAGATTGAATGAACAACAGAAGCCAACACATGTGCCATAAACACCTCATTACGTACACGAAATGATTCACAACCAGTGTACCACATCTGACCTTTGGATAGCGTTCAGTTGCATATTCTGACCTTGACCTTGTCCAAAATGGTTATATGATGTTTTATGAGAAAATGAAAAGACGAACTGAGGAGGGCTTCATATTTCGACAATGCCAATTTAATTTAGATAAATCATTGGAGTAGAACTAAAAGCAACAGGCCAAATTTCTTTGTGGCTTGCAAATCTTCACCAGCGTCAACCAAAACAGCCAATCTGTAAAAAGAAAGAAAGAAAAAGAAAGTATTTTCATGATGGAAATTGTTCGTTGTACTGGAATTAATTTAGTTTTAAGGTACGTGTGGATGTTCCCAGTTTGAAACTATATTGAAATGCAAATTATAATAACTACATGCGTGATAAAACTCAAGCTAATTAGCGTTAAAGATCATCCCAAGCAGTTTATTTTTTTATACCCGATATTTAATTTAAAAGATAGATTATCCTACACTCAATATTTCTGACTAAATTTTATGCCAAGTAAAATATGCCATGATACGCACCGTAATTATTACACTGCTCTCATCTACACATTGCACAGACCCTGCTTGCCGTTGCATAATACCGCCGGCAGATTTGGTTCTATTCAGTTTGATAGAAGTAATAAGCAGAACAAACAAGAAAGACCCTGATCTGTATCCGCATTATGGCACGGCATATCAGAATCTTTGTTGTTTGCAGTTTTACTAGACTTATAAGCAAGATTATACGAAAGACCTTGTGTAGAATTCAATAAAATAGGTATAATTCAATACAATTACTAAGGACAAAACTTTGTAACGTTGGGAGTAGATTTGTTTGTTTGTTTGTTTGGGATTTTTAACGTAGCTTTAACAATTTTTCAGTCATATCGCTACGATGTCTGCAGTGAGGCAGTTTATAGTGATGTCTAGCACTGGGGCATTATGCCTCAGACATGTAGCATGATGTCTGACACCAGGCCGACCAGTACTAACACTAACCTATTTATGCTGAGCGCCAAGCGAGGCAGCTGTTAGTTTAATTTTTGTAAGTCTTTGGTATGACTTGGCCGAGGATGGAACCCACGACCTCCCGCTCCCGCGGCGGACGCTCTAACCACTAGGCCACCGGAGTGGTCGTTGGGAGTAGAAATAACATAAGCAGAAGAACACAATAACTTTTGGGCTCGACCAGTATTCACCAGAAGCTTCGTATGAATCCAATTAAAATAAAAAGGGAACTTAAATTACCTAACTTTCCCTTTCTATGTAACATTTTCACCGTGTCATTTTTTTAAAAAACGTTTGCCTTAATCTTGAAGGATAAAAATTACAGTTGTTTCTTTTGAAAAATACTTGCAATGGAAAGAGATTTTATTTGATCACAATAACATGATGGTTTATTTACAGGTATTCTCTTATTTAATTAACGAGTACATTTTTAATTTTTTAAAAATGGATCTCAAGCGATAGCTATCCAGTATGAAAAATTAAATTTGACGCACGTTTCTAATTTTTCTAATCCTCAAAATTTAGTAGAGATTAGAAGGCCAGTTAATTTTAAAGTTTCAGTTTCTTTAAAGACTGAAGTATTGATCTTCCTTCGTACTAATGGTTCATACAGCAGCCGTTAATTTACCACACGGTTCAGTTAGTAAAGGGATTTTTAAAAAATGCAATTCAATTAAGATTTGATCATGAACCGGATGGAAACCTAAATTCATGTACATTGTTAATTTCTTTCCACCTTTCAGTAAAAGCGCCATCTGTAAGAAACTAAATGCGTGCCTGAGGGCAGATGCAAACCTTTAAATTAAGGTGATTACGTGCAATGTATGCACTAGAGCTATCATGTAAATTGACTGCTGGTACATTATAGTACATTCTAGTTTTAATCAGTCCTGGCATCTTACTTTTAATATAGTGTCCTTAACGTGCTAATGAAGCTAGTCAGGCAGCAGGGATGCTAAATTTCAAAAGACAAATTGGTGAAAATGGCAGTGTGCTATTACGGGAGTTACACAGCGACCGAAAACTATCACAGCTCTGATAACGTGTATGCAAAATGTTTGCCAGAGCTAATTAAGAATGTGTTCTGGTTTTCATGGAAACAGAGCTTATGCAAGTGCTTGGAATAATTAGCAATAATTTTATGAAGAGAAATTTTAATCTCTCATTAGCAGTAAGTATAACAGCCTTAGGGTAATTAAATCCTGCATTGCCTGCATCATTTTAGCGATAAATTATTTTAGCTTTGTTACGAGATGTGAAAACACCCCTGACCTTTTAAAGCAGATTTGATAACAATTGTATATGCGTCGCATTAGATAATACATACTTACCTGTTATTGCTGCTAGTACCATTTTTATAAGTCTTTGTTATGACTCGGGCTAGGTTCAAACCTGCGAACTCACGCATCCGAGGAAGCTCTTACCACTAAGGCAATTGAAGCGGTCTCAGATATGAATACAATATAGTTAGAACATGCATGACAACTCAGTTCAAACATTTGCTGCAAGACATAATTGACTGAACCATCGGTTATCCGATAGACTTCAGAAAGACTCAGAGACCGTGCTTTTACGGAAGACTTAAGAAAGAATTTGAACCCTCCGTTTTCCCTGAAGACAAGACATTAGACTACGAAACCTCGAATACACACACACACACACACGAAATTGCTGCCCAATGTATTATTCAGGGCGATATTTTTTCTCTGCAATTGAATTCTTAATCCATGTGTAGAGCAAATATCAAATATTATTCACGGGTTTAACAGGTTAGGTAAAACGTATTACGACCATAAAGCTTCGATTTATTTTTAAAAAAAAAGAACGTGTGTGTCTGATTTGGATATTTAACGTAACTGTAACAATTTTTCAGTCGTATCACTCCGATGTCTGCAGTGTGACAGTTTATAGTGATATCTAGCACTTGTGCATCATGTCGTAAAAATGTAGCATGATGTCCCACCCTGTCACATTATACTGACATGAGGCCGACCAGTCCTAACACTAACTTATTAATGCTGAGCGCCTGGCGAGGCTGCTGTTAGTACCATTTTTTTTTTTTTTTTAAAGTCTTTGGTATGATTTCGCCGAGGATAGAACCCATGACCTCCCGCATCCGAGACGGACGTTCTAACAACTGTCCTTTAAATAAAAAGAAAAAAAAGAAACTTTTTGAATTGTGTAATAGGTACTCATAACCTTAAGGTATAAAATACTTCGTTGTTTGTTTCTTCTTCTGGATTTTAAAGGCACTTCTAACACATAATACACGTATGGAGGAAACTACACGTGTAGCAGAAAGTTACGTTCTTTCTGCCAGTTCTTTAAAAAAATTACAATTTTTAATACTCCAAATTTTTTACAATTTTTTCCACAATTTGTACCGTCTTTTTTTTCTTCTTGCTTTTAAAAGTAAAAACTGATATTTTCTGATCTTAATATGCAACTGCTTTTTGTCAATAGTGAAAATTTCAGAAAAATGTAAGGGACTGTGTGGAGGGAAATGAATATTAATTTTTTTAATCGCTGTGAATATTCGGTATCAATAATACTGAAAACCCTTATAGACGTTACCTGAAATACGGCGTCAAGTTGGTGTCATTTCCACAGCGGACAAATATTGTTCACATGTTAACAACCTTTCCATCTCACTTTCGAATTCCTTTAGTTTCGGTAAAATTATGGCAATGTAGCCATTATTCTGTGGCTGTCGAAAGATAAAATATAGTCATTCGAAAAACACTATCGATTGAAAGATAAAACTAAAGATAAAACAAAATCATTCGAAGGATAACACACAATCATTCGAAATAAAAAACACAATCATTCGAAGGATAACACACAATCATTCGAAATATACAACACAATCATTCAAAATTGTTTTACTTTCATTTTGTTACAAGTCTGAGTTGATGACGCATGAGGATGTCAGGTTACTCGCAGGTTATGAGCGTTATTCGTATAATATTGTACAAGCCGCACCTGTCAATGGGTAAGTGTTACGTCCCACTTTGTCAAGGGGTACTGTACAACATATAATAATAATAATAATAACTATAACCCACTCCCCTTTGATACTCGTTATCTAAGAGATGACCGCCCTCGATATAATTGCCCGGTTCGAGGATGAGAATGTATATGGTAAACTGAGCAGTTATACTGAATAAACAACTACGAGCCCCCGTAAAGATAAACAAACAATTTAATCAAATACATACACCATTATGAAACTTCCTTTCATTAGGATACACGCGGTTTAGAAATAAACTTTCACCGAATTACAATAAGATTTGAAATAGAATCAAACAAATTAGCTGTTCTATTGCTGATAGTTTAAAATCATCATAGGATCGAGTGGTACAGTCGAAGTCAATGCTTTGTTAGATTTTCATAACCTGCTTTTTCTCGATCCACGTTCACTGTTCAATCCAATGTTGTTCTAGAAGTCCCTTTCTCTCTAGATAATCTGCACTCGTAGATGCTTCCGCTTGATTCCGGACTTGTCCACTGTATCATGCGTACACTGCAATTTCCATTTCTCAATTCTCTTTCCAATGTGTACGTCGCTATTCCCGTAACTTCACGATCTTCCCAAAAAGCTATGTTCTTCTTTGTGTGTTTTGGTGTGTCACTCAACCGTTGGTTTGGCGGTTTTTCCCTTGGACTATGATTTAACGGATATACTTCTCTAAAATAACACCCGGAGCCTTTACAAAATAATTCTACCTCTGGCTCTCTTACAGAGCAATGTTAAGTCTGGCTTCTAGTTTAGCTAGTGCGATATTATGTTCTAAAGATCTTCGGGTGAAAACACACCCCTTATTTACCGTGACCAATCAGAATCAAAATGTATTATTACCCGCTTCCCTCTAAAAGTCGCTTACGTCATGGTCAATATGATATGCTTGGTTTTAAGTAACAGAATCTCTGCATTTTCTCAATTTTGACACTTTCCGTGAGGAATGAAACTTTAAAATGTAACCAGCGGTCAGTCGGCTGCTGAACTAACACGGATTAATTAGTACAACGGTCACATACTACTATACAGATCCCTCTCTTTAGCATGACGTGTCTCATAAATCTAAAAAATGGCTATCTGGTCCCACCTAATGGTTTATTAATAGATCGACTGAAATTTGGTACTTCACATAGGACATGTATGTATGAATAGAAATTTTAATATTTCATCCAATAATATAGACACCGCTGCAAAAATGAATGCTCTAGTAAAATTCATATTGTAAATCAATGCAGCCGATGTCAGATACTTCCTCAACCATAATGAAAGTTCAAAACTGAAATCACGAAATCTTGGTATGCCAAAGATCGCTCCTGGCTGAATTTCGAGGGCCTAAGGACCAGCAGCCGTAACATGGACTGCCGTTGAGCTTCGTGGAGCCCGATCTCCATTAAGTTTATAACTGGTCAATCGTTTCTAGAAACTTTAATTCTTTTATACTTTTCGTGATGGACGCTTTTGAAATATCGAATTTTAAATAAGCATTGAACCTTACAGTTGAATGCACTGAGCATTGACATTTTATAACATTTAGACAGGTGGATGTCTCGTGAAGTGTTATTTTGACCTGTATTCATAATACCTTCCATTTATGTTTAAAAGTTCAAAGGGACCAGTGTTCCGACTCAATGAAATTGACCGGATATATTTACACAGTTTTGAGAAAGAGACAGCTGAACGTCCGATCCGTGTCAAATAGTCATTCTTTAATGGGAAAAGTTATAAAACGTCGTTTAGAGATTCTCACTGACGAAACAAATGATTCTCTTAAGAACAATTTATATATATATATATATATATATATATATATATATATATATATATATATATATATATATATATATATATATATATATATATATATATGTATATATATATATATATATATATATATATATATATATATATATATATATATATATATATATATATATATATAAACTACTGCTTATAAATTGGCCGAGTGAAATTAAGACGTACACTCGGGAAGTAATGTGAATTTAAAGTGACAACCTTGATGGAAATACTTTAGTCAGAAATTTTCTGAGAGAGAAAAGTTGGGCTCTGAAGAATCCTAGGAAAAAAATAGTGTTTTTATCCTTAAAGAAGAAACGTTTGCATGTTCATGTACTATTGCAAATTTAATTAAAACTGCATACATTGTCATTTGTTTATATTTTGCTTAATTATTTCGTATTTTCTGTTAGATTCTAAATGTCGATAATGCTGAAATAAATCATGTGGTCAAAGGCTACATAGTGCGTTTCATTTGGCAGGAAAAGTTTCTTAAATTGGCCATTGGCAAATTTGTTAAGGTTATGGTGTGACTTTTTGAGCCATCGTTGTATGATAGTTATTGATAGGATAGTTTTGTGAATTTGGTCTTTCCTGCTTGTATTCTAGAAATTGATGTGAGGCATGTATACCTAATATATTATTATATTATAATAAAATACTATCTACTGATGTCGCCCACGGGATATCAACAGTTATAATACATAATAATGTCTGCTGTCGCCAATGGGATACCAAAAGTTATAATACATAGTGTCTGCTGTCGCCAATGGAATACCAAAAGTTATAATACATAATGTTTGCTGTCGCCAATGGAATACCAAAAGTTATAATACATAATAATGTCTGCTGTCGCCAATGGGATACAAAGTTTTAATACAATGTAAAGCAGTTATTTACGCAGGTAATTTATTTTGTCATCAAATCGACAGGCCATCTCGAAGTGTTACAGATTTGAATTTTACCTTTGTACCACCCCCTCTCTCTCTCTCTCTCTCTCTCTCTCTCTCTCTCTCTCTCTCTCTCTCTCTCTCTCTCTCTCTCTCAATGAAATAAAAAAAGGATAAACCTTCTGTCCAGTACATTGGTAAAAATATGTACATCAATAATGAAAGTTTAAAGTTAACAAGTGAAGCTGTTAAGGAGTTTTCCATTGGCCAATGAAGACAGGAGGACTTACACACAAAGTAAATTCCATATACCGCCCGCTTTTTTGAAAAGAAAGTATAAATGGAAATAGTTTGAATAGGTCGTATTTCTTCAATGCTTTCCGAAACATTAGGCGAATTTTACTGGGAATAATGAAACATACTTTAAAGGAATCAAGTAAAGGCTAACACTGAAAAAAGTAAAATAAAATAAAATAAAAAACAGTATTATGTAGAATAAATTGAGTTCAGATATTTATCTCGTAGTTACATCAAAGTCAACGACTAACCATATAAGTTTCAGAAGAGGGGTGGTGGTGTTGTAATCCCGAAAATACAAATTTCCAGCCCTCAAATAGCTTGGAAAAATTCTCAGCCTGATTTGTAGACCCAAAAAAACTTATTTCAATTTTATTAGCTGAAAGGAATTAATTATTTTGAGCAAATATATAAAACAATCTTGGTTTAAAAGAAAATCTAAGGTCGCCCCTCCCCATAATATCAAAATAAATGTTTGGTCATTTTGTTGACAGTTTATATTTCTCCATATTACTAAAAATGTATAACTAACGTAAAGTTTCTGTCATTCATGCAGGACTGACAATAATTGATATGACACCGAACGTGTTGTTTCGCTTTCATGAATTTCATGTGTCGCTTTCCTCATATAATATTTCACGAATTTATACATGTAAAGAGTTATTTGGAACCCATATTTGTGTCATTTTGAACTTATGAGTAGTTATTTTCAAAACGAAATCTACAGAAAAAAAATGTCTGCATGCTCTTCGCTTTTATGCCATATTAGTCCTACAATGCTCTAGAATGCATGCAACAACCATGTATGAAAATTCCACATCAAAGGTGGCGAAGATGCACATTTTCAAAGCACCCCCAATTTTTCGCGTCAGTGTCACGCGGGGTGATTGTAAAAACATTTTGTATAAGCATTTCAAAGTCTATGATTATTTATTCTGAAAATGACATCAAAACAGCGATATATATTGGAACTACAGGCTTAGAGTAAGCATTGTAACATGGCCTTTTCTCTACTATGTACCATGATCTTACAGGTAATAACATGCCCTTTTCTCTACCATGTACCATGATCTTACAGGTACTAACATGCCCTTTTCTCTACCATGTACCATGATCTTACAGGTAATAAAAAAACATGCCCTTTTCTCTACCATGAACCATGATCTTGCAGGTAATAACATGTCAGCTGCATGAAGTGTAGAGCTAGATAAAATTTCATCGAAACATACTAATGTGTTAGAAAGTGAGAACCTAGAAAAGAAAACAGGCCAGTGACTTACCTCGTGTTTGATCTCGTACGCGAAGCTGAAGGAATACATACTGATAAACGAGACACTAAAATGTCTAGATATGTGGCAGTCTAAAGGTGATTGAAATTATCTTCACTGGTTGAAATATTATACGTGCACGTGACTCGCTAACTTACATTTAATCATGCTGACCTTAACCTTGGGACTCAAAGCATGGCTATGTTATCTCATATATATATATATATATATATATATATATATATATATATATATATATATATATATATATATATATATATATATATATATATATATATATATATATATAACTTGTTCAATTTTCATTAAAATATTTACAGTAGTTTACACATTATCCTCCAGAAAATGTACAGAGTCACAAAGTTACGATTTCCCTTGCCTTCTTTGGCAGGGGTGTGTGTGTGTGTTTTTTATACTTATATGACATACCGTCTAGTTATGACAAAGGCTGAGTTTCAGGAAATCTCTCAAGCTGTCACAAAGGTTTAGGCTGGACAAGCGAATGCTAACAGAAGGATGGATGGATATAATACAGTAGTTCCAGATTTAAGATGGAATGCATCAATAGTCATATTATAATTTAAGATAATCTTGAGAAATGACAGGTTACTACATTTTGTTATGGGAAAATATGAACGAGTTGTTTTTTTGTTTTTTTATAACTCGGATGGATGCTACACGATCTGTGGGAGTGGAGTATCTATCCGAGAGTTCATATTTTCCCATCCAAATGCTGTACCCTTTTTATTATATACTAATTTCTTTTATTCTACCTACGGCTTAATTACATTTAACAAAAATACACTACAAGTAAAAAGGTAATTGAATTTATGCTTTATTCCAAAATAAACACACAACCGCATATTCACCAATAAACAACAATATAATGCGCACCTAACGCAATCCCGGTTGTTGTTGTTGTTGTTGTTGTTGCAGTGTTTAACGCCAATTTTTCAGCACATGATAGACTATACATGGCGGCCAGTATTAATGGTTGAGGAAGAACCCTGGAAAACCCTCGGAAAAAAAACCCACCGATCCACGAGAAACCACTGGCAAGCTTTCTCACATACCCACATTTTGGCCGAATCTGAGACTCGAACCCACGCAGACAGAAGTGAGATGGCAGTAATCCGTAACGGAAAGCGACTTAGACCACTAGGCCACTCGGTGCCCCTAACTCAACCCCGGTGAAATTTAAACTTAATCGGGTTCAACTTTCAAAAAGCGAATTGTTGTTTCGATCTGTTTAATTTTTTTTACAAGAGTGGGCATTCGCGTTCAACCACCTCGGGTGGCAGGGACCGACCGAGCATCAACGAACCTAGGAAGGCCAAAGACGAAACGGTCATTCCAGTTGGAGACCAGGGGCCAGTAATATCAACCGCGATCATTTCTGTGTGACTTGGAAGATACATGGTGTAGATAAGGGTACACTTAGGAATAAAGACGATCTCATGTGTTACGACTGCAGTAGGATGGGCCATGTTGTTATGGTTTGTAGAAAGTACCGTCCGACAACAGTAACGGAGATAACTTTTAGGAAGCGAAAAACAGTGGAGCTGACCAACACAATCGTAGCTACGGTTAATGGCAAGACGGCAACCGTACTATATGATATCAGCTGCTGCTACCCAGCCCTGGTAGACAGTATGTCAAGCCCGGCTGAAGTCAATTTTGCTCACAGACAAAAGATTTGCTCCTGGTATGCTAACATGACTAAAGATTTGCTCCCTGACCTAGACTCGACGAATGTGAAAGGGCAAATTGATGCAGAATATTTGTCGGAGGTGTCTCACGACGTAATCCGAGAGTGTGAATGCATGTGTTGCCACCGCCTAACCATATGCACGTGGAGTCTGTTGAGACTATGAAGGGAACGACTGGGTAGAAGCCGCTGAGACCAACCACTTCGCCCATACACAATTACTACATGGCAAGCTGGGAAAACTTTAAGATGAAGATATGTCTCTCAACAAGGTATGCAGGACGCAAAGGACGGGTCTGTTTGGAAATTGTCGAGGAAGTACGCACAACATATGAGGTTGCTAATCTCCGCGACATAATGGAGGAAATCTGTAACAGGCACAACATAATCTCAAAGACTCACGGGCACGTCAAGTCAATTATTACAACAGAAAGACGAAGAAACGACCACCAAAAGAAAAAAAAAATGAAATTCAAGATAGTTTCAAAGTTGACCAGCTTATAGACGCGGTTCGACATGCCACTAAAACGGAAGTTCGGTCTTTCTTGGTGAGATTAATTTTTAATTAGGTCAGTTTGATAACGGTCATACAGATGCACCAGGCATTATTAATCTAGTGTCTACGTAGAGAAAAATGCCAAAGTGAACAGATGCAACGAGTCAGTATTTTTGCCAGTTGAGATAAGTATCATAACATGACACTTTCTACTAATCGGCTATTTAATAAGCGCGGAAATATAAATTACTCAAACCTAGATAGGCATGTTTTAATTTTCAGCCGTTAGATAAAATTAATCCTAATTGGTTAAGCTTATCAGTTCGCACATGACATTAGCACGTCAATAGTAAAGGAAAACAACCCTGCAGAATAACAACTGTTGTGCTTTCAGGTTATCAGTTCGCACATGAAATTAGCACGTCAATAGCAAAGAAACCAACCTGCAGAACAACAGCTGTTGTGCTTTCTGGTTATCAGTTCGCACATGAAATTAGCACGTCTTTAGCAAAGAAAACAAACTGCAGAACAATAGCTGTTGTGCTTTCAGGTTATCAGTTCGCACGTGAAATTAGCACGTTAATAGAAAGAAAACAAACTGCATTACAATAACTATTGTGCTTTCAGGTTATCAGTTCGCACATTAAATTAGCACGTCAACAGAAAGAAAACAAACTGCCGAACAACAGCTGTTGTACTTTCAATTTATCATTTCGCACGTGAAATTAGCAAGTCAAAACAAAACAGTGTTGATGGTTTCTCTTGTGTAAGGTTACTAGTCTTCAAAATCAACAGTTATCTTCGAAAGTGTCAACCTACACGCGTCAAGGATGACCTGTTGCGACCCGTGACAAGAAACCATTACCCACATTGATAGGTATTACAAAATGGGGAGTTTAAATTAGCAAAAAAATACGTAATCTTAAAAATGTTTTTATTAGCAGTACATTTTCATTGTGCATGATCATCCAAAAATCCGCCTGAAGTATGCTTTCTCAAATTCCAATTACCCACTCAATAATGATACGATTGGATGTCAGAAGAAATGGTACATTATATTAATGAGAACTCGTGCATAAGGTAACAAGCGGAAAATGTGCGATTTTATTTCACTTTAGTCAGATATGAATGCGATTTTATTATTAATTTGTTTTACGGTTATCGTTCTTTTCAATACACACTTTTACTACAATAAAGCCGACCTTACTATGATTATTTAAAAAAATGTAAATTACGCTAACTGCAACAACAAAAAAGATATGAATGCATCTGTGGCTTTCGATAAAGTAGTACTAAAAAACTCATTAGCCTCGTTATGCAAAATGTAGTACTAATATAATATGCGATGAATTTGTTATTACATTAATTTTATCTAAAATTGATTTCGCATTTTGTATCACACATTTTCTTCGTCAGAACTAGGAAATATTTATAATTAAATGAATGATCGCGTTTTTGTCAGAATCAATAAGTAAACAAATTACTTCCGAAACAGATAACGATGTAAATAAATCGGTGCATACCTGTCTACCTCTCTGCATGTCTGTCTGTCCGTCTCTCTCTAAACCTCTGTGGTCATAGGATGAGATTACTCCGCGAGAAAGCGTATGTCAAGAGCTGTTTTCAGAAGGGAGAAGTAGAGGGATGGTGGAATTTCTTTTCTTAATCCACACCACAACGCGTGGGATTTCGAAAAATCGCGTGAGCTGAATTGCATTAATGCAGAAAAAATAAAACAATGTCATATGAGCAAATAATCAAATGAATATTACACGAGATTGATGAAAGGTTAATGGTTAACTTCTTGTTCATGACAAAAGTAAGTTTTCCAAAAAGTTACAAAACAACCGATGCAAAGAGAAAAAACAACAGTGAAAACAAAAACATGAATGAAAAACGTTAGTCCGACCTCTAATACGTTTTCCAAGTGTTTCAACACGAAATCAAATGAAAAGATTAAACAAATTAAAAAATCGGAAAAACGTTGACGAAAGATAGTTACTAAAAGGTTCAAAGACTTGATTCGTTAAAACTTCAGCTAGATTTTTCTTTGGCAACTAAATAATATGTGCCAACAGAAGAGAAAAAGAAGTAGCTGCCACTAAATACAAAGAGTTAAATATCATAAATACAAAGAGTTCAATATCATAAATACAAAGAGTTCAATATTATAAATACAAAAAGTTCAATATCATAAATACAAAGAGTTCAATATCATAAATACAAAGAGTTCAATATCATAAATACAAAGAGTTCAATATCATAAATAAAAATGAAACAAAAGATGTATTTGATAGCCTAGTAAAAACTTAGTACACAAAATTTTGAATAAGTCTATTAAGATTCAGCACAGAAAAGTTTGATTCAGATCCCCTCCCCCCCAAAAAAAAAAACAAAACAAAAAACAAACAACCGATTACTAAGCACTAGATGTAGATACCTAGCAATAAAGGAATCTCATATATAGAATTACAAGAGTGGGTCAAAGGAGAAAAGCTTGTATTACTGTTAAAAATAATGGTGCTAAATCCTTATGCCTCATATAATTATATCGCCTCCTGCAGATAACAAATATAGACTATCAGAACTTGATATGCATGAACACACGTTAATCACGTGCCCAATAAAGATAAACGATTCACAAGAATCTAATAATAGCTGGTACAACAAAAAACAGATGCGCGAAAGAATCAAGGTGTAAACTACATAAGAATGGGAAGAAAGAGCGAAATAGAAAGGGATTACCACACTGACAAGATTTGATTGGACAGAGAAAATAGTATTGTGGAATAAAAGATTTATCAAGATTGGCATAATTCAAGACCAACAATATCATAAGTATTTTTTAAAAATAAAAAGTGTTCAGATCATTTCTACTATCAATTAAAATCCATTGAACACACGAGATTGTGTAACCAGATAAAGTATTCAATCGCCATTACACCTAATAGTGTTGTTGATGAATTTTAAAATTATTACCACTCACTAGTAATTTTTTTATAGTTTATAAAATAATATGCACATAACAATATTGTGAATAAGGTACTGCTGATTCCTGGATCATCGTGTGTCGTCGGCATCCGTCCGTCTTCGAGAGACGATGGTGTAGCTTCCGATTTGGGTGTCCTATCTGCACCTTCGCGAATGGCTGAAGAGTCAGACCCTTGAGTGACAGTCTCTGTTGCACTTGCTGCAGGTGTATGCTGATGCTTGCTGAGGATGTTTTTGGTTCGCCTTGCTCCTGGCTCTCTTTGCAGCGAGGTTTGTGTTTCTCATCTCCTCAGCTTTCTGAGTGCCCTGTCTGACAGCAAGACGCCACGCGGAGCGGTCGTCAGCACAGCTCTCCCAATTGTTTATGTTGATGATGGCTGTCTTCATGTCCTTTTTGCAGACATCTTTGTAGCGCAGACGTGGCCTTCCAGTCGTTCGGGCACCTTCTACTAGCTCGCCGTACAGCAGGTCTTTGGGTATGCGGCCTCGGTCCATTCTCCTAACATGGCCTAGCCAGCGAAGGCGCCTCTCGCTGAGAATGGAGAACATGCTGTTCATGCCGGTGCATTTCAGAACCTCTGTGTTGGGAATTTTGTCCTGCCACTGGATACGCAGAATGCGCCGCAAGCATCTCAGGTGGAAGCTGTTGAGTTTCCTCACGTGACTCACGTAGGTGGTCCATGCCTCGCTGCTGTAAAGGAGTGTGCTGAGCACGCATGCCTGGTAGACGCGCAGTTTGGTCTTCTCGGTGAGGTTGTGATTGTCCCAGACCCTCTGGTTCAGTCTCGCCATAACTGCTGATGCCTTGGCAATCCGGCCATTTACATCAGTATCAACGGAAAGCGAGTTGGAGATGGTGGACCCAAGGTATGTGTAGTCCTCAACAACTTCTAGGTTGTACCCATCAATGGCGATGGTGGGAGAGGAGTCTGCGTCCTGCACCATTACATTCGTCTTCTTCAGACTGATGGTCAGTCCGAACTCCTTACAGGCGTGGGAGAGGCGGCATACTAGCTGCTGAAGTCCATCTTCCGTGTGTGATGTCAAGGCTGCATCGTCGGCGAAGAGCAATTCACAGATGAGAACCTTTGTAACTTTAGTCTTTGCACGGAGACGGGCGATGTTAAACAGCTTTCCGTCAGTCCTGGTGTGTATATTACACACCCTTGCTGCAGTCCTTGAAGGCGTACTGGAGGAGAATGGAAAAGAAGATGGCAAAGAAAGTTGGCGCAAGGACACAGCCTTGCTTCACTCCGCTGCTGACTGGGAATGCCTCTGATGTTGCGCCGTTGAAGCACACTGTGCTGTGCATGTTCTCGTGGAACGATGTTATGATAGCGAGCAATCGTAGGGGGCAGCCTATCTTCTTAAGGATCCTGAAGAGTCCGCTCCGGCTGACCAGATCAAATGCCTTGGTCAGGTCTATGAAGGCAATGTAGAGGGGCATCTGCTGCTCACGACACTTCTCCTGCAGCTGTCGTAGTGAGAAGATCATGTCTACAGTTGACCTGCTGCTCGGAAGCCACACTGGGACTCGGGGTAGACTCGGGATGCTAGGGTCTGCAAGCGCGCCAGGACGACACGGGCGAACGCCCTTCCATCAATACTGAGAAGAGAGATGCCCCGGTAGTTGTTGCAGTCACTGCGGTCTCCTTTGTTCTTGTATAGAGTGACAATGTTTGCATCTCGCATGTCCTGGGGCATGTGTCCTTGTCCCCAGCAGAGGCAGAGGAGTTCGTGCAGAGGCTGGATTAGTGCTGGTTTCCCTATCTTTAGGACTTCAAGCGGAATGCCGTCACTCCCAGGGGCCTTCCCACAAGCGAGGCAGTCGATGGCTTTGCTAAGCTCTTCCAGGGTGGGTGGTGTGTCTAGTTCCTCCAAGACTGGCAGGTCTGGGATGGCGTCTAGGGCGGTGTCCGTGACGACGTTTTGCGTTACATACAGCTCAAGACTTCGCCAGTCTTGGACATGAGTGGAGCGATCTTGGAGGTGGGTGGGCCTGTTGCCTTCTTGATACCCTCGTACATGCCCCATGCATCCCCGGTTTCGGCAGCTATCTGTATACTGGTGCAGAGGTTCAGCCAGTAGGTGTTAGCGCAGTGACGGGCGGTCTGCTGGGCATTTTTCCTGGCAGTCCTGAGGGACTGTAATGTACCAAGGCTAGGCGCAGCCTTGTAAGCCAGGTGGGCTTTCCTCTTCGCCTCAGTCACGGGTTCCATCTCCTCCCAGCTGGCCTCATACCAGTCTGTGTTTTTGTGCTCTTTCTTCCCATAGGCAGTAATGGCTGAGTTGTACACAGTGTGTCGGAGGTGGGACCACTTGGAGTCGATGGTGTCATCAGGTGTCTCTTTGGTGAGAGCCTCGTGAAGTTTGCAGATGAACTGCTGTGTCTTCTCTGGATTGCATGCACAGCAGGTGTTGATGCGTGGGCGACCATTCTTCTTGGCGTGGTGCAGTTTCTTGGGTATTATTCGCACCTTGCTGGCCACAAGAGAGTGGTCCGTGTCGCAGTCGGCACTGTGGTAGCTGCGGGTGAGAAGGACGCTGGCTAGTTCCGCACGCCTGGTGATGACTAGATCTAGCTGGTGCCAGTGGAGAGAACGTGGGTGTCTCCATGATACCTGGTGGATCTCCTTGCATTTGAAGAAGGTGTTGGTCACACATAAGCTGTGAGTGCAGCACATCTCCAGCAGTCGCTGGCCATTCTCGTTGATTTTGCCCCTTCCGTGCGGGCCGAGACAGGTGGGCCATGCCTCGTAGTTAGCTCCCACTCGCGCATTGAAGTCTCCTAGTAGGTAGAGGCCCTCGGTACTGGGGATATTTGATATTGCTTGATCCAGAGCCTCGTAGAACTGGTCTTTTTCTTCTGGGTTTGAGTAGAGGGTTGGGGCATACACGCTGAAGATGTTGGCTGGGCCTGAGGATGTTGATAGCCGGAGGGCAAGGATCCTCTCAGTGCCTGATGATGGAGGCTCAATGAAGGCGACGAGGGTGTTCTTTACAGCGAAGCCGACACCATGCTGCCTGGGTTCGTCTGATGGTTTTCCTTGCCAGAAGAAGGTGTAGTTGGCTTCCCTGATGGTGCTGCTGTCGGCCAGTCGGGTCTCTTGAAGACAGGCAATGTCGACATTCAGTCGGGAGAGTTCTCTGTCAATGACGGCAGTCTTTCGTGCGTCGTTGATCTTCTGCAGGTCAGTGGTGAGTCCAGGGCACAAGGTTCTGATGTTCCAGCTTGCGAAACAAAGAGCTGGAGTCTTCTTGTTTCCTCTTTGTATCTTGCTTGGTGCAGAGTTTTTTGGCCTGCTTGTCGAGATGGTTCTCTAAGCTCCACGCACCCAGTGAAGCAGGCAGACCATGGCGGAAAGCACCTAATTTACTGGGGGCTGCCCAGCTTGAGGCGGGCGGTAGCTTCCAATGAGACATGGCGATCTCTCCCACTGTCGAAAGCAGCCCCTGGCGCCAAGTTCTACGCCAATCGAGCTATGGCTTATAACCGGTAGATTGCTGCTTCCCGTGTTGTGCCGACGCCTTAAGACGACGCTGGAGTGTCCTCTCCAGTGGAGCTACAAAGCCTGGGCAGTCTAGAATGGAGAATCAGCTGTTGCCCATGCAGCAGATCCCCCCTCTCCACGCAGCTGGTGGACCCAAGGGAACGACAAATGTCGCTACAGCTTGGCACCAACGGCGTCGCAGGAGTTGCCGGAATGACGTTAAAGTCAACGTCAGACCGCCTTAGGGACTCTGTCTCCGGATTTTCTGTCGGGGTTTACTCCCTTAGCCTTCCCGTGAGTGAGTATAGCCGCAAGGCAGCGGATGTTTGGGATCAGAGTTCTCCTTCTCCTAGATGAGCTACCATCCAAGGTTTACGAGCCCCATCTACCCGAAGCGACTGGTTTTAAGGCGCCAGTGGCCGCCTTCACCCCTTCTCCTGTCAGTGAAAACATGGTCCGCCGGACTTAGAAGCTAAGCCACTCGCGAAGGCCAGGAGCTGGATTTTAGTTGACAGAGGGGCATTTTTTGGAGGAGTGGGGAGCTTGTCTCCCACTCCCACCCCGGCAATGTCAATTCCTGGATAAAGAAAAAGCTAAACATATTCAATCAGGATTTTGCACAAAATAAGAACAAAGCGCAGAATATGAATATATGATTTACTCAAAAAAAATGCACATAAAGGTTCAAACAATATTACTAAAAAATATCAGTTAGTTTAAGGGCTGGAAAGATTATAATAAAACGAATATTTTTTTTTTTAAAGAATTAGACTTAGTAAGTACCAACACTTCAACACGACGTTATTGATTAAGTATTAATACCAGCACAAAATAATAACATGGAAGATTTATCAGCAATGAAAATACCAGGTGATAACATCAGCAAAACGAAAAAAAAAAAACAGTTTTAATTCCCATAGAAAAAGATATAGATGCCATTAGGGCATTATCAATAAATGGCATTAACATAATCCATGTTTCTATGGAAACTTACCTTGGCATGTTTTGTAATGTGTAGGCAGATTGTTTGGATGACAATTTCATTAACGGAATATACATCATTTTTTGCTCTATTTAATACCTTCAATGGGCACCAGAAATTCGATTTTTTATACCACTGCTTCTCTTACATTATTTCATAATCTTATGGACATCGAAATAAATATGAACGCTGTTCGTTGTACAATGACAACAGAATGTAATTTAATATTGGATTAGCAGTAACAAATATATAAGTGACATGACTGGTGACTATTAGATGTTACAAGTATAACATTAACAAACCAATCATACAAGTGACATAACTGGCGATTATTAGATGTTACAAGTGTAACATTAACAAACGAATCATACAAGTGACATAACTGGCGACTATTAGATGTTACAAGTGTAAAATTAACAAACCAATTATGCAAGTGGAAGAACAAAACACAAAAACAGCAAATGTAAAATGTATTAAAGCATTATGAAGTAGAAAGGGTATTATAGCAGAGTAAATTATCATAGGAGAAAAGAATCTAAAGATTACATATGAAAAGCTATGACTCAAGGTACAATTTTTACTCACAGAAACGGTACGTTTTATAGTTCAATAAATCACAACTGATGTAAGAACAGAAAAAAATGAATTAAGATAATCTGTCCATCTTCATTTTGTATTCCAACACGAAAATAAATTTAAATAATGATAAAACAAAATGAAAATAAAATAATAATCAGAACGTTTTAAGATTAAATCAAGAAGATTAACCTAATTGTTGTAGGGTTTAACCCGATTTTTCAGCACACAATAGGCTATACGTGGTAGCCAGTTTTAATGGTGGAGAAAGAACCTGGGAAACCCCCCAGAAAGAACCACTGACCTACGAGAAGCTACTGGCAAGCTTTCTCACATATCCACATTGGCAGTATCTGAGACTCGAACCCACGCAGAGGTGAGATGGCAGTGATCCGTAACGGATAGCGCTTTAGACCACTAGGCCACTCGGGGCTACCTCGATTAAGCTAGTATTCTTTTTTATGTGTGCAATGATATCCGAAGGGAATAGTATACATACATACATACATACATACATACATACATACATACATACACACACACACACACATATATATATATATATATATATATATATATATATATATATATATATATATATATATATATATATATAGTGAGTTCGATTCATCCTATATGGCACGTGTGAAGTTCTTTCGATGGGAAGAACCGAATGCTCCCAGTGCACAGACTATATCTGTGTATAAATGCCAAACCGTGGGTAAAAAATCTTTACATTACGGAACGTTTTTCAGTGAACGTTCTACTTTATGGACTTGCACATCTTCAGCTGTAGAGCTGACCAGAGTAACCGGAGTGGTATCTGACCGGTGTGATCAGATAGCTGTAGAGCTAACTATACAAGTCAAACCATAGGAGCCGTGATCGGACGTTGCTGACCGAGATTGGTGGGCGCTGACTGCTTGGTTGACCAACCTGGAATACTGATGGCTTGATTGACTAGTGTGACTGGTAGCCATGCGTGCTGGTGATGGAGTATACATACAACTCGATACATGTAATATTTCAGCAGTGGGCTAATGTTTGGGGTTCGTAAAACCTAAGGTGTTTTGGGGACTGTAGAGATAATTTGTATATGTTTCTTTTTGTTTAAATAATGTCACTATTTGAGTGAACACATTCTACTAGATGAGTGAAAGACATTTTTTTAATACTATTTTAGTAAAACAAATAATTCTTTTCGTGGTGACATCACTGTGAATCATTCACCCTTGTCTCGGTCATTTATTCGTATTTTAATTAAACCCGTGCATTTTATGTTAATTGATCCAATACTTGTATACATGCACATATTAATCATAATCATAATTAATTTTCATTTAAATCAATTGTCATTAAACATTATTTGTGTCATCATCAACTGTTTTGTGTTGTAAACGCGAAATCCAACGCGGTTATCTTGTTACAAATGGTGTCAGAAGTGGGATCATTTCGGACTTTACGGATCACTGCAGATGTTTCATTATTCTTGTATGCTCTTTTGCGTGTTTCAGACGCTCTTGACAAGACAGTGAGGTTAAGCAGACATATAACATTACTTTATTGTTATTTTTATTTGGGGGTGGGGTGGGGGAGGGAGGGCCCAAGTGGTCTAAAGCGCTTTTCGTTACGGATCACTGCCATATCACCTCTGTCTGCGTGGGTTCGAGTCTAAGTTTCGGCCAATGTGGGTATGTGAAAAAGCTTGCCCGTAGCTTCTCGGGTCGGTGGTTCTTTCCTTTAGTTTTGTACACAATTCATGCTTTTGTTGCCTTCTAAGAAGGAAAATACGGTTTGTTGAAATTAATGTAAATTACGCATTTTTGCATATCACTGCACTTAAAGTTGGTCATTTGTCATCAATGAAAGAACGAGTGGAACTGGGGAAACAGTTTGGGTACGAGGGGCAGTCTCCTGAAGAACAGACTAGGAAAAGGGATCAGAGGTTAAAGGAGAGGGAAATAGAAAGGGAGAAAGAAGAGCAAGAAAGGGAAAAAGGGCCTTTAAGAAGAAGATAGAATTAGAAAAGCAGACCGAGAGGGAAAGTATATAATTGGAGAAGGGGAATACATAATTAGAAAAACAGGCCGAAAAAAAGAGGATATAAAGTGAAAGGGAACACAGAGAGAGAAAAGATAGGGTTAGAAATAGGAAGTGAGAGTATCAGTGAAATTCTGAGCTATTGCAAACTAAAAGGAAGGGGGAACATGATTTTAAACGGAGAGGTCCAAAATTGCCCCCATTTGAAGACGACAAAGATAACATGGATAGTTATCTAAATAGGTTCGAAAAGTACGCCACTGTACAGAATGGAAAAAAGAAGATTGGTCGCTTCATCATAGCGCGTTATTCAAGGGTAAAGCATTAGACGTGTATTCGCGTTTATCCGCGGCCGATTCCCTGAATTACATCGTGTTGATAGACGCACTTCTGAAGAAATACGAGCTAACCGAGGAAGGGTTTTGCAAGACGTTTAAGTACAGCAAACTCGAGAGAGGTGAGACGTTCACCCAGTTCGTTAGTAGGATGTGCAATTACTTGCAGCGATGAGTGGAATGTGGTAAAGTCGCCAATACATTTAAGGGTCTTATTGATTTCTTGTTCGGGACCAACTATTGACAACTTGTAGCAAATAATTATATTTGCTCTTGATTAAAAAGAGTCCTTCACGAATATGTATGATATGGCCACAGACGGACTTATTCACTGAAGCTCTGAGAGGATCTCAGAATGTCATCTCGCAAATGTGGAGATCAGGTCAAGGACCAAAAACACAGGGAATCTGAGACATCTGGTAGGGATAAACAGGGTAGACATAATGACAAGCAATGTTTCACTTGCAAGGAGTGGGGCCATATTTTCCCCCAATTATTTAAAGTGGAAGGGACCGGTCCAAAGAGTCGCAGTGACCATTGAAGGCAGACGGTTGGTAGAATGAAAACTATATTTCCCAGCAGGCTAAGCGGGATGCAGTGTACGAGCCAGTGATGCGTACCGAGATCGGTCACGATACAATCCAATCAATCGGCACGTGTATTTTCTCCGAGGCAAGGGTACTGACGGCAATTGGCACTGTCAACAGACACGAAGTGATCGTTTTACGAGACACAGGGTGCACTAGTGTAGTCGTGAAACGAAGGCTCGTTCGCGCTGACCAATTGCTTGGGTTTAGATCGCCTTATATGCTACTGGACCAAACAATCGACGGTCTCTAAGGGAAGGGTACTAAGGGACATTAAGTCCTATGCCCTGCTCTGGATCTAGAAAATGAACATTTACATATGAAGACAACTGTACAAATATTTTCAAATTTAAAATTGTTTTCATTCAAAGTTACAGAAAGCTTTATTATCATTTGGAAGAAAAATAATAAGTAAGACTTCATTGTTTGGTAACGACGGAGAATAAACAAGAAACTCTTCCAAGGGTATGACTCTCCAATTTAAGTTAGGTCCTCCTCTGTTATCTTATGTTGTTTTTGTTATATAAAAATTAATTTGTGCTATTGTTTCTGAGTATTGAGACCAGATATTATGTAGGAACTCCAACATACCAAGTGTGGTAATAAATATATTTTCTTACATGTCCAAGATAGCAAGTTGACAAGATAACAATAACTATTCAATTCCACGTGATAGCCTTGTATCTTGAACCAGATAATTAATGGATATAGAATCAACGAACTTGTCTCTGACAATGATATCACATGCAAGGTTTGGTTAAATCTATACTAATTCTTTCATTATTCTTTTGTTATTACGATTTCAAGCATCTTCCTAGCCAGGTCCTTTTGAAATTTCACCTGTAAGAACCGAAAATAAACAATTTATCCTACATCTTCCCACATTCCACATCAAAATCCACAGATCCAAACTGTATGATGGCATTTAATGTATCATTTATGGAGATTAGTTTTTAAACAACATAACTGCTTCACTCTGTTTTTTTTCTTGGTTTAAAAAACAATTCTTCATTGGTATTTATTATAAGCAGCCACATTCACCCATGCGCTTAAATGTTAAAGAAAAGAGATTTGCTATTAGCTCTTCTCAACTCCAATTAATTCTTGTTATAATGATTTGATCATTTCATTTGTGGATAGGATTTCTTAAACAAGCAGAACTCTCTCTCTCTCTCTCTCTCTCTCTCTCTCTCTCTCTCTCTCTCTCTCTCTCTCTCTCTCTCTCTCACATCACGATAAAACCAATAAACTATAATCGATATTAAGGAATTTATAAAAAAATCGTTATCGAATGTTGGGTTTTAGATCTACGTATTTCAATGACGGCTTCTCATAAAATAATATAATGGCCAGGGGATCACTTTGTGTCGTGTTGTGAGGGAACCGCATGCTCTCTTCTGATTGGTTGTATGCAAATTACGGATATAATTACTATTTTGCACGTAGTCATGGACACCTATAGACAAGTTTTGAATAATCGAATTAACGCATTTCCTAAGGAATTTAGATATTATGTCTTTATTAGTTAAACAATTGAATTATAAGGACTAATTAGTCTTTATTAGTTAAACAATTGACTTATAATGACTAATTAGTCTTTATTAGTTCATTCAGTTATAAGGACTAATTAGTCTTTATTAGTTAAATAATTCAATTATAAGGACTAATTAGTCTTTATTAGTTAATTCAATTATAAGGACTAATTAAACAGTTTAATCTTTTAAAGTTCACTGCACTATGAATTGAACAAATGCTGTGCGAACTTGAGTACGATCAGCTTAGCAAAAATTTGCCATACAGCCATCATTATAATTTGCGTTATACTTATACAAATTACACGCATGAAACAAGCAACTAAACTGATGTGTTGACTGAATTATTAAATTGGTAGTATCGACTAAACTCATGAGTTGACTGAATTATTAAATTGGTAGTATCAACTAAACTCATGAGTTGACTGAATTATTAAATTGGTAGTATCAACTAAACTGACGAGTTGACTGAATTATTAAATTGGTAGTATCAACTAAACTGATGTGTTGATTGAATTATTAAATTGGTAGTATCAACTAAACTGATGAATTGACTGAATTATTAAATTGGTAGTATCAACTAAACTGATGAGTTGACTGAATTATTAAATTGGTAGTATCAACTAAACTGATGAGTTGACTGAATTATTAAATTAGTAGTATCAACTAAACTGATGAGTTGACTGAATTATTAAATTAGTAGTATCAACTAAACTGATGAGTTGACTGAATTATTAAATTGGTAGTAACAACTAAACTGATGAGTTGACTGAATTATTAAATTGGTAGTATCAACTAAACTCGAGTTGACTGAATTATTAAATTGGTAGTATCAACTAAACTGATGTGTTGATTGAATTATTAAATTGGTAGTATCAACTAAACTCATGAGTTGACTGAATTATTAAATTGGTAGTATCAACTAAACTGACGAGTTGACTGAATTATTAAATTGGTAGTATCAACTAAACTGATGTGTTGATTGAATTATTAAATTGGTAGTATCAACTAAACTCATGAGTTGACTGAATTATTAAATTGGTAGTATCAACTAAACTGATGAGTTGACTGAATTATTAAATTGGTAGTATCAACTAAACTGATGAGTTGACTGAATTATTAAATTAGTAGTATCAACTAAACTGATGAGTTGACTGAATTATTAAATTGGTAGTATCAACTAAACTCATGAGTTGACTGAATTATTAAATTGGTAGTATCAACTAAACTGATGTGTTGATTGAATTATTAAATTGGTAGTATCAACTAAACTGATATGTTGACTGAATTATTCAATTGGTAGTATCAACTAAACTGATGTGTTGAAAATTATTTGCTTGGTAGTATCAAATAACTTAATGTGTTGACATAATTATTCGCTTGGTAGTGTTAGCTAAATTGATGTGTTGAATGAATTATTTTATTGGTAGTGTTAGCTAAACTGATGTGTTGACAATTATTTTATAGGTAGTGTTAGCTAAATTGATGTGTTGAATGAATTATTTGATTGGTAGTGTTAGCTAAACTGATGTGTTGACTGAATAATTTTGGTTGGTAGTGTTAGCTAAACTGATGTGTTGACAATTATTTTATTGGTAGTGTTAGCTAAATTGATGTGTTGACTGAATTGTTTGGTTGGTAGTGTTAGCTAAACTGATGTGTTGAATGAATTATTTTATTGGTAGTGTTAGCTAAATTGATGTGTTGACAATTATTTTATTGGTAGTGTTATCTAAACTGATGTGTTGACTGAATAATTTTGGTTGGTAGTGTTAGCTAAACTGATGTGTTGAATGAATTATTTTATTGGTAGTGTTAGCTAAATTGATGTGTTGACAATTATTTTATTGGTAGTGTTATCTAAACTGATGTGTTGACTGAATAATTTTGGTTGGTAGTGTTAGCTAAACTGATGTACTGAATGAATTATTTTATTGGTAGTGTTAGCTAAATTGATGTGTTGACAATTATTTTATTGGTAGTGTTATCTAAACTGATGTGTTGACTGAATTGTTTGGTTGATAGTGTTAGCTAAACTGATGTGTTGAATGAATTATTTTATTGGTAGTGTTAGCTAAATTGATGTGTTGACAATTATTTTATTGGTAGTGTTATCTAAACTGATGTGTTGACTGAATAATTTTGGTTGGTAGTGTTAGCTAAACTGACGTGTTGAATGAATTATTTTATTGGTAGTGTTAGCTAAATTGATGTGTTGACAATTATTTTATTGGTAGTGTTAGCTAAACTGATGTGTTGAATGAACTATTTGATTGCTTGTATCAGTTAAAATAATGTGCTGACTGTGTTATTTACTTGGTAGGTATGCGTCAAAGTGATGTGTTGACTGTTTGTGTGATATGGATTTTTAACGTAGCTTTAACACCTTTTCAGTCATATCGCTACGATGTATGCAGTGAGGCAGTTTATAGTGACATCAAGCTAAATTGATGTGTTGGCTGAATTATTTACTTGGTAGTATGAACCAATAAACAAACCGCAAACTGCAAAAAAGAAACTTGTACAATATTGATTATTTGTTGACAAAATTCAAAACATACTCTCATACCAAATATTACAATAAACATGCAATACAAATAATGCCTGGATAATGTTGTATGTTATATGCGTTATTTGCCTCTCCTGCATATTCCTATCTAATTTCACGATACGATTCGCCCTCCTCAGAATACGTATGGATTTGGGTTCTGCTATTCTTTTAATGAAGTAACTAACTTATCTGGTGTGTGAGGTACTGACAATGTAAATAATATCAAAACGAATGTAACCTCCTATACAGTGATACATGCACGTATTTGAACAAACCTTTTTCTTCATCGTTTTTCATCATTTTATCTGCTGTCGAGTTTTCTTGTTAAGTCTTCTACGTTTACAAATAACTTTTTAAAATTCTTAATCCAAACTGCATCCATGGTCAACTCTATGTGAATCATGTATTCTTTTTCTGTCTTAGTTGTACCTACACCTTTATATTGGTCAACTTTTATTTCACGACATAATATACAAATGACTCTAAAGATGGGTATTAATTAGTCAGCACTGTATTTTATCATATCTCTTTTATCAATCATTTTTATCCAATGTATTTTATAAATCTTTTTTTTTATCCAATCTATTTTATCAATCTGTTCCTATTGTAATTATTGTGTTTCAGTCACAATGAAAATGAAGAGTAAAAACTGATTAAGAGAAAATAGTAAACTATACGCTATGGATACAAAGACATGTTCAAAATGTGAAAAAAAAAGGAGAAAATATTTTTTTAAATAGAAGTAATTGTTACTGGAAATTGTCCGTGGACCATGAAATTGTGAAGAAGAAAAAAAGGGACTGCCTTACGAACGAAAGAAAACACACACACACACACACACACACACACACACACACACACACACATACATACACTGTGACACACATACACATAAACAGACAACACTGGAGTGAAGACAACGAAACAAATTACTGGACAGAAAGATAACGCAACTATAGAAGTTTAAACTATCATTTTACTGGAATTGAATAAGAAAATTCAAATCATATGCAATGTTAAATTGCTACGTGTTCGACCTACAGAACTTTACCGCAGCTGGCGAATTTCAAAAATGCAACGATTGCAATGCATTCAGTACACATTCATGTTGCATGTTATCTATGTTTTCTTTCTTAGTGTTTATTTATTCCTGCTGGATTCTTGATAATTATTTATCTGAATGTTATTTACGTGGCACTAGAAGCTGATAAAGTTACCCAAACAACAGTTGATATATGGTGCCAAGGAAAGGGGAAGTTCAAAATATTTTAAAAATGAATAATCGCACATAAATGTAAAAAAATAAACGCTTTCAAATAAACGCATGCAGTATGTTAACATTATGTAAAATTTATTGTAAAAACACGCAGATAAACATAACACCTCTAAAATGCTTAAAATATGTGGTCACAATTTGTTATGTATACCATCTTTTTTTTATAGAAGGCCAATATTTTATCGAGTGGTAAATCATTTTAGAGTTTCTTTATATTGTTCACATCAGTAATATATCACAATTTGCTTTACATATAAACAGTCACAACGTTTTAAACAATTTAAGCGAGATACCAATATGACATGAGTGTATAAAACACTAAACCAATTCTGATCATCATTGGGGTTTATTTTTCTCGAACTTTTTAATTTGATTCTTTATGGTAACAATGCGATGGTGGTGGTCTAGAAATTAAATCTTAATTTTGAAGTTTTATTCATGGTGGTTTTAAAATAAGTATCAATTTCTCACATCTGTCTGTTCGAGTCTAAGATTCGGCTAGTTATGTGAGAAAGCTTGCCAGTAGCTTCTCGTGTGTCGGTGGTTCTTTCCGTCTTTCCGGGATTTTTCCCGGGTTCTTCCTCCACCAATAATACTGGCCGCCATATATAGCCTATCGTGTGCTGAAAAAATGGCGTTAAACCCTACAACAAAAATAACATCACATGAGTCTATTAGTATCTATGTTTAAAGGCGTTAGAAATTTAAATTGGTAAAGTATTCAAATATTTTACTGCATTTTTCAAGATTTTAAAGACAACTGAAAGATTTGACTACACTCGCATTAAGGGTGCATCTCTCATCGTATTTTAATGGGTCATTTCGAGACGATTTTCTTCTTAAATGGCTTTTATACATTTCGTTAACAATGTTTATTGAGATAGGATGGATGGATTTAGTTTTTCTGCATCTTGAAACCTTTCTTGCCTCAATGTATCTGTAAAATTAGTTCGCGCTTTGTTGGATGTTTATAAGATGTTGATAAAAAAAAATCATTTTCGATTTTAGTGATGGCGTCAATGTCTGACTGCATTTGTCATCAATATTGCTAGAATTAATTCAAAACTTGTTTTAATATTTTTGCAAGGAATAAAGAGTGTCAGGACAGTCTAATTTATAGTTTTGTACATACGTGACATTACATGGTGCCAGCCGGCTCTCTGACAAATTTGGTCTTAATTGGAGAGAGGTTTCTGAGAAGAAAAAAATATGCTGACGAAAAGACGATCAAGTCTTGTCATAAATCAACAGTTATCGTGAGCTCAAACGATATAATGAAGATATGGCTTCATGTTTTAAAATTTACGATTAGCTACACTATGGCCATAAGTACATTATTATAACTAAAGTTGCTTTAAACTGATCTTGTATTCATGCTCGTTAAAGTCCATGACACATTAGTAAAATACAGAATGATTACCTCGAACGAGGCATTTTTAAAGCATCAATATAGTAAGGTTAAAACCGAAGACTTTTTACTGACGTTTCCAAGTCTTCATGAAAATTTCCAGCACGTGTTGTAATGAACTTAAATGTACCTGAATGCTATTCCTGCGTTACCAAATGTCACGTTCTTTATAAATTTTCAGCAACAAAAAAAGTTTACAGAAATAAAAAATGTAAGTAAACGTTTTCTTAATCGACACGAGTAATTCTGATCTTTGAGGAAAAATTGACGTTACAACATCGCAAGCTTAAAACCGAATGGGAACTGATAACATGTTAGACAAAAAAAATCTGCTGTTAAGACATCTGGGAATAAATGTGAAATCGCAGATATTTCCCCAGACATGATGCTACCTGAGTTGTGTGTGTGTGTGTGTGTGTGTGTGTGTGTGTGTGTGTGTGATTTGGAGTTTTAACGTAACTTTAAAAAAAATTCAGTCATATCGCTACGATGTATTCAGTGTAGCAGTTTATATTGATGCCTAGCACTGGGGCATCATGCCGCAGACATGTAGCATGATGACCCACCATGGCACATTATCCTGACACCAGACCGACCAGTCCTAACACTTAACTTCTTAATAGTACATAGCGCCAAGCGAGGCAGCTGTTAGTATTATTTTTGTAAGTCTTTGGTATGACTCAGCCCGGGATCGAACCCACGACCTCCCACATCCGAGGCGGACGCTTGTAAGAGGTCGCGTATTATTTAATTCTGGAGACGGAAAGTGAAAATACATAGTGTAATGTTTCTACACACTTTAATACATAAGGAGAGGGGAGTAAAATATAACACAACATTGTTAATTAACTACGTAGGATTAAGACTGGGAGGTGGGGTGGGGGACAAAGAGACACAATAAGACATGGCAAGCTTTCCTCCAGCGACTCTTTTTTTCAGTGCAGAAATAAAAACGAATACTGAAAATAATCTGAAAGATTGTGTTATTGACAAACCGACATGCCAAGTGCTCTGGGACAACAATGAATATTTAACATGCGCATTTAAAAATAACATTTGAACATCGTTCAAAAGTTCGAAACCAAAATCAAAACTGCATCCACAATACTGCCACCCGTTAAGTAACATTACTGAACGTCGAAATACATGGTCCCTGGAGACTAAAGTAAAAATTAATATTGGGTAATAAAAATGTGTCATATCTTTGTGTAACGTCTACCTCTTAGTAGGAGGGATGGTTAATTGGATTTAGCTACATTATCTAAGGAATGACCTCCCTCGATATTATGAACCGTTGTGAGTGACAAGATAGAATATCAACAGAGAACTGTGCAATATTATTGGGAAGAAATAATGCAGTTCCATCCCCCTAAAACAAGAAAAAAATACAAATTTAATTAAATTAATAGTGGTAATTTCATTTCAACTTAAATGATATCAACATGATTTAATAACAGTGTTTAATTTGGATTTATTTGATCATCATAGCGAGTTGTGAAAAGAGCGCAACGTCTACGACTGATTGCACCACCTTCTTCTCGACTGTGTTCCACGTTTCCTTTTTTCTCGAGTCTTCATATTCCGACTGCCTCGTCCTTCTTGGATTGCCTAGATGTTACTCTGAACTTGACACTTCTCAATTTCGGACCCCGTCTTTTTCAGACCCCGTCTTCGGACTGTCGAGTCTTCTTCTCCATCGGAAAACTGTTTCCTTGATGCTGTTAATTTTAAAACTTGTGCATACTGCACTAAACCCTGTCTTTCTCGCAAGACAGACATCTGGTACCTTTCTTGTTTGATGAAGAAATCGTTATTCTTTTCCTAGGCTTCCTAGGAGTCAAACTTCTCTCTCAGAAAATTTCGGACTAAAGAATTTCCATCAAGGTTGTTACTTGAATTTCACATTACTTCCAATGTGTACACTTTAATTTCATTCGGCCAATCATAAACAGTGGTTTCAAACATTTTCCTAAGACAATTATTTGTTTCGTCAGTCAGAATATCTGAACTACGTTATTTAACTTTGAAGAATGACTATTTCACACAGATCGGAAGTTCAGCTTTCTCTTTCTCAAACCCGTGATAAGATCGCCGGTCAATTTCATAGAATCAGAACACTGACCCCTTTGAAGTTTTAACACGGATATGGAAGACATTAAGAATAAAGGTCTAAATTACCCTTCAAAACACTCTAAACGAAATAAAATCTTAATGCTCAGTGAACTCAACTTTAAGGTTCAATGCTTATTCAAAATTCAATACTTGAGTTTGGAAAATATACAAGAGATATCCAGGTAAGTTGGAAGAATATCTGGTTGGCACGTGCGGGTTATGCACGTGTTTGATAGTTATCTTGCAGAATGTGAGCTTGGCAAAGTGTTTAAGGTTAATTGTGCAATATTACGCAGATTGATTTACGGTATGTGACAATATTACGCAGATTGATTTACGGTATGTGACAAAGAGAAAAAGTCAAACATGAGACGTAAGGTCTGCAGCAATATGTGCAGTGGAAAATACGATTATCAACAAACAATCCAAGCACATTTGGAATGAGACGAAACTCAACACCTGTGATCTTGAATATCTTTGTATGTATTATGAGCTCAAATCATAATATCAACATCATCACATTTCTTAACTATGTGACTAACTGCAATTAACCGACACGAAAGAATCTCTCTCTCTCTCTCTCTCTTTTTCTCTCTCTCCGCTGCCGAATGAATTATGAAATTTAATATCTTGAACCACGATGCTGGTTACCAATGCTGTGTACGTGTATTTCATTTGCACGAGACGGTCTCTACACAATGCCTAGCACATTGTGGCCTGGATTCATGTATTGCATATTTTGTTGCTAACTTAAAAACATAAGTCCGTCTGTCTGTCTTTGCCCAAGTACGTTTGTCTTTGCCTGAAGGCAAACTCAGATGTTGTTACATGAAAGTTCATCATAGCTATGTATGTATATGTACATTTACTTCATGTATATATGTGTATCTGTAGCTGCACGTAAGTTTGTATGTACGTATGCATGTGTAAGTAAGGTAGGTGGGTAGGAAAGTATATATATATATATATATATATATATATATATATATATATATATATATATATATATATATATATACTTCTTTTTATCCCGTTCAAATGTGTTGTTAAAGTTAAAACAAGGACGGTGTTTGTATCCCGTACTACTTTCTAACATAGCATCCCCAGCAAAGTACAATAATTGCAACACAAACGCACATAATCACAGAATGATTATTGCATAACAAAGACATATTTCTATCCAAAAGGGTTATGTCTGTTGTTTTAAACTACGTAGCTGAATTACTCTATTCACGGCATGTGCTCCATTAAAAAGCTCGATACTATATAATTGGCAATTATCCGCTAATTTAGACATCATGACAACTGGCAGTTGTATACAGGTGGAAATCCTTTTTCTGTGCCCGGATCTTTGCCGAGATAATTTTAGACTAAATTTAACCATCTGAATGCCTTAGTCCATTGTCGTAATGCGTTTCTTTGCAATTACCTTCAAACTGTTTGTCAGTTCTCACTCATTAACTATAAACTGTTTTGCTCGTACATTTCACACTTGGCTAACACATCTACACACTTCCTGATAACATTATTTGTTCTCTTTTAGTTAAAAACGAGGGCAATGTAGTAAATAATATTTCCAGTTCAACTTTTATTTAAATCATGACAAGGGACACTAAACTGGAGAAAGTATGGCATGTGGTTGGAAAATCATACAATCATGACAGCAGTGAATGTGGCAGACAGATCATTATACAGCTCACATGAAAGCAATCTGAATCAGCTAATACAGAAATCTAAAAAAAAAAAACACAGAAAAAAGTAAAGAACTAAAAACTAGGATAAATCTAAGTATGCAGTTCTTGAACAATTTTATTCCTACATGCATATTCCGTCGTCAGTGACATATAATTAAAATTGAAATGACACTGATACTAATTCATGGCTTTAATTAACATATGAGCACACTCTCTCTCTCTCTCTCTCTCTCTCTCTCTCTCTCTCTCTCTCTCTCTCTCTCTCTCTCTCTCTCTCTCTCAACACTGCAGGTCCATGCATTTGAAATAGGTCCAAAGCGCCCTCTCATATTGTCCTTAGGCAGGGATATTACTCTAATGCATGGGGTCTTAAAATCAAACCACCCTGACGGCCGCATGAGGACATTTTCGATGGCCCAAGGCCAGCACCACTTTTGTTATCTCTCGTGACACCATGTAACGCCAATCATTTTGCGGGCCACATGTTTGAGACCCCTGCTCTATTTGCCTCGATAGTAACTACTTAACTCTAGGTGCATTACAAGGTCAACACAAATACCAAACAAATGTTTATCTGGATCCCACATCTATGTATAAATGATTATTTGATTTATATGGAATCACACATAAATAATCAAACATGTGAGAGACTTCATTTAATGCAGGAATCAAACCCACATAGCTAGTAACGACATCCAGCGCCTACCTCTTACATACGATTAGCTTCGCTTGTTGGTTCGATTCCTTTGACCTTGGTTTTACGTTTATAACCACACACATTCATACATATATTATTATATATAGACTAAAAGAGAGAGAGAGAGAGAGAGAGAGAGAGAGAGAGAGAGAGAGAGAGAGAGAGAGAGAGAGAGAGAGAGAGAGAGAGAGAGAGAGAGATTGTTGACTTGCTCTCATGTTTTGATTATTTTCTGACTACCGGTATATCATGCCGTAGAAATCTCTCCTAAGTGCCTTTCTCAAAAAAGAACTAAGCAAGGTTGAATCGCGGGCTGCTACTGGCAGATACGTAAAACCCATGCGACCCTGGAATTATGCTCTATCAACAGGTCAACCGCAGATCTAGTTCATGATTTTTTGACCTCGAATGTGACACATCCTAAAGCTATGTTACATTGCAAGTCTAAATCGACTAGTCAGTCACGGAGCGGACATTCTACGCATGAAACACGGACCACAACTTCACTTTAGAATTTGCTATTTTTCCAGGAACTTATATTCATCACATTTTAGGGAGATAAGAAAGTGGGCAATCTTTATTTGAATCATCTCAACAAAAATGTGACCATCTGAGGAAATGAAGAAAAAAGATATACACAATCACGATCTTTATAAGGCTTCTCAGTTTCTAATGTCACTCTTATAATGAGGGTATGGCTACATAGCCTTGACGTGGCGAAAGCTTGCTACCATCATTGCTATTAAATTCATGTCACTTTTTGTTTCTTAATTCAAAAAGGCAAGCTGAAATGTAATTGCTAGATTAACAAATACTCTTCCTATTTTCGATTATAAGACAATCTACATCAGATCATGGCTTAAACAGGCACCACATTTACGGCTCCCATGAACTGAGTCAAAATGTAAAGATAATTAATGCAAACATTTTTTTACAAATTTGTTTTATTGTTTTTTTTTTTGTTTGTTTTATTTACATAAAAATTTAATTTTACCCTAAAATTTATATCTCCAATAGTCAGACCCACGCCATCGCCGTCCTCCACGCATTTAGTATACAGGATGTTTTCGGCTTTTCGTGTAACATTGTATCAGAAACAGAATATGTTTAAAAAAATACAAGGAGTCAAGATGAGTTAAATAACAATGTCTAATTCCAAATGTAAGGATGTGCAAAACGTTTATATTCTACTGAATTTATATTTCGTTTTCTGCAACGTGACATGCGTTGATTTCAACGAATGCTTGCCTATTTTGAATTCGTACAGTTTTCATAAACATAGAATTAAGAACAATACTATGATTACGTTTAGCGAGTTTGCAAATTCCATTATTTATATTCAATTATGCCAAGCTGAATTATTGCAGTCTGTCAACCGGTTGCGGAAATCACGAAATGACACGAGGAAATTTACCCGATAATTAAAAAAAAACTGCATTAGGACCTTCAGCTTTGTTCCCGCATAACACTGTCAAAATTTCGAAATACTAAGTCAAACTTTCGACTTACAATCTCAAAACGTCAAGTTTGTGTCTAATTACAAGAAAGGTCGGCCTTTTATCTCGAAATTGCGTGAGTGTATCACTCGACGTTGAGACCGTATTTGTAAATTTCGAGCCAATTTCTCAAAATCTCCAATTAGTATTTCGAGCTATTAATTTATAATTTACAAAAATTAAAAAGAGTGCTTGATATTTTTATCCTGAGTCAAGATAATAGCTCAAAATTCCAATTGGAGATTTCGAGTTAATTTCCACGGGATAAAACTATCCACTTGGCCCTAAATTTGATGCTCATCGTAACATACAGTATCTAATACGGATTATCAATAAAGCAGCTATGTGATGGCAGATTTTACAAATGGTTGCTACGGAGGCTTCAATCAGAGGTTGTATGCTATTTACTTGGCAGAAACTGAGGAAGGATGTATTCTCACAATGAATGATAATAGCCGACACATTAATAAATTAATTAATTAATTAATTCTGACATTCGAATAAATAAAATACTTGATACACTATCAAATGGTCATGCAACAAGGAAAACAATGTTAGAATGTTAAGAGGAATGTCTCTCTCTCTTTTTTTTAAAAAATCAATCAATTTCTGTAAGCATTGGGCAAATATGATTGATTAATCATATTCGCCCAATGCTTACAGAAATACTGAAAATAGGTTATTACGTTATTACCAAGTTTGCTACGGAAACGAAGGTTGATTTAGTTAGGTGAAAAGTGATTGAATCACCCAAAAATTGATATTACTCTAGTTCCTTTAGAGCTATCTGTGTAGTTTTACAATCTATGCAAGTAACAGTTAGGTTTCATACAACTGGTTGCCGAGGACTTAAATGGATCGTGAGGAAATAGTAGATATATATGGTAGATTTTTTTTTATAACACAGATACGAGACTAAAAGTAAAAATTTAACGATTTTGTTTACTTGATCATTAATACCTTAAAATATTGTGTAGGGATATAACAATAGTTTTGGACCAGTCATAATTACAAGGCCTCTCACAATATGAAGTATATTTTAAAAGCACAACATCAATTTGAAAATTATTGTGAAGATTTACAAACGAGTCAACTACAGTGACCTAAATGACCAAGGGAGACAAATCTTGGAAGACACAGTTATGCTACTACCAGTTATTTGCACTGACAAAATAAAATTCCTCACGGAGTAAGACGTTTTGCAAATTTGCATACAGCATGAAAAGCATCAGTTGAACAAGATATCCTTTATTTAAAAAAAAAAAAAAGAGATTTTACTTTGGGGAAATAGTGGGGTTAAAAACTTACAGCACAATAGGACTGACATAATCAGTGATGTAATACACATTTAGTCATAACTATAATGACTATTACAGTTCAACTTCATGGTTCACTTAAACAGTGAGGAAATACACATCTTAAAATCTCAACTATGACTTTGAGTTCTACGAAACGAAGACACTGTAACTACTGTATATGCACAAATCAAAATCCTGACCATAATTTCGCTTTGCATTCTCCGTTACAGCACATAAACATGAGTGTGCAATGTTGAAGTTCCAATGACTAGCGCAAAATGTAATGTTACACATTTTGAATGATGCAATATGAACAAAAAATAGTAGGTAAAACAAACGATAAATATGTACTGTAATGAAATGTAGAATAGATTCAAGTTCGAGTCCTGTTGGAAAATCCGAGCTGGAAGATGATGACATATGTGAATTTTATGCAAAGGTAATCGAAAATGTAATATCATACAGTAAATTTGCATAAAGAGAGGTTACGTGGTAATTTATGGCAAGGTACTAGCGTATGTAGGCTTTACGCAGTGTCTGAATGGCTAGTGTGTTTTGAGTAACGTAAATGAAGGAATTTTATATACATCTAAAAAGTGGTACATATAGCGATTTAGGGATAATTTTGTCCTTTAAGGAAACAGTTTTCCGAGGAATTGGACAGTCCGAAGACGGAGTCCCCCCCCCAAAAAAAAAAAAAAAAATTGAAGTGATGAGTGAAGTCCGAAAAAGAAGTGACGAGTGAAGTCCGAAAGGGGAAAGTGATGAGTACAGAGTAAAATCAAGGAAGTTCAAGAAGGACGAGGGAGTCAGAAAAATAAAGACTTGAGGAAATAGTAACATTGGAATATGGTCGAAAAGAAAGTGATGCAATCAGTCGTGGACAATGCGCTCTATTACACCACTCGTTTTGATGATGAAATAAATCCAAATTAGGCTGCTAGTTAATCCTGTTGATATTATTTAAGTTGAATTGAAATTATCACTATTAATTTTTTGATTAAATTTGTTTATTTTTCTTGTCAAAGAGGGCTGAACTGCATTTTTCCTTCCCAATAATCTTGCCCAGTTCTCTGTTGATATGCTCTCTTGTCACTCCCACCGGGTCATAATATCGAGGGAGGTCATTTCCTAGATAACGTAGCTAAATCAAATGAACTCTTTCCAAGAGGGATACATTACATAGAATGATGTCCCACCTAGTCATATTATCCTGACACCAGGCCGACCAGTCCTAACATTAACCTCTTAATGCTGAGCGCCTAGTAGTACCATGTTTTAAAATAAGTCTTTGGTATGACTCGGTCGAGGTTCAAACCCGCAACCTCCCACATCCAAAGCGGACAAGCTTAGTTCTGAAATGTTTATGAAACAACTAAGTGTCGATACTCAAATCCAATTAAATTCTAAACAATTTGAAAATATTTGAAAATGATTACCAGTACTTCCATTTTATCACGGAACATTCTAACTTTCAAACACATGGCGAGAGGGTGCTGCGTGGCCTAAAGTACTTGTCCTTTCAGGTCACTCACAAACCTCAGCGTGAATTCAAGACTCAGCTTGACGAAAGTGGGTACATGAGAAAGTTTGCCAGTAGCTCTCTGTGAGTCAGTGGTTCTTCCTGGGGTCACCCAGGGCTCTACCTCCATCAAAATAGACCGGCAACAACGTACGACATATCATGTACTGAAAAATTGCTTAAAGTTGAAATTGCTGAAGATTTGATTTTGTTCAAGGTGTTTTTGATACAATGATATGTTGAATTTAGGTATTCAGATCCTTGTGGCATCTTTTCCTGTTAAAGAGTGTTTATATATTCACAATACAGTGACATTTTTATTATTAACTACAAGAACTTGTAAGTAACTCTAACACCCATCATGTGTGCGCTGACAATGTATACATTTTTAAATTGAATGTTAGCAAAGACCATTAAGTTTAGATGGTCTTAATTATTTCAAGTTTTATATTATTTTTAGGTCAAGTAGAACAAAAGTATCATCCAATTTTGTTTAAATATCACCAAACCTTATTTTCCCAGTCTTTCATTTAATTTCCCAGACTTTCGTAAAATGTCCCAGACTTTAAATAAATTTTTGCCAGTCTTTCATTTAATTTCCCAGATTTTCATTTAATTTCCCGGACGTTCAAAATTAAGTCCACTGTCTTTGAACTCTCACTAAACTCAGTTTTTTCCCCTAAAATTTGTTTTCTTCATCAGCTTAATTGGCATCAAATATTTCTGAATTTATAGTTGCTTCCTGTAAATGCCAGACCATTGAACCAATAACTACTGCTGTTGTGGGCATTTAGTACATTGGCGGGAACTGTAAAGATTACTGACCAATTCTAAGCTATATGAATAGATGATAAATAGCATACACCTACCATGCAGAATTGCCATGGAGCATCAATGATTAATCACAGCCTTAATTACCTGATATAAGGCTGATGGCTGTGATTATTTATTTTTAAAAATCGTTTGTAAGAAGATGATTTAAATCATAAATCCCATATTGGTGATATTCTATTAAGGAAAACCTTATGGCAAAATGATAACTAATTATTTTAACATTAATGAACAATTTTTCAGTGGTGGGTTCAAACAGAATTACAGATACTTGAAATTTGATGTAGTCACTATGATTCGTGTGTAGACTGGATCCAGAATAAGCTGATGACCTCAGTGCTTGTGATTAGTCATAGTAAAATGAATCCTGATTGGCTCCTCACATGCTGACTTATGGTAGGAAGACCTACATGCAAAGACTGCATAACCAGTCAACAAGTGAATTGCACAATGACCTTGCCCTAACAAAAAAGCCTTTTCCTAATTTTGGTATCTAGAAGAAAACATGAATCTGTAAACAGGTTTAACCCTTGAACTTAGTTCTTTAACCCCTGAACTCAGTTGTTTAACCCCTGAACTCAGTTGTTTAACCCTTGAACTCAGTTGTTTTGTAAATATTAGTATGACATACCACAACCACACACTGATATCGACACTGCTATGTTTAGCTTATTGTGATAAATTTTTATGTTAAACTCTGAACCTGTTGATGTATTCATTTATGTCAATTTTTTTTGCGTATTTGAAAAAAATGGATAATGTTTTGTAGGCAAAATAATAATTTCAGTGTAATTATAGCTAATTTCTGAAATATGTCTAATATATCTTTAAGTGTGAACAGTATGTTTGGCTAATGTGTTATCACACTGAATTTCAGAACAAGAAATATGGGGCACTGTTTGTTAAGTTTTTCATGCCATTACCCATTACCCATTAATTCACATTGTGTCCAACTGACATATAAAGTTTGACTAAAGGCCAATACCTCATTATTTATATCATGTAGGCAGTACATGCAAAATCATGACACAATTTATTATCTTCAACACTGTTCACCTATGCTTGATATATGAAACTGTCTCATCATGTGTAAACACAATGAAGCTCTAATACTGGTTTTCATTATTCATATTTATTGATTTCTTTCTCCAATATGTTCATTTACTCCAAATATATGCTAACACTGGAAGGAAGAAAAGAGAGAAAGAGAGAGGATGCATATTAGGTATATTGTATATCCCTACCTCCACAGAAGTTTATAAAAAGCATTCAAAATTTAAGTAATGATAAGAGCATAATTCTAAAATTCATAGTTGGCTGAAAATGTTTTTAACTGGTAAAAGACTCAAAGTCTCTGACTTTATTTCAGAATTTGATGGCTTAATGAACATTCTAAATAAGCAAATTATTTCGAAGTGATGCTGATAAATAATTTGCAAGTAACTGCACCTAAAACAACAAAATTAAAAACTAGAAAACATCTTCTCATGCATACTGCAGACTACAACAACAAAGGCAAGGGACATAAATCTGATTCAGCCTTTGTACTGTATTTGAGCACTGTTGATGAGAGGTTACATCCCTTGTTTGACTAAGACTAATGAACCCAATAAGTACTGGCCATCAGTTATAACATTCACAAGAAATAAGTGTAAATACTAGTTTTGCAGAAAAATGACCCTCTTCTATTTTGGATCTTCATCCATTTTGGAACAGAGTGATATTATTGCCATTGGCAACATTGCTGTTACCAGTGTAATTACTTGCTGATGTCAGAAGAAAAAAATATTTCAGTGTTCTCAGTGTAATTACTTGTTAATGTCAGACAAAAAAGCAATATCACTGTTCTCAGTGTAATTACTTGCTGATGTCAGACAAAAACAATATCACTGTTCTTAGTGTAACTACTTGCTGATGTAGGACAAAAACAATATCACTGTTCTCAGTGTAATTACTTGCTGATGTAGGACAAAAACAATATCACTGTTCTCAGTGTAATTACTTGCTGATGTAGGACAAAAACAATATCACTGTTCTCAGTGTAATTACTTGCTGATGTAGGACAAAAACAATATCACTGTTCTCAGTGTAATTACTTGCTGATGTAGGACAAAAACAATATCACTGTTCTTAGTCTAATTACTTGCTGATGTAGGACAAAAACAATATCAGTGCTCTTAGTGTAATTACTTGCTGATGTCAGACAAAAACAATATCAGTGTTCTTAGTCTAATTACTTGCTGATGTCAGAAAAAAACAATATAACTGTTCTTAGTGTAATTACTTGCTGATGTAGGACAAAAACAATATCAGTGTTCTTAGTCTAATTACTTGCTGATGTCAGAAAAAAACAATATCACTGTTCTTAGTGTAATTACTTGCTGATGTAGGACAAAAACAATATCAGTGTTCTTAGTCTAATTACTTGCTGATGTCAGAAAAAAACAATATCACTGTTCTTAGTGTAATTACTTGCTGATGTCAGACAAAAACAATATCACTGTTCTTAGTGTAACTACTTGCTGATGTCAGACAAAAACAATATCAGTGTTCTTAGTGTAATTACTTGCTGATGTCAGAAAAAAACAATATCAGTGTTCTCAGTGTAATTACTTGCTGATGTCAGACAAAAACAATATCAGTGCTCTTAGTGTAATTACTTGCTGATGTCAGAAAAAAACAATATCAGTGCTCTTAGTGTAATTACTTGCTGATGTCAGACAAAAACAATATCAGTGTTCTCAGTGTAATTACTTGCTGATGTCAGAAAAAAACAATATCACTGTTCTTAGTGTAATTACTTGCTGATGTAGGACAAAAACAATATCAGTGTTCTTAGTCTAATTACTTGCTGATGTCAGAAAAAAACAATATCACTGTTCTTAGTGTAATTACTTGCTGATGTAGGACAAAAACAATATCAGTGTTCTCAGTGTAATTACTTGCTGATGTCAGAAAAAAACAATATCGATGTTCTCAGTGTAATTACTTGCTGATGTAGGACAAAAACAATATCACTGTTCTTAGTGTAATTACTTGCTGATGTCAGACAAAAACAATATCACTGTTCTTAGTGTAATTACTTGCTGATGTCAGACAAAAACAATATCAGTGTTCTTAGTGTAATTACTTGCTGATGTCAGACAAAAACAATATCACTGTTCTTAGTCTAATTACTTGCTGATGTCAGACAAAAACAATATCAGTGTTCTCAGTGTAATTACTTGCTGATGTCAGACAAAAACAATATCACTGTTCTTAGTGTAATTACTTGCTGATGTCAGACAAAAACAATATCAGTGTTCTCAGTGTAATTACTTGCTGATGTCAGAAAAAAACAATATCACTGTTCTTAGTGTAATTACTTGCTGATGTCAGACAAAAACAATATCACTGTTCTTAGTGTAACTACTTGCTGATGTCAGAAAAAAACAATATCAGTGCTCTTAGTGTAATTACTTGCTGATGTCAGACAAAAACAGTATCACTGTTCTCAGTGTAATTACTTGCTGATGTCAGACAAAAACAATATCAGTGTTCTCAGTGTAATTACTTGCTGATGTCAGACAAAAACAATATCAGTGCTCTTAGTGTAATTACTTGCTGATGTCAGACAAAAACAATATCACTGTTCTTAGTGTAATTACTTGCTGATGTCAGAAAAAAACAATATCACTGTTCTTAGTGTAACTACTTGCTGATGTCAGAAAAAAACAATATCACTGTTCTTAGTGTAACTACTTGCTGATGTCAGACAAAAACAATATCAGTGTTCTTAGTCTAATTACTTGCTGATGTCAGAAAAAAACAATATCGATGCTCTTAGTGTAATTACTTGCTGATGTCAGACAAAAACAATATCACTGTTCTTAGTGTAATTACTTGCTGATGTCAGACAAAAACAATATCACTGTTCTCAGTGTAATTACTTGCTGATGTAGGACAAAAACAATATCAGTGTTCTCAGTGTAATTACTTGCTGATGTCAGAAAAAAACAATATCAGTGTTCTTAGTCTAATTACTTGCTGATGTCTGAAAAAAACAATATCGATGTTCTCAGTGTAATTACTTGCTGATGTAGGACAAAAACAATATCAGTGTTCATAGTGTAATTACTTGCTGATGTCAGACAAAAACAATATCACTGTTCTTAGTGTAATTACTTGCTGATGTCAGACAAAAAAAATATCACTGTTCTCAGTGTAATTACTTGCTGATGTCAGACAAAAACAATATCACTGTTCTTAGTCTAATTACTTGCTGATGTCAGACAAAAACAATATCACTGTTCTTAGTGTAATTACTTGCTGATGTCAGACAAAAACAATATCAGTGCTCTTAGTGTAATTACTTGCTGATGTCAGACAAAAACAATATCAGTGTTCTCAGTGTAATTACTTGCTGATGTCAGAAAAAAACAATATCACTGTTCTTAGTGTAATTACTTGCTGATGTAGGACAAAAACAATATCAGTGTTCTTAGTCTAATTACTTGCTGATGTCAGAAAAAAACAATATCACTGTTCTTAGTGTAATTACTTGCTGATGTAGGACAAAAACAATATCAGTGTTCTTAGTCTAATTACTTGCTGATGTCAGAAAAAAACAATATCACTGTTCTTAGTGTAATTACTTGCTGATGTCAGACAAAAACAATATCACTGTTCTTAGTCTAATTACTTGCTGATGTCAGAAAAAAACAATATCACTGTTCTTAGTGTAATTACTTGCTGATGTCAGACAAAAACAATATCTCTGTTCTTAGTGTAACTACTTGCTGATGTAGGACAAAAACAATATCACTGTTCTCAGTGTAATTACTTGCTGATGTCAGACAAAAACAATATCGATGTTCTCAGTGTAACTACTTGCTGATGTCAGACAAAAACAATATCAGTGTTCTTAGTGTAATTACTTGCTGATGTCAGACAAAAACAATATCACTGTTCTTAGTGTAATTACTTGCTGATGTAGGACAAAAACAATATCGATGTTCTTAGTGTAATTACTTGCTGATGTCAGACAAAAACAATATCAGTGTTCTTAGTGTAATTACTTGCTGATGTCAGACAAAAACAATATCACTGTTCTTAGTCTAATTACTTGCTGATGTCAGACAAAAACAATATCAGTGTTCTCAGTGTAATTACTTGCTGATGTCAGACAAAAACAATATCACTGTTCTTAGTGTAATTACTTGCTGATGTCAGACAAAAACAATATCAGTGTTCTCAGTGTAATTACTTGCTGATGTCAGAAAAAAACAATATCACTGTTCTTAGTGTAATTACTTGCTGATGTCAGACAAAAACAATATCACTGTTCTTAGTGTAACTACTTGCTGATGTCAGAAAAAAACAATATCAGTGCTCTTAGTGTAATTACTTGCTGATGTCAGACAAAAACAGTATCACTGTTCTCAGTGTAATTACTTGCTGATGTCAGACAAAAACAATATCAGTGTTCTCAGTGTAATTACTTGCTGATGTCAGACAAAAACAATATCAGTGCTCTTAGTGTAATTACTTGCTGATGTCAGACAAAAACAATATCACTGTTCTTAGTGTAATTACTTGCTGATGTCAGAAAAAAACAATATCACTGTTCTTAGTGTAACTACTTGCTGATGTCAGAAAAAAACAATATCACTGTTCTTAGTGTAACTACTTGCTGATGTCAGACAAAAACAATATCAGTGTTCTTAGTCTAATTACTTGCTGATGTCAGAAAAAAACAATATCGATGCTCTTAGTGTAATTACTTGCTGATGTCAGACAAAAACAATATCACTGTTCTTAGTGTAATTACTTGCTGATGTCAGACAAAAACAATATCACTGTTCTCAGTGTAATTACTTGCTGATGTAGGACAAAAACAATATCAGTGTTCTCAGTGTAATTACTTGCTGATGTCAGAAAAAAACAATATCAGTGTTCTTAGTCTAATTACTTGCTGATGTCTGAAAAAAACAATATCGATGTTCTCAGTGTAATTACTTGCTGATGTAGGACAAAAACAATATCAGTGTTCATAGTGTAATTACTTGCTGATGTCAGACAAAAACAATATCACTGTTCTTAGTGTAATTACTTGCTGATGTCAGACAAAAAAAATATCAGTGTTCTCAGTGTAATTACTTGCTGATGTCAGACAAAAACAATATCACTGTTCTTAGTCTAATTACTTGCTGATGTCAGACAAAAACAATATCACTGTTCTTAGTGTAATTACTTGCTGATGTCAGACAAAAACAATATCAGTGCTCTTAGTGTAATTACTTGCTGATGTCAGACAAAAACAATATCAGTGTTCTCAGTGTAATTACTTGCTGATGTCAGAAAAAAACAATATCACTGTTCTTAGTGTAATTACTTGCTGATGTAGGACAAAAACAATATCAGTGTTCTTAGTCTAATTACTTGCTGATGTCAGAAAAAAACAATATCACTGTTCTTAGTGTAATTACTTGCTGATGTAGGACAAAAACAATATCAGTGTTCTTAGTCTAATTACTTGCTGATGTCAGAAAAAAACAATATCACTGTTCTTAGTGTAATTACTTGCTGATGTCAGACAAAAACAATATCACTGTTCTTAGTCTAATTACTTGCTGATGTCAGAAAAAAACAATATCACTGTTCTTAGTGTAATTACTTGCTGATGTCAGACAAAAACAATATCTCTGTTCTTAGTGTAACTACTTGCTGATGTAGGACAAAAACAATATCACTGTTCTCAGTGTAATTACTTGCTGATGTCAGACAAAAACAATATCGATGTTCTCAGTGTAACTACTTGCTGATGTCAGACAAAAACAATATCAGTGTTCTTAGTGTAATTACTTGCTGATGTCAGACAAAAACAATATCACTGTTCTCAGTGTAATTACTTGCTGATGTAGGACAAAAACAATATCGATGTTCTTAGTGTAATTACTTGCTGATGTCAGACAAAAACAATATCGATGTTCTTAGTGTAATTACTTGCTGATGTAGGACAAAAACAATATCAGTGCTCTTAGTGTAATTACTTGCTGATGTCAGACAAAAACAATATCAGTGTTCACAGTGTAATTACTTGCTGATGTCAGAAAAAAACAATATCACTGTTCTTAGTGTAATTACTTGCTGATGTAGGACAAAAACAATATCAGTGTTCTTAGTCTAATTACTTGCTGATGTCAGAAAAAAACAATATCACTGTTCTTAGTGTAATTACTTGCTGATGTAGGACAAAAACAATATCAGTGTTCTCAGTGTAATTACTTGCTGATGTCAGACAAAAACAATATCGATGTTCTCAGTGTAATTACTTGCTGATGTAGGACAAAAACAATATCACTGTTCTTAGTCTAATTACTTGCTGATGTCAGACAAAAACAATATCAGTGTTCTCAGTGTAATTACTTGCTGATGTCAGACAAAAACAATATCACTGTTCTTAGTGTAATTACTTGCTGATGTCAGACAAAAACAATATCAGTGTTCTCAGTGTAATTACTTGCTGATGTAAGAAAAAAACAATATCACTGTTCTTAGTGTAATTACTTGCTGATGTCAGACAAAAACAATATCACTGTTCTTAGTGTAATTACTTGCTGATGTCAGACAAAAACAATATCAGTGCTCTTAGTGTAATTACTTGCTGATGTCAGAAAAAAACAATATCACTGTTCTTAGTGTAATTACTTGCTGATGTAGGACAAAAACAATATCAGTGTTCTTAGTCTAATTACTTGCTGATGTCAGACAAAAACAATATCACTGTTCTTAGTGTAATTACTTGCTGATGTCAGACAAAAACAATATCACTGTTCTTAGTGTAACTACTTGCTGATGTCAGACAAAAACAATATCACTGTTCTTAGTGTAACTACTTGCTGATGTCAGACAAAAACAATATCAGTGCTCTTAGTGTAATTACTTGCTGATGTCAGACAAAAACAATATCACTGTTCTCAGTGTAATTACTTGCTGATGTCAGACAAAAACAATATCAGTGTTCTCAGTGTAATTACTTGCTGATGTCAGACAAAAACAATATCAGTGCTCTTAGTGTAATTACTTGCTGATGTCAGACAAAAACAATATCACTGTTCTTAGTGTAATTACTTGCCGATGTCAGACAAAAACAATATCAGTGTTCTCAGTGTAATTACTTGCTGATGTCAGACAAAAACAATATCAGTGTTCTCAGTGTAATTACTTGCTGATGTCAGACAAAAACAATATCAGTGTTCTCAGTGTAATTACTTGCTGATGTCAGAAAAAAACAATATCAGTGCTCTTAGTGTAATTACTTGCTGATGTCAGACAAAAACAATATCACTGTTCTCAGTGTAATTACTTGCTGATGTCAGACAAAAACAATATCAGTGTTCTCAGTGTAATTACTTGCTGATGTCAGACAAAAACAATATCAGTGCTCTTAGTGTAATTACTTGCTGATGTCAGACAAAAACAATATCGATGTTCTCAGTGTAATTACTTGCTGATGTCAGACAAAAACAATATCACTGTTCTTAGTGTAATTACTTGCTGATGTCAGACAAAAACAATATCACTGTTCTTAGTGTAATTACTTGCTGATGTCAGACAAAAACAATATCACTGTTCTTAGTGTAATTACTTGCTGATGTCAGACAAAAACAATATCAGTGCTCTTAGTGTAATTACTTGCTGATGTCAGACAAAAACAATATCACTGTTCTCAGTGTAATTACTTGCTGATGTCAGACAAAAACAATATCACTGTTCTCAGTGTAATTACTTGCTGATGTCAGACAAAAACAATATCAGTGTTCTCAGTGTAATTACTTGCTGATGTCAGACAAAAACAATATCAGTGCTCTTAGTGTAATTACTTGCTGATGTCAGACAAAAACAATATCGATGTTCTCAGTGTAATTACTTGCTGATGTCAGACAAAAACAATATCACTGTTCTTAGTGTAATTACTTGCTGATGTCAGACAAAAACAATATCACTGTTCTTAGTGTAATTACTTGCTGATGTCAGACAAAAACAATATCACTGTTCTTAGTGTAATTACTTGCTGATGTCAGACAAAAACAATATCAGTGCTCTTAGTGTAATTACTTGCTGATGTCAGAAAAAAACAATATCACTGTTCTTAGTGTAATTACTTGCTGATGTCAGACAAAAACAATATCACTGTTCTCAGTGTAATTACTTGCTGATGTCAGACAAAAACAATATCAGTGTTCTCAGTGTAATTACTTGCTGATGTCAGACAAAAACAATATCAGTGCTCTTAGTGTAATTACTTGCTGATGTCAGACAAAAACAATATCACTGTTCTTAGTGTAATTACTTGCTGATGTCAGACAAAAACAATATCAGTGTTCTCAGTGTAATTACTTGCTGATGTCAGACAAAAACAATATCAGTGTTCTCAGTGTAATTACTTGCTGATGTCAGACAAAAACAATATCAGTGTTCTCAGTGTAATTACTTGCTGATGTCAGAAAAAAACAATATCAGTGCTCTTAGTGTAATTACTTGCTGATGTCAGACAAAAACAATATCACTGTTCTCAGTGTAATTACTTGCTGATGTCAGACAAAAACAATATCAGTGTTCTCAGTGTAATTACTTGCTGATGTCAGACAAAAACAATATCAGTGCTCTTAGTGTAATTACTTGCTGATGTCAGACAAAAACAATATCGATGTTCTCAGTGTAATTACTTGCTGATGTCAGACAAAAACAATATCACTGTTCTTAGTGTAATTACTTGCTGATGTCAGACAAAAACAATATCACTGTTCTTAGTGTAATTACTTGCTGATGTCAGACAAAAACAATATCAGTGCTCTTAGTGTAATTACTTGCTGATGTCAGAAAAAAACAATATCACTGTTCTTAGTGTAATTACTTGCTGATGTCAGACAAAAACAATATCACTGTTCTCAGTGTAATTACTTGCTGATGTCAGACAAAAACAATATCAGTGTTCTCAGTGTAATTACTTGCTGATGTCAGACAAAAACAATATCAGTGCTCTTAGTGTAATTACTTGCTGATGTCAGAAAAAAACAATATCACTGTTCTTAGTGTAATTACTTGCTGATGTAGGACAAAAACAATATCAGTGTTCTCAGTGTAATTACTTGCTGATGTCAGACAAAAACAATATCGATGTTCTCAGTGTAATTACTTGCTGATGTAGGACAAAAACAATATCACTGTTCTTAGTCTAATTACTTGCTGATGTCAGACAAAAACAATATCAGTGTTCTCAGTGTAATTACTTGCTGATGTCAGACAAAAACAATATCACTGTTCTTAGTGTAATTACTTGCTGATGTCAGACAAAAACAATATCAGTGTTCTCAGTGTAATTACTTGCTGATGTAAGAAAAAAACAATATCACTGTTCTTAGTGTAATTACTTGCTGATGTCAGACAAAAACAATATCACTGTTCTTAGTGTAATTACTTGCTGATGTCAGACAAAAACAATATCAGTGCTCTTAGTGTAATTACTTGCTGATGTCAGAAAAAAACAATATCACTGTTCTTAGTGTAATTACTTGCTGATGTAGGACAAAAACAATATCAGTGTTCTTAGTCTAATTACTTGCTGATGTCAGACAAAAACAATATCACTGTTCTTAGTGTAATTACTTGCTGATGTCAGACAAAAACAATATCACTGTTCTTAGTGTAACTACTTGCTGATGTCAGACAAAAACAATATCACTGTTCTTAGTGTAACTACTTGCTGATGTCAGACAAAAACAATATCAGTGCTCTTAGTGTAATTACTTGCTGATGTCAGACAAAAACAATATCACTGTTCTCAGTGTAATTACTTGCTGATGTCAGACAAAAACAATATCAGTGTTCTCAGTGTAATTACTTGCTGATGTCAGACAAAAACAATATCAGTGCTCTTAGTGTAATTACTTGCTGATGTCAGACAAAAACAATATCACTGTTCTTAGTGTAATTACTTGCCGATGTCAGACAAAAACAATATCAGTGTTCTCAGTGTAATTACTTGCTGATGTCAGACAAAAACAATATCAGTGTTCTCAGTGTAATTACTTGCTGATGTCAGACAAAAACAATATCAGTGTTCTCAGTGTAATTACTTGCTGATGTCAGAAAAAAACAATATCAGTGCTCTTAGTGTAATTACTTGCTGATGTCAGACAAAAACAATATCACTGTTCTCAGTGTAATTACTTGCTGATGTCAGACAAAAACAATATCAGTGTTCTCAGTGTAATTACTTGCTGATGTCAGACAAAAACAATATCAGTGCTCTTAGTGTAATTACTTGCTGATGTCAGACAAAAACAATATCGATGTTCTCAGTGTAATTACTTGCTGATGTCAGACAAAAACAATATCACTGTTCTTAGTGTAATTACTTGCTGATGTCAGACAAAAACAATATCACTGTTCTTAGTGTAATTACTTGCTGATGTCAGACAAAAACAATATCACTGTTCTTAGTGTAATTACTTGCTGATGTCAGACAAAAACAATATCAGTGCTCTTAGTGTAATTACTTGCTGATGTCAGACAAAAACAATATCACTGTTCTCAGTGTAATTACTTGCTGATGTCAGACAAAAACAATATCACTGTTCTCAGTGTAATTACTTGCTGATGTCAGACAAAAACAATATCAGTGTTCTCAGTGTAATTACTTGCTGATGTCAGACAAAAACAATATCAGTGCTCTTAGTGTAATTACTTGCTGATGTCAGACAAAAACAATATCGATGTTCTCAGTGTAATTACTTGCTGATGTCAGACAAAAACAATATCACTGTTCTTAGTGTAATTACTTGCTGATGTCAGACAAAAACAATATCACTGTTCTTAGTGTAATTACTTGCTGATGTCAGACAAAAACAATATCACTGTTCTTAGTGTAATTACTTGCTGATGTCAGACAAAAACAATATCAGTGCTCTTAGTGTAATTACTTGCTGATGTCAGAAAAAAACAATATCACTGTTCTTAGTGTAATTACTTGCTGATGTCAGACAAAAACAATATCACTGTTCTCGGTGTAATTACTTGCTGATGTCAGACAAAAACAATATCAGTGTTCTCAGTGTAATTACTTGCTGATGTCAGACAAAAACAATATCAGTGCTCTTAGTGTAATTACTTGCTGATGTCAGACAAAAACAATATCACTGTTCTTAGTGTAATTACTTGCTGATGTCAGACAAAAACAATATCAGTGTTCTCAGTGTAATTACTTGCTGATGTCAGACAAAAACAATATCAGTGTTCTCAGTGTAATTACTTGCTGATGTCAGACAAAAACAATATCAGTGTTCTCAGTGTAATTACTTGCTGATGTCAGAAAAAAACAATATCAGTGCTCTTAGTGTAATTACTTGCTGATGTCAGACAAAAACAATATCACTGTTCTCAGTGTAATTACTTGCTGATGTCAGACAAAAACAATATCAGTGTTCTCAGTGTAATTACTTGCTGATGTCAGACAAAAACAATATCAGTGCTCTTAGTGTAATTACTTGCTGATGTCAGACAAAAACAATATCGATGTTCTCAGTGTAATTACTTGCTGATGTCAGACAAAAACAATATCACTGTTCTTAGTGTAATTACTTGCTGATGTCAGACAAAAACAATATCACTGTTCTTAGTGTAATTACTTGCTGATGTCAGACAAAAACAATATCAGTGCTCTTAGTGTAATTACTTGCTGATGTCAGAAAAAAACAATATCACTGTTCTTAGTGTAATTACTTGCTGATGTCAGACAAAAACAATATCACTGTTCTCAGTGTAATTACTTGCTGATGTCAGACAAAAACAATATCAGTGTTCTCAGTGTAATTACTTGCTGATGTCAGACAAAAACAATATCAGTGCTCTTAGTGTAATTACTTGCTGATGTCAGACAAAAACAATATCACTGTTCTTAGTGTAATTACTTGCTGATGTCAGACAAAAACAATATCAGTGTTCTCAGTGTAATTACTTGCTGATGTCAGACAAAAACAATATCAGTGTTCTCAGTGTAATTACTTGCTGATGTCAGACAAAAACAATATCAGTGTTCTCAGTGTAATTACTTGCTGATGTCAGAAAAAAACAATATCAGTGCTCTTAGTGTAATTACTTGCTGATGTCAGACAAAAACAATATCACTGTTCTCAGTGTAATTACTTGCTGATGTCAGACAAAAACAATATCAGTGTTCTCAGTGTAATTACTTGCTGATGTCAGACAAAAACAATATCAGTGCTCTTAGTGTAATTACTTGCTGATGTCAGACAAAAACAATATCGATGTTCTCAGTGTAATTACTTGCTGATGTCAGACAAAAACAATATCACTGTTCTTAGTGTAATTACTTGCTGATGTCAGACAAAAACAATATCACTGTTCTTAGTGTAATTACTTGCTGATGTCAGACAAAAACAATATCACTGTTCTTAGTGTAATTACTTGCTGATGTCAGACAAAAACAATATCAGTGCTCTTAGTGTAATTACTTGCTGATGTCAGACAAAAACAATATCACTGTTCTCAGTGTAATTACTTGCTGATGTCAGACAAAAACAATATCAGTGTTCTCAGTGTAATTACTTGCTGATGTCAGACAAAAACAATATCAGTGCTCTTAGTGTAATTACTTGCTGATGTCAGACAAAAACAATATCGATGTTCTCAGTGTAATTACTTGCTGATGTCAGACAAAAACAATATCACTGTTCTTAGTGTAATTACTTGCTGATGTCAGACAAAAACAATATCACTGTTCTTAGTGTAATTACTTGCTGATGTCAGACAAAAACAATATCACTGTTCTTAGTGTAATTACTTGCTGATGTCAGACAAAAACAATATCAGTGCTCTTAGTGTAATTACTTGCTGATGTCAGAAAAAAACAATATCACTGTTCTTAGTGTAATTACTTGCTGATGTCAGACAAAAACAATATCACTGTTCTTAGTGTAATTACTTGCTGATGTCAGACAAAAACAATATCAGTGCTCTTAGTGTAATTACTTGCTGATGTCAGACAAAAACAATATCACTGTTCTTAGTTTAATTACTTGCTGATGTCAGAAAAAAACAATATCGATGTTCTCAGTGTAATTACTTGCTGATGTCAGACAAAAACAATATCAGTGTTCTCAGTGTAACTACTTGCTGATGTAGGACAAAAACAATATCACTGTTCTTAGTGTAATTACTTGCTGATGTCAGACAAAAACAATATCACTGTTCTTAGTGTAATTACTTGCTGATGTAGGACAAAAACAATATCAGTGTTCTTAGTCTAATTACTTGCTGATGTCAGAAAAAAACAATATCGATGTTCTCAGTGTAATTACTTGCTGATGTCAGACAAAAACAATATCACTGTTCTTAGTGTAACTACTTGCTGATGTCAGAAAAAAACAATATCACTGTTCTTAGTGTAACTACTTGCTGATGTCAGACAAAAACAATATCAGTGTTCTTAGTCTAATTACTTGCTGATGTCAGAAAAAAACAATATCGATGTTCTTAGTGTAATTACTTGCTGATGTCAGACAAGAACAATATCACTGTTCTTAGTGTAATTACTTGCTGATGTCAGACAAAAACAATATCACTGTTCTCAGTGTAATTACTTGCTGATGTAGGACAAAAACAATATCAGTGTTCTCAGTGTAATTACTTGCTGATGTCAGAAAAAAACAATATCGATGTTCTCAGTGTAATTACTTGCTGATGTAGGACAAAAACAATATCAGTGTTCTTAGTCTAATTACTTGCTGATGTCAGAAAAAAACAATATCGATGTTCTCAGTGTAATTACTTGCTGATGTAGGACAAAAACAATATCAGTGTTCTTAGTGTAATTACTTGCTGATGTCAGACAAAAACAATATCACTGTTCTTAGTGTAATTACTTGCTGATGTCAGACAAAAACAATATCACTGTTCTTAGTGTAATTACTTGCTGATGTCAGACAAAAGCAATATCACTGTTCTCAGTGTAATTACTTGCTGATGTAGGACAAAAACAATATCACTGTTCTTAGTGTAATTACTTGCTGATGTCAGACAAAAACAATATCAGTGTTCTTACCGGTAGTGTAATTACTTGCTGATGTCAGAAAAAAACAATATCACTGTTCTTAGTCTAATTACTTGCTGATGTCAGACAAAAACAATATCACTGTTCTCAGTGTAATTACTTGCTGATGTAGGACAAAAACAATATCACTGTTCTTAGTGTAATTACTTGCTGATGTCAGACAAAAACAATATCAGTGTTCTTACCGGTAGTGTAATTACTTGCTGATGTCAGAAAAAAACAATATCACTGTTCTTAGTCTAATTACTTGCTGATGTCAGACAAAAACAATATCACTGTTCTTAGTCTAATTACTTGCTGATGTCAGACAAAAACAATATCACTGTTCTTAGTGTAATTACTTGCTGATGTCAGAAAAAAACAATATCACTGCTATGGTGTAAGTAAGAGCTGATGTCAGAAACAAAGAAATATTCCTATTTATTGTGGAACAAGGTGCTAATATCACAAAAAAGTTACAAATACAATAAACCTAAAACTAATGTTTACTATTCTACTAATCCTGTAATCCATAGCTATAGTCTTATTTGTAACCTTCCTTCAACATTTTGTTGCTTTTTCTAGTTAAATTGCATTACTGTTGTCGCTGTGTTAAAAAAAAAGTGCAAAAGAACCTGCTAAAATAAAACAAAAATATATTTTACAAGGTTCATAAAGATTTTGTACTTTTACTTCATCTAAAAATCACATAATTCATTTCTGAAAAAGTGCCTCTAAAATAGCTGTAACAAACTTGGTTTATCTAATGTTATGTTATCTGCTTACTAACACACACACACACACACACACACACATATATATATATATATATATATATATATATGAACTTAAATACATGTACTTATGTTATCTGCTTATTAATGTAGATATATGTACTTACATGTACTTATGTATCTGCTTACATACATACACATACTTATGCCACCTGCTTACTAACATACTTGTATATACTTATGTTATTTGCTAACATACATGTATATACTTGTTATCTGCTTCCTAACATACATGTATGTACTTGTGCTATCTGCTTACTAACATACATGTATGTACTTGGTGAACAGCAATCAAATTTTTCTCAGTTCATTCAGCAATTTAATTTTTTTTTAATGCAGATAGTGCAATAAATGGCATGGCAAACATCATTACATTACAAATGCATGAACATTTCAGACACTTTTTCATTACAACTGCGGGAACATTTCAGACATTTTTTCACGGTTTTTACAGCAGGAATTTATTATGATAAAGCAGACAGTATGTGATGTTAGGATATGTTTTCATTTCATCGTTTCATGCTTTGATGTGTGGTAAATTTCACTGGAATTCATAGTGTTTACTTGTTTGATTTATTGTGACTTTCTGATCTGTACTATTTCCTGGTGGACTGCTCCGGTGACCTCATTGTTACAGTATCCACCTCAAATGTGGAAGGTCACAGGTTCGAGATTTGGCTGAGTCATACCAAAGACTTTAAAAATGGTACTAACTGCTGCCTCGCTTGGCACTCAACATTAAAAGGTTAGTAACTGGTTGGCCAGATAGTTACATCTAGCATTGGGGCATAATGCCGCAGACATGCAACATCATGTCCCACCCAAGCACATTATCCTAACACCAGATCAACTAGTCTTAATACTAATCTCATAATGCTGAGTGCCAACTGAGGCAGCTGCTATCAACTAGTCTTAATACTAATCTCATAATGCTGAGTGCCAACTGAGGCAGCTGCCATCAACTAGTCTTAATACTAATCTCATAATGCTGAGTGCCAACTGAGGCAGCTGCCATCAACTAGTCTTAATACTAATCTCATAATGCTGAGTGCCAACTGAGGAGAGCTGCCATCAACTAGTCTTAATACTAATCTCATAATGCCGAGTGCCAACTGAGGCAGCTGCCATCAACTAGTCTTAATACTAATCTCATAATGCCGAGTGCCAACTGAGGCAGCTGCCATCAACTAGTCTTAATACTAATCTCATAATGCCAAGTGCCAACTGAGGCAGCTGCCATCAACTAGTCTTAATACTAATCTCAATGCAGAGTGCCAACTGAGGCAGCTGTTATCTACTAGTCTTAATACTAATCTCATAATGCAGAGTGCCAACTGAGGCAGCTGCTATCAACTATTCTTAATACTAATCTCATAATGCTGAATGTCAACTGAGGCAGCTGCTAGCACCATAGTTATAAGTTGTTAGTATGAAATGGCTGGGGTTCAAACTCACAACCTCACACATCCAAGGCAGATGCTCTAACTACTAGGCCAGTGGAGTGATTATTACACTTAAGGCACATATCCCTAACCCTAACCCTTTAACTAAATGTACCTTTAGGGTGAGAAGACTTGGGTTGTTTAACAGCTGTGTATTGACTTCTACAAGTTGACCCTTCATGCCAGCAGGCACAAGAAATTTCTCCCCATCATTGCATGTAATCTCACACAGTGGGGAAGAGGCTGTCAAAGTCTGGGCACCCTAATGTAAGGCAAAAATACAGAAATTTAATACTTTGAGTTATACTTATTGTGTATAGTAGTTAATAATGGAACATTAACAACAACAAAAAACATTTGCCAATTATGTGATCATATTTTATGTAGCAGGCTAGCGGATGTGTTGTTTGTACAAACCAAAATACAGATACAATATAACCAAAATACAGATACAATGTAACCAAAATACAGATACAATGTAACCAAAATACAGATACAATATAACCAAAATACAGATACAATATAACCAAAATACAGATAAAATATAACCAAAATACAGATACAATATAACCAAAATACAGATACAATATAACCAAAATACAGATACAATATAACCAAATTCTAAACCTTAATGACTATGACACTGGAACATCATTAATCCACACTATTAATTAACTTAACATCATTAATCCACACTATTAATTAACTTAACATCATTAATCCACACTATTAATTAACTTAACATCATTAATCCACACTATTAATTAACTTAACATCATTAATCCACACTATTAATTAACTTAACATCATTAATCCACACTGTATATTAATTAACTTAACATCATTAATCCACACTGTATATTAATTAACTTAAACATCATTAATCAACACTGTATATCAATTAACTTAAACATCATTAATCCACACTATTAACTTAACATCATTAATCCACATTATATTAATTAATGTAAACATCATTAATCCACACTATTTATTAACTTAAACATCATTAATCAACACTGTATATCAATTAACTTAAACATCATTAATCCACACTATTAACTTAACATCATTAATCCACATTATATTAATTAATGTAAACATCATTAATCCACACTATTTATTAACTTAAACATCATTAATCCACACTGTATATTAATTAACTTAAACATCTTTAATCCACATTGTATATTAATTAACTTAAACATCATTAATCCACATTGTATATTAATTAACTTAAACATCATTAATCCACACTATTAATTAATGTAAACATCATTAATCAACACTGTATATCAATTAACTTAAACATCATTAATCCACACTATTAACTTAACATCATTAATCCACACTATTAATTAATGTAAACATCATTAATCCACACTATTAATTAACTTAAACATCATTAATCAACACTGTATATCAATTAACTTAAACATCATTAATCCACACTATTAACTTAACATCATTAATCCACATTATATTAATTAATGTAAACATCATTAATCCACACTATTTATTAACTTAAACATCATTAATCTACACTGTATATCAATTAACTTAAACATCATTAATCCACACTATTAACTTAACATCATTAATCCACATTATATTAATTAATGTAAACATCATTAATCCACACTATTTATTAACTTAAACATCATTAATCCACACTGTATATTAATTAACTTAAACATCTTTAATCCACATTGTATATTAATTAACTTAAACATCATTAATCCACATTGTATATTAATTAACTTAAACATCATTAATCCACACTGTATATTAATTAACTTAAACATCTTTAATCCACATTGTATATTAATTAACTTAAACATCATTAATCCACATTGTATATTAATTAACTTAAACATCATTAATCCACACTGTATATTAATTAACTTAAACATCATTAATCCACATTGTATATTAATTAACTTAAACATCATTAATCTACACTGTATTAATTAACTTAAACATCATTAATCCACACTGTATATTAATTAACTTAAACATCATTAATCAACACTGTATAATAATTAACTTATCTGGTCCGTGACTTGCAAAATAAAACCCAAATATAAAAAAAATATGTTTCACTGGAAAATTTGCTCATTGGAATGTATCAGCAATTAAATAAACTAGAATTTTGAGACTGTAAAACAAATATCATTGTGCTTCCTCATTTTGACTTGACGTGTTTTTTTAGGGAAAGTCCCTAAGAGTAAAGAGACTGTCCTAACTGGCATATGTCCACTTTAATTTCACCATGAACTGTAAGCTTTTCTTGGGGAAAAACCTGTCTCAAAGATCAAATATCTATCATTTTGACATCACCATGAAATATGATATTTCTGGACAGTCTCTGAGAACAAAAACTGCGATATTATCAAATATGCAATACTTTTCTTATACATTGAGGGGTTAAGCAAGACTTGATCTATAGCAAGAAGTGTTTTCTTTTGGACAGATGAAAAGTCTCTGTGTTGTATTTTAAAATAAAATCATTTTGTAAAGTGTATGAATGTATCATTTTAATATGCAATGTATTTTTATTTTGAAAGTTTAAATATTTGTATGGCAAAATATATGGAATGTTATTTTTGGCCAGATAACTTTAATGAGAAGAAACTATACCTTATAATTAATTGCAGCATATAGGAATACATACCTAGATTTACAAACACTGTAATTATGAACAGGTAAAAATACATAACTGCATCATAAACAAGCAATTTAATTTTTTTTTCTAATTCTAAAACATCTACCAGAAAATAGACAGTCTCAGTGTTTCCCTTTACCCTCATTTGTGTTTCAGAGTCCCCCAAATTTTTAATTTGACCCCCAGTTTTGATACCAACACTTTTTTAAAATTCTGTCTGACACCATGTTTTGACACCAAGGAGACTCTCAGTCTTGGACCACTAGGGGATACACTCACTGAGTATAAAACATTTTTCCAAAGACGTTTTTGAAGCAGATCCTTAAAATAATATGCATGACAACATATGCACAGGTGTCTTCATACCATTGTGGTCACATTTGTACATCAATGTTGATCTATTCACATCAGTGTATTCATATATTGATATTCATATATTTACACCAGTTTTAATCCATTCACACCATTATGTTCACATTTTTACACCAATGTTATTCCATTCATACTGGTATGTTCATGTATTTACACCAACGTTAATGTAGGCATACCATTGTGTTCATATATTTACACCGTAGTTTACTACATTCTAACAGAGTGTGCATCTGTGCATACCAGTGTGCATCTGTGCATACCAGTGTGCATCTGTGCATACCAGTGTTCATCTGTGCATACCAATGATCATCTATGCATAACAGTGTTCATCTGTGCATACCAATGATCATCTATGCATACCAGTGTTCATCTGTGTATACCAGTGTTCATCTGTGTATACCAGTGTTTATCTATGCATACCAGTGTTCATCTGTGTCTACCAGTGTTTATCTGTGCATACTGGTGTTCATCTGTGCATACCAGTAGTTGTCTGTTCATACCAAAGTGTCAGTCAGCTTTCAAAACTGTATACACGTCCACTCCATTTTATTGGTCAGTCAACTATTAAAACACATGACTCATGTAAACTACATTTTAATGGGCAATCAGCTATTAAAACACATGACTCATGTACACTCCATTTTAATGGTCAGTCAGCTATTAAAACACATGACACATGTAAACTATATTTTAATGGTCAGTCAGCTATTAAAACACATGACACATGTAAACTACATTTTAATGGTCAATCAGCTATTAAAACACATGACACATGTCCACTCCATTTTAATGGTCAGTCAGCTATTAAAACACATGACACATGTACACTCCATTTTAATGGTCAGTCATCTATTAAAACACATGACACATGTAAACTACATTTTAATGGTCAATCAGCTATTAAAACACACGACACATGTCCACTCCATTTTAATGGTCAGTCAGCTATTAAAACACATGACACATGTACACTCCATTTTACTGGTCAGTCAGCTATTAAAACACATGACACATGTACACTCTATTTTAATGGTCAGTCAGCTATTAAAACACATGACACATGTACACTCTATTTTAATGGTCAGTCAACAATTAAAACACATGACACATGTCCACTCCATTTTAATGGTCAATCAACTATTAAAACACATGTATGCTCCATTTTACTGGTCAGTCAGCTATTAAAACACATGACACTTGTACACTCCATATTTTAATGGTCATTGTCTTCATATATTTACAATACAGTTTTAATCCATTCATACCAAGTATTCATCTATTCACACTGAGTGTTCATCTGTGCATACCAGTGGTTGTCTATTCATACTAAAGCATTAGTCAGCTTTTAAAACTCGATACATGTTCACTCCATTTTAATGGTCAATCTACTATTTTAACATGTGACACATGTCCACTCCATTTTAATGGTCAGTCTGCTATTAAAATACATGACACATGTACATGCCATTTTAATGGTCAATCAGCTATTAAAACACATGATACATGTGCAATCCATGGTAATGGTCAATCAGCTTTTAAAACACATGATACATGTGCAATCCATGGTAATGGTCAATCAGCTATTAAAACACATGATACATGTACACTCCATGGTAATGGTCAATCAGCTATTAAAACACATGATACATGTACACTCCATGGTAATGGTCAATCAGCTATGAAAGCACATGACACAAATACACTCCATTTTAATGGTCAGTCTGCTAATAAAACACATGCCACTCAATCTGCTATTAAAACACAAGCCACATGTAAACTCCATTTAATGGTCAATCAGCTATTAAAATACATGTCACATGTATGCTTGTTTGTTTGTTTGTTTGCTTGAATTTTAAGGGCACACCAGCACCTTTAGGCTATTTAGCGCCATACAATAGGTTAGATGTTCAAAAATAAGAAAGGTTTAACATCGATAAGCGATATAAAAAACCATACTAGTTAAATATAAAATGGTAAGATGTTGGTAACAGGAAAATATGAAGCTTCCCAATCAACGGGAGATGTAAATGGTGTATGTTGATGATAAGATGTTGTAAATAAGAGGTGATATTTGCATTAAAAATATTCTAGATGATGGCATACAAGTTATAGTTTAAAATAGAGATTTACTTCCTTTAGGAAATCTAAAATACAAGTGATTTGTATTGTATCAAAAAGTTCCTTCATGTCATGTACATTATAATATTTAGCACGCGTAGGTTGCAGGTCGGAACACTCGGTCATAAAGTGTTTAACAGTGAATGGCTCATTGCAAGAAACGCACTCTGGTGGATCTTCACCTTTCAGTATGTGGGAGTGGGTAATGTATATATGACCGATTCTGATTCTTGCAATGACAACCTCCTCCCTACGGATAGTTCTGTAAGAAGGAGTCCATTCTCCCAGGGTTGGTTTGATGGCATGAAGTTTGTTATTGACTGCATCATCCCATGACGCCTGCCACTTCTGACGTAGGTACTTTTTGATACAAGGTTTAAAATCAGTAAAAGGTAATTTAAAATCCGATGGTTCTTGGGATAGAGCCATCTTAGCAGCCCGGTCTGCTTCTTCATTACCTCTAATACCAATATGGCTAGGTAGCCAACAGTATACTATGTTGTAGGACTTACTAAGCTCAGAGTTTTTGACGAGAATATCGACTAGTAATGGATTATCCAGTTTTCTATGGTGTAGCGACTGAAGTACTGACAGAGAGTCACAGAAAATAATGCTATTTAAAATGCGCTTTTGTTCAATAAATTTCAGAGCAAGGTCTATTGCTCTGATTTCCGCTGAAAATATGGACGCATCGTTTGGCAAGCGCACTTTGGTTATGTGCTTGCCACTAACGAAGGCTGCAGCAGCCTTGTCATCAACTTTTGATCCATCAGTAAAAATTTTGGTGTAGTTTTTAAAATCGTTGAGGAGTTCATAAGAGTTCTGGAAAACGGCAGGATTCGTCTGATTTTCTCCCATCGTGCAACGTAAAAATCACTTTGGGTTGCTTAAGGAACCAAGGTGGTGTTTCCGAGACAAACGTGTTCTGAACTGTAGGGAGATTAATTTTGATAGTGTAAAAACTGGATGATATTCTGATGCCAAATGAAGGTATGGCATTTGGTTTGTTTTCGTACAAAGTTTTGTATTTTGGTTGAAAAAAAGCCGAAAAAGCAGGGTTCAGAGGGTTTGATCTTAACCTAAGAGCGTACTGTATAGAAAGCATTTCTCTGCGGTGCGATAAGGGTGGTTCATTTGCTTCCGCGAGAAGGCTTTCGCATGGAGATGTCTTGAATGCTCCTAGAGCAAGTCTTATTCCCTGATGATGAATTGGGTCAAGCATTTTCAAATAAGACTTCCTAGCTGAACCATAAACAATGCATCCATAGTCTAGTATAGAACGGATAAATGTTCTATACAAATTGAGGAGGACATTTTTATCAGCACCCCAGTGTGCGCAATTACTTTTAGTAAATTTAAAGCTTTTAAGCATTTAGCTTTTAAATTCTTGATGTGTGGTATAAAAGTCAGTTTTCTGTCGAAGATAATACCCAAAAACTTTGTTTCCTCAACAACTGGAATAAGTGTTCCGTCCAGCGTGAGTTTAGGGTCATCATGATGTCTTCGCAATTGACAGAAATGCATGCATACTGTTTTCGATTTAGAAAATTTGAAACCGTTATTACTGGCCCAATTGTGGATCTTATTGATATTTTGTTGAAGTTGCCTTTCAATTGTATGCATGTGCTTTGATCGATAACAAATTAAAAAATCGTCTACATATAAAGAGCAGTCCACACCGGGAGTTACGCACTTGGTGATGCTATTGATTTTGATATTAAATTGCGTCACAGATAAAATACTGCCCTGGGGTACACCCATCTCTTGCTGGTGCATATCGGAGAGGGTAGAGCCCACGCGTACTTTGAATTCTCTGTCGGAGAGAAAACTGGAGATGAAAGCGGGCAGACGGCCTTTTAGACCTAGATCATGCAGGTCATTTAGTATCCCGTACTTCCATGTTGTATCATAGGCCTTTTCTAAATCAAAGAAGACTGCTACTAAATGTTCCTTCTTGATAAATGCATCACGAATAAATGTTTCCAGTCTCACCAGATGATCGTTAGTACTACGACCAGAACGGAAGCCACTTTGGAAAGGAGAAATTAAATTATTACTTTCCAAGTACCATACAAGCCGAGAATTAATCATTCGTTCCATTGTTTTGCATACGCAGCATGTCAATGCAATAGGCAGATAGCTGTTAGGATCTTCCTTATCTTTGGCTGGTTTTGGAATCGGTATCACTGTTGCTTCTTTCCAGCTCTTAGGTACATTACCAGCAATCCATAAATCATTAAAGATTTTAAGAAGTAAAGTCAGAGAAGATTCTGGGAGGTGTTTCAAGAACTGGTAATGTACTTCGTCAGGCCCTGCGGATGTATCATGGGCCTTGTCTAATGCCTCCCTAAGCTCCAATAAAGAAAACAGCTGGTTATAATTTTCAGTGTTGTTCGATGCAAATTTTAAACGTGACTTTTCTTTTTGAGATTTTAATCTTCTAAAGGCATCTGAATAATTAGATGATGATGAGTTTTTCGAAAAACTATCGGCAAGAATATTTGCTGTTACGTTTCGAACTAAAGTTGCTATTGTTTATTTTTAGGTGTCGAATAGAATTGTGTTTCCTCTTTCCATTTATTTTTCGAATAGTATCCCAAACTTGTTTCATTGAGGAACGAGAGTTTAAAGAAGAAATATATTTCTTCCAGGATGCACGTTTACATTCTTTGATTGTGCTTTGAGTTTTAGCCCGGGCAATACGATATTTATTTAAATTTTCAGGTGTTGGACGATTGTTGAATGTTTTTAATGTTTCTCGGCGTTGTTTAATGGCTTCTTTGCATTCCTTGGTTACCCAAGGTTTCTGCAATCTCTTACTGTTCGTTGAGGACTTGGGAATAGATTCATCTGCAATTGAAATTTGAACGGAGGTAAAATGCTGTATAGGATTAACAGCGTTGAATACTGTATCATTATTTAGTCTAGTTTTACATAGTGTTTCAAACATAGCCCAGTCGGCCTTCTTTATATTCCACTGTGGAATTGCATCATCAATTTTAGAGTTATTTTCAAGAGTGATTGGAAAGTGATCACTGCTGTGAAGGCCATCAGCGACCTTCCATTCATAGTCCAAAAGCAGTGAGGGAGAGCAAATTATCAAATCTATGCATGTGTACGTACCGGTTCCTGGGTGTAAATATGTTGGTGAGTTAAGTGTTATATAGACACAAGTCGTGTCTAGAAATGAAATCTATTTTATGGCCTCTGTCGTTTATGTCATTTGATCCCCATAAAATGTTATGGGCATTAAAATCCCCGAGTAAAAAGAAGGGCGCGGGAAGTTGTTCAACAAGATTGTCTAATTCCTTTTGTACTAGGTTGGTGTTTGGTGGTAAGTAAATGGAACAAAAAGTAATCACTCGATGTAGAGTGACACTTACAGCAATGGCTTGTAAATTTGTGTTTAAAGGAATGACTCTGTGAGGGGCTCTATTGTTCACAGCAATAGAGACTCCTCCTGAGGCCCTGTCTGTGTTTTGAAAGTACGCATTAAACAGGGAAAAGTTTTTAAAAGTAATTGTATCTGTCTCTTTCAGGAATGTTTCCTGTAAACATAGTACAGCAGGATCGTGTTCATTTAAAAGCAGAAGAATATCATTGTAGTTAGCTTTAAGTCCTCGACAGTTCCATTGTATGATGGTGTTCTTCATTCTAATGTTATGCTGGAGATTCTGGAACTAGGTTAGACTATTCGCGAAGGAAGTATGTGTTGTTATTTGTCTGGAGGAAGTACGGGGTATATTTAGTTTTAATAGGTTACTTTGAGTACACGGAGCAGTTTCTTCTGCATCCATGCTCTCAAAGTCTCCAAACCTGTTGTACAGTTTAATGGGGTCATCTGACCCCTTTTGCTGTTTATTTGTTTGTGTTTTGTGTTTCTGTCTTGGTGATTTTGGTGGTGGATTGTTATTAGATGTTGTCTGAGTTGATGTTGTACTTTTCTGTGGCTTATAATTAGGGATATTCGCACTTGTGGTTGAATCAGGCTGATCCATCTGTGTTTGGGCGTCCTTCGTGCTTTTTGGATTGTGCTTTACGACTGTGGAGAAGGATGGGCCAGGAAGGGATGTTTTCGCCTGGACAAGTTTTCTGGCTTCTGGGTAGGGAATGTTCGAGGTAAACTTTACCCTCTGAATTTCCTTCTCCTGTTTCCATGTATCACAATCTTTGGAACTGGCGTGATGTTCCTTGCCACAGTTGACACAATGCGGAGTTGCTCTACAATCAGCTTCCTGATGAGAGTGTTCTCCGCATCGGCCACATACCTTGGCTCTAGAACATCGATCCTTGTGATGGCCGTATTTTTGACATTTATAGCATCGAAGGGGGTTTGGAATGTAGATCTCGACCTTTACTTGTAAAAACCCAACCTTGACCACTTTGGGTACTGTCGGTTTATTAAAGGTGAGTACAAATGTATTGGTGTCCTGCAGGGTGTTATTACGTTTAATACGTATTTTTCGCACTGCAGTGACACCTTCATGTTTCATCCCTTCGATGATATCTGCGTCGGTGACTCCAGCCAAGTCACGACATCGTATTACGCCTTTGGACGAATTCAGTGTAGTGTGGGCGAATGAGGTCACTGGAATATCAAAGAATGTTTTCATTTTCATGATATTGTCTGTTTGCCCCTTTCGCTCACACTCTACAAGAAGGCAACCCGATTTTAGTTTTTTCACACTTTTTGGTGTGCCAATCGATCCCGTAATGGTTTTCTCGATAATAAATGGAGATAAACCTGAAAGCGGTTTAGCATCATCTTTTGATTGAATAACCATGAAGCGTGGAATCATACGCCACGTGGTTCTTCATCAGAGTCAGACAGTGGTTTGGTACGTTTATTGGATTTTTTTTCCATGATGGCTTGATTTTAAAATTCAGCACCCGTGCTCCCCACCCACCAAGGAGCCCAACAAGGGGACACTTTTAAAGTGCCAAGGATACACAGATGCCATACTCAGTTGATAAAATTACCTTTGGATGACCCTGAAGTCGCCAATTTCTAAGGTCAGTAAAATTACCCCCCGATTGACCCGTTGAGCCACCGCCTTCTAGGAAGTCTTCTAAGATTTGGGAAAGGGAAAGATATAGTAATAGAATATAGGGGCAAGGGTGGTATCAAAAGAGATACAAGGAGAAAGTAAAAGGAGGTGAGAGAGTTAATAAAGACTTCCTAGGGCTCGGCGTGACCAGCCGATTTGTCGAGACCGGGCCCATCTCGACCACCCGTCTAAGAGAAGTAGAGGCAAAAGTAGTGTGTTGCAACTACCAGGATCCTTTCCTCCCCCGACATGGGACGCAACCCATGGCAAACAGGTTGCCTCTACTTAGTCGCCTTTTACGACACGTGGTGAGGCACGTCGGGCCAATTCTACAACCCTGAACCCGCAGGGGGGCACACGTGTATGCTATTTTACTGGTCAGTCAGCTATTAAAACACATGCCACATGCCACATGTACACTCCATTTTACTGGTCAGTCTGCTAATAAAACACATGACATGAATACACTCCATTTTAAGGTCAATCACCTATTAACACACCTGACACATGTACACATGTACACTCCATTTTTAATTGGTCAGTCCAAGGCTACAATACAATTCGCATGTGGGTACAACACTGGGTAGTGGAAGCAGCTCGAGTGTTACAAAGTACTATCATTTAGTGTACATTTTAAAAGTCACATGACATAGTCATTTTGCTAATAGATGAACACAAAGTTTCGGTGATTTAGTCACCGAATTTGCCTGGTAATGTGACCTTTGAACTTGAACCTAAATACTGCACAACATATGCAATCACACAAAAATGAACATGAAATAAAATATGAATACAACAGACATGCTGTGTCATATGTTAAACATATACTGAAGGGGACTTTATGTTTTCAAGAAATGAACATGAAATTTATTCATAATTTGTAAACATTTCTGCATGTATAAAATATTTTTAGAGAATATTATCTTTTGCTCAGATCATTGTCTGCACAATAATACATAGACATTGCTTTCAGTTTATGTATGGTTACAAAAGCTCAATTTTTGTTCTCCATATTTTTCTAAACCCTGCATATTCACATACTTATATCTCTCAGATTTGCAAAATACTGGAATGGTACATTATCATTATCTTTGAAGCCCATGATTCGACATCGTACATTTTTTCCTTAATGATACAGTATCAATATCTTTGAAGCCCATGATTCAACATTGTACATTTTTTCTTAATGGTACAGTATCAATATCTTTGAAGCCCATGATTTGACATCGTACATTTTTTCTTAATGGTACAGTATCAATATCTTTGAAGCCCATGATTCGACATGAAACATTTGTTCTTTATTAACAGTATATAACCCATAAGATTCAGAAATGAAAAACCCAAGATAATACAAAAGTTTTAAATCTAATTTTAAATTACTCCATGAAGGCAAGACAGTTGCTTGGGTTAATATATCTACACCATGTTAGCTTCTTTGAGTATCCACCATCAGGGGTGTTTTTCCTACTTTTTAAACTTCTCTGCCTTATACCGAAACCTGTCTTCTCATGCTAAGTAATTGCACGCTTATTTGGTGAGGATCTAAATGGTTTCCAAGATGTCATGCAAGGGTTAAGTCCCTTGAGGGTGGGGAGGGTGGGGTGGGTGGGGTCTGACCTTAAGGCACCATTAAGTGGATATTGCTATGCCAGTCTTATCTATATGTTTAGTACATTTATTTATCAAGTATCTTGTTTCCATTGATTATGTTGCCTTGAGACAGTCACTCATTGAAAGCACATGGCAACTTTGAATGAAATCGGCAGACACACATTTCGTCCACTGTGTTGATTATTTCAACTTGTCATTATGTTTTGAGTAACTTATTTATTAGTAAATGATGATATTTTTTCTGTTGCCTTATTTGTTTACCATGCATTTTAGTCAAATCTCTTACTGTTCGTTGAGGACTTGGGAATAGATTCATCTGCAATTGAAATTTGAACGGAGGTAAAATGCTGTATAGGATTAACAGCGTTGAATACTGTATCATTATTTAGTCTAGTTTTACATAGTGTTTCAAACATAGCCCAGTCGGCCTTCTTTATATTCCACTGTGGAATTGCATCATCAATTTTAGAGTTATTTTCAAGAGTGATTGGAAAGTGATCACTGCTGTGAAGGCCATCAGCGACCTTCCATTCATAGTCCAAAAGCAGTGAGGGAGAGCAAATTATCAAATCTATGCATGTGTACGTACCGGTTCCTGGGTGTAAATATGTTGGTGAGTTAAGTGTTATATAGACACAAGTCGTGTCTAGAAATGAAATCTATTTTATGGCCTCTGTCGTTTATGTCATTTGATCCCCATAAAATGTTATGGGCATTAAAATCCCCGAGTAAAAAGAAGGGCGCGGGAAGTTGTTCAACAAGATTGTCTAATTCCTTTTGTACTAGGTTGGTGTTTGGTGGTAAGTAAATGGAACAAAAAGTAATCACTCGATGTAGAGTGACACTTACAGCAATGGCTTGTAAATTTGTGTTTAAAGGAATGACTCTGTGAGGGGCTCTATTGTTCACAGCAATAGAGACTCCTCCTGAGGCCCTGTCTGTGTTTTGAAAGTACGCATTAAACAGGGAAAAGTTTTTAAAAGTAATTGTATCTGTCTCTTTCAGGAATGTTTCCTGTAAACATAGTACAGCAGGATCGTGTTCATTTAAAAGCAGAAGAATATCATTGTAGTTAGCTTTAAGTCCTCGACAGTTCCATTGTATGATGGTGTTCTTCATTCTAATGTTATGCTGGAGATTCTGGAACTAGGTTAGACTATTCGCGAAGGAAGTATGTGTTGTTATTTGTCTGGAGGAAGTACGGGGTATATTTAGTTTTAATAGGTTACTTTGAGTACACGGAGCAGTTTCTTCTGCATCCATGCTCTCAAAGTCTCCAAACCTGTTGTACAGTTTAATGGGGTCATCTGACCCCTTTTGCTGTTTATTTGTTTGTGTTTTGTGTTTCTGTCTTGGTGATTTTGGTGGTGGATTGTTATTAGATGTTGTCTGAGTTGATGTTGTACTTTTCTGTGGCTTATAATTAGGGATATTCGCACTTGTGGTTGAATCAGGCTGATCCATCTGTGTTTGGGCGTCCTTCGTGCTTTTTGGATTGTGCTTTACGACTGTGGAGAAGGATGGGCCAGGAAGGGATGTTTTCGCCTGGACAAGTTTTCTGGCTTCTGGGTAGGGAATGTTCGAGGTAAACTTTACCCTCTGAATTTCCTTCTCCTGTTTCCATGTATCACAATCTTTGGAACTGGCGTGATGTTCCTTGCCACAGTTGACACAATGCGGAGTTGCTCTACAATCAGCTTCCTGATGAGAGTGTTCTCCGCATCGGCCACATACCTTGGCTCTAGAACATCGATCCTTGTGATGGCCGTATTTTTGACATTTATAGCATCGAAGGGGGTTTGGAATGTAGATCTCGACCTTTACTTGTAAAAACCCAACCTTGACCACTTTGGGTACTGTCGGTTTATTAAAGGTGAGTACAAATGTATTGGTGTCCTGCAGGGTGTTATTACGTTTAATACGTATTTTTCGCACTGCAGTGACACCTTCATGTTTCATCCCTTCGATGATATCTGCGTCGGTGACTCCAGCCAAGTCACGACATCGTATTACGCCTTTGGACGAATTCAGTGTAGTGTGGGCGAATGAGGTCACTGGAATATCAAAGAATGTTTTCATTTTCATGATATTGTCTGTTTGCCCCTTTCGCTCACACTCTACAAGAAGGCAACCCGATTTTAGTTTTTTCACACTTTTTGGTGTGCCAATCGATCCCGTAATGGTTTTCTCGATAATAAATGGAGATAAACCTGAAAGCGGTTTAGCATCATCTTTTGATTGAATAACCATGAAGCGTGGAATCATACGCCACGTGGTTCTTCATCAGAGTCAGACAGTGGTTTGGTACGTTTATTGGATTTTTTTTCCATGATGGCTTGATTTTAAAATTCAGCACCCGTGCTCCCCACCCACCAAGGAGCCCAACAAGGGGACACTTTTAAAGTGCCAAGGATACACAGATGCCATACTCAGTTGATAAAATTACCTTTGGATGACCCTGAAGTCGCCAATTTCTAAGGTCAGTAAAATTACCCCCCGATTGACCCGTTGAGCCACCGCCTTCTAGGAAGTCTTCTAAGATTTGGGAAAGGGAAAGATATAGTAATAGAATATAGGGGCAAGGGTGGTATCAAAAGAGATACAAGGAGAAAGTAAAAGGAGGTGAGAGAGTTAATAAAGACTTCCTAGGGCTCGGCGTGACCAGCCGATTTGTCGAGACCGGGCCCATCTCGACCACCCGTCTAAGAGAAGTAGAGGCAAAAGTAGTGTGTTGCAACTACCAGGATCCTTTCCTCCCCCGACATGGGACGCAACCCATGGCAAACAGGTTGCCTCTACTTAGTCGCCTTTTACGACACGTGGTGAGGCACGTCGGGCCAATTCTACAACCCTGAACCCGCAGGGGGGCACACGTGTATGCTATTTTACTGGTCAGTCAGCTATTAAAACACATGCCACATGTACACTCCATTTTACTGGTCAGTCTGCTAATAAAACACATGACATGAATACACTCCATTTTAAGGTCAATCACCTATTAACACACCTGACACATGTACACTCCATTTTTAATTGGTCAGTCCAAGGCTACAATACAATTCGCATGTGGGTACAACACTGGGTAGTGGAAGCAGCTCGAGTGTTACAAAGTACTATCATTTAGTGTACATTTTAAAAGTCACATGACATAGTCATTTTGCTAATAGATGAACACAAAGTTTCGGTGATTTAGTCACCGAATTTGCCTGGTAATGTGACCTTTGAACTTGAACCTAAATACTGCACAACATATGCAATCACACAAAAATGAACATGAAATAAAATATGAATACAACAGACATGCTGTGTCATATGTTAAACATATACTGAAGGGGACTTTATGTTTTCAAGAAATGAACATGAAATTTATTCATAATTTGTAAACATTTCTGCATGTATAAAATATTTTTAGAGAATATTATCTTTTGCTCAGATCATTGTCTGCACAATAATACATAGACATTGCTTTCAGTTTATGTATGGTTACAAAAGCTCAATTTTTGTTCTCCATATTTTTCTAAACCCTGCATATTCACATACTTATATCTCTCAGATTTGCAAAATACTGGAATGGTACATTATCATTATCTTTGAAGCCCATGATTCGACATCGTACATTTTTTCCTTAATGATACAGTATCAATATCTTTGAAGCCCATGATTCAACATTGTACATTTTTTCTTAATGGTACAGTATCAATATCTTTGAAGCCCATGATTTGACATCGTACATTTTTTCTTAATGGTACAGTATCAATATCTTTGAAGCCCATGATTCGACATGAAACATTTGTTCTTTATTAACAGTATATAACCCATAAGATTCAGAAATGAAAAACCCAAGATAATACAAAAGTTTTAAATCTAATTTTAAATTACTCCATGAAGGCAAGACAGTTGCTTGGGTTAATATATCTACACCATGTTAGCTTCTTTGAGTATCCACCATCAGGGGTGTTTTTCCTACTTTTTAAACTTCTCTGCCTTATACCGAAACCTGTCTTCTCATGCTAAGTAATTGCACGCTTATTTGGTGAGGATCTAAATGGTTTCCAAGATGTCATGCAAGGGTTAAGTCCCTTGAGGGTGGGGAGGGTGGGGTGGGTGGGGTCTGACCTTAAGGCACCATTAAGTGGATATTGCTATGCCAGTCTTATCTATATGTTTAGTACATTTATTTATCAAGTATCTTGTTTCCATTGATTATGTTGCCTTGAGACAGTCACTCATTGAAAGCACATGGCAACTTTGAATGAAATCGGCAGACACACATTTCGTCCACTGTGTTGATTATTTCAACTTGTCATTATGTTTTGAGTAACTTATTTATTAGTAAATGATGATATTTTTTCTGTTGCCTTATTTGTTTACCATGCATTTTAGTCAAATATTTAGACATATCAACATTGGTTCTGGAATATGCACTATTCCTAAAAATAAAAACACTGATTTTGGAATATACACTATTCCTAAAAATAAAAACATTGGTTTTGGAATATACACTATTCCTAAAAAATAAAAACATTGGTTTTGGAATATACACTATTCCTAAAAAAAAAAACATTCGTTTTGGAATATATACTATTCCTAAAAATAAAAACATTGGTTTTGGAATATACACTATTCCTGAAGCATCTGCTACTGATCTATTCCTTATTTTCATTCAAGTTCCTCAAACTATTATATACTACTGTGGTCATGCTACCAGGTGAAGTGGTCAACTAGTTTGCCTAAAAATAGAAACTTTGCCTTCTTTCATTAGAAAAGCAAAATTGGCTTCACCAGGTGACTTTTTGAGGTACATTGAACGACCAAACTTTATTTTGTTACCCCCTTGCCTTAGCCAGGTTATTTCTAGTGTTGTGTTGTAGTGAAATGTTTTCATCAATCCATCGGTAGCATGGCCAAGATTAATATGAGTTATGTTAATAAACAAAGTCACATTCAGAGGCTTGTGTTTAGATAGCTAATTGACCATTAACCCTTTCCCAAGTAAGTCAGCTACTATCACTGACCGATTTCTGCATGCTTTAATGATAAAAAACTTAAACTTGTCTTTCAAAACTTTAACAATGTAAACAGCAATTTTGTTTTTAGAACAAAATCGGTGATCTGGATATTTTAACTGATCCTTGTACACTATTTCGTCATAACATTAGTTTGAAACTGTAAGTGAACCAGTAACAGAGAAAAAATGGCAGACATCTGAAGTCATGTTTGCATTTACCCTCATGGACATGGTACAGGGCTTGAGTCACAACATGTTTAGAAATCTTTCAAAGTGCCATTATTGTGAACTTTTATAAAGTACTAAACAATTTTTTTTTTAAAAATCATTAAGGGTAGTATGTTAAACATTTTTACTAACTTGCAATTATAATAATGTAATCTGGTTACTCAGTTAAAATTTGCAATTACAATAATGTAATCTGGTTACTCAGTTAAAATTTGCAATTACAATAATGTAATCTGGTTACTCAGTTAAAATTTGCAATTACAATAATATAATCTGGTTACTCAGTTAAAATTTGCAATTACAATAATGTAATCTGGTTACTCAGTTAAAATTTGCAATTACAATAATGTAATCTGGTTACTCAGTTAAAATTTGCAATTACAATAATATAATCTGGTTACTCAGTTAAAATTTGCAATTACAATAATGTAATCTGGTTACTCAGTTAAAATTTGCAATTACAATAATGTAATCTGGTTACTCAGTTAAAATTTGCAATTATAATAATGTAATCTGGTTACTCAGTTAAAATTTGCAATTATAATAATGTAATCTGGTTACTCAGTTAAAATTTGCAATTACAATAATGTAATCTGGTTACTCAGTTAAAATCTGCAATTACAATAATGTAATCTGGTTACTCAGTTAAAATTTGCAATTATAATAATGTAATCTGGTTACTCAGTTAAAATTTGCAATTACAATAATGTAATCTGGTTACTCAGTTAAAATTTGCAATTACAATAATGTAATCTGGTTACTCAGTTAAAATTTGATGCAATGTAGTTTCTATTATTCTCTTTTAAAGTCATGTGGCCAAAACAACTAAGAAAATGTTCTACTTGAAATAAAGTACTAAAGATATATATATATAATGCGTCCTAAATTCAAGTCCTGCTACTGCATATACCAATTTGACCTTATTTGATATACAGGGTAAATTTAAAGTACAAATTGGATATTTTATGATACTAAAAGAAATAAAAGATTGATTGATTGATTAATTAAATTTTAACAGCGCACCAGCACTTTTAGGCTATTTAGCGCCATATAATAGGTTATATGTTTGAAAATAGGAAGGTTTAACATCGACCAGCGACATAGAAAACCAAATAGTTCAAAGTAAAATGTTGAGATGTTGGTATTTGCCGAACAGTAAAAGTATGAAATCTTTTAAAATTGATAAAAGGTCCTATATCGACCAGCGATATAAAATAACAGATGGTTGAAATTAAAAACGGTAAGATGGTAACGGTGCAAAATAAAGTTTCCCGATCAACGGGAGAGGTAAATGTACTATGTTAATGAAAAAGGATGAAAAGGTATTAAAATGGGACAGTATATATATATTGCATAAAACTACACAAGGTCATATCATAAAAGTCAAATTTTTGAGTAAAGATTTACTGCTTTCAGGAACTCTATAATACGAGTGATGTTTATAGTATCAAAAAGTTCTTTCATATCATGCACAATGTAATAACGATCGCGCGTAGGTTGCAAGTCAAAGCACTCTATCATAAGGTGATTGACAGTGAATGGTTCATTGCAGTAAACGCACTCTGGTGGGTCTTCGCCTTTAAGTATGTGTGTGTGGGTGATATAAGTATGACCAATTCGGATTCTTGCAATGACTACCTCCTCCCTACATATGGATCTGTAGGAAGGGGTCCATTCTCCCAGGGCTGGCTTGATTGCATGAAGTTTGTTATTTACAGCATCATTCCATGACGCCTGCCACTTCTGACGAAAGAACCTTCTGATACAAGGTTTAAAATCAGTAAAAGGTAATTTAAAATCAGATGGTCCTAGAGTAAGAGCCCTTTTAGCAGCGCGATCTGCTTTTTCGTTACCTTTAATACCAATGTGGCTAGGTAACCAACAATATATTATGTTGTGGTTGACACTCAGCTCATTATGTTTAAGGAGTATGTTTTTCAATATTGGGTTCTCCAGGTTTCTATTGTGTAGTGAATGGAGTACTGATAGCGAGTTAGAGAAAATGATACTGTTTAAAATATGTTTCTTTTCTATATGTTGCAGAGCAAGTTCTATTGCTCTAATTTTGGCTGTAAAAATTGATGCTCCATTTGGTAAGCGAACTTGCATTGTGTGATTTCCACAAACAAAGGCTGCAGCAGCCTTTTCCTCATCCTTTGATCCATCAGTGTAAATTCTGGTGTAGTTTTTAAATTCGGTGAGGAGTTCATGGTAAGAGTTGTGGAAGACAGAAGGGTTTGTCTCAGATTTTTTACCGTCGTGTAGCGTAAAAAGTACTTTTGGTTGTTTAATTAGCCAGGGTGGTGTTTCGGGGATAGACGTTTTCTGAATGTTAGAAAGATCTATATTTGTAGTGTCAAGGCTGGATAATATTCTAATGCCAAAGGAAAAATAAAAGAAAAAGAAACCTAGTGGCAAATCTGGGTGAGCTGAGGAAACGAATAACTTGCAATTTGTCAATGTTTTCTTGTGACTCCAGTTAAAAGTTATTTTTGCATCTATGTAATGACTGATGACACATACTACTTCTGATGACAAAGAGAACAGGTATAATTATTTGAATGCCTCAAGACCACCAGAGGCTAAAACCCAAACACAGTAAAAGGAAAACAGCTTTTAACAAGAAATATAAAAAAAAAGCTTCGTTTTAAATAATCTGAATAAAATCAAATCTCTGCTGTCTTAGGGCTCATGTTCTAGTGACTTCTGAATCAGCCAATGGAAATGCAGCTTTCAAAAATCTGAAAGCAAATCAAATCGTTCAGTACACATTCATGCTTTTCATCCACAATGCTCAATTTTCAAAAGTGAAGATATAAGAGTTCATTTGATTGGTTGATAAACATAGCAGGTAATAACATAGGTTACCAGAACATGTCCCCTATGTGGTCGCTGTCAGATCTTCATACATGACAGTGGAGATGTGATTTTAATCAGATTATGTTTTAAAATTAGGTAGGTTACCGAATTCACTGAGAATATGTAAAACATGTTAAAGCCATGACGATGCTAACTGTTCAGCTTTAATCTGTCAATGTGGATCTATTTTCAGCAATCCACTGCTGGAACAAATCCTACTGCAGACCTAATTACAAGAGCAGCTGTACTTTGGATACCAGGGGGCCCCAAGTGGCCGAGTGGTCTAAAGCACTCTCCATTACGGATCACTGCCATCACACCTCTGTCTGCGTGGGTTCGAGTCTAAGATTTGGCTAATGTAGTTATGTGAGAAAGCTTGCCAGTAGCTTCTAGTGGGTCGGTGGTTCCTTCAAGGTTTTACCCAGGTTCTTCTTCCACCAATAATACTGGCCGCCATGTATAGCCTATCGTGTGCTGAAAAATGGTGTTAAACCCTACAACAACAACAACAACTTTGGATACCAGAGACTCATTTAAGGTTGGATGCCATCTTTGATGAGGGTCTGATTCTTATTCCAACAATGATTCAGACTCAAGGACAGCAACATATTTGGATTTTCTGCCTGAGTTATGTTTGGGTCTGGATGGCAATCACCTTAAGCTTCCTTGTCATGGTCAGTTATGAAGGTAGGTCAGCAGGTCAGTTATGTTGGTAAGGTCAGCAGGTCAGTTATGTTTGTAAGGTCAGCAGGTCAGTTATGTTGGTAAGGTCAGCAGGTCAGTTATGTAGGTAGGTCAGCAGGTCAGTTATGTAGGTAGGTCAGCAGGTCAGTTATGTAGGTAAGGTCAGCAGGTCAGTTATGTTGGTAGGTCAGCAGGTCAGTTATGTAGGTAGGTCTGCATGTCAGTTATGTCGGTAAGGTCAGCAGGTCAGTTATGTTGGTAAGGTCAGCAGGTCAGTAATGTTGGTAAGGTCAGCAGGTCAGTTATGTTGGTAAGGTCAACAGGTCAGTTATGTAGGTGTTAAAAAATTGAATACATTTTACTATGTAATATTTGTAATTTATTTTGTGTTTTTATTTTTCATGTTTTGTTCATAAATAATCTTACTAATGGCTTATATTCATGTCTACCAAAATTTATCACTGAGTCATTAACGACATTTTGTGTTCTTGTATGATGAAATCAGTTAGTTATGGACAGGACTAGTAACATTTCCAGGCTACTGGTCCTGTGGACTTGTCGGATTATTTAATGAATTTCACAAAATGGAGGCAATATGTATTCTAAGAGACTGCATATTCAAAGAAGCTAAATAGCCACGAGCAAATGTGGGACTCTCTGACTGGCTGTCTACATATCCTGGACTGTCTGATTGGCTATCTAAATATACCGGTACTGGGATTGTCTGATTGTCTATGTACATATTCTGGGACTGTCTGAATGGCTATCTATGTATCCTGGGACTGTCTGAATGGCTATCTAAGTATCCTGGGACTGTTTGATTGGTTATCTAAGTATCCAATCTAAACCTGCATTTACTGTTCATCAAAATGTACAAATGGCACATGGAATAAAATCTACCACAAATCAATACACATGATATTTATTATTTTTCTATATATTTATGTACCATATATTATTTATTTTTAGACACCAGAATCATTGGTTTATGTATATTTTATAATTTTAAAATGAAGGAAGAATTAAATTTTAAAAATGTTTTGTAACTTATTAATTTATTTATGTTTTTTTTCCGTATTGAAATGTTTTACTCATGATATGTGTATTATGACAACACATATCCAAAGTAGCGAAACATCTCTGGTGGCCTAAGTGATTAGAGCATGTCTTACATGTGTCAGGTCCTGTGTTCGAACCCGGCTGAGTCATACCAAATACCTATACAAATGGTACTAGCAGCTGCCTTGCTTGGTGCTCAGCATTAAGAGGTTAGTGTTTGGACTGGTCAGCCTGGTAGCAGGATGTGTCTGGGTGGAACATGCTACATGTCTGCAGCATGATGCTCCAGTGCTAGACATCACTATAAACTACCACAATGTAGACATCAATACAATATAAGTGAAAAATTGTTAAAGCTATGTTAAAAATCCAAGTCACACACACACACACACACACACACACACACACACACACACGTACTGATACTATTGTTAAATCATGACATCTGTATAAAATTCCAAACATATGGGAATGATCGGCACCCAAAAAACTATAATGTAACCAAGTTTCATGTGTGTAACTTCAACTGTGAAGGAGTTCAAGGATGTTACGTATAGACACCCAAATGCATGGACTATAACATAATATACCCACACTTCATCAAAAAGCAGATATAATACCAAACTCTGGCATCATTCATGATTTTGCTAACAGCGTAAATAAAATCATTCAAGTTAACTTTATTTGTACTATTTGTTTTAGCAATCAATTGTCCAGAAAACTGATAATGACTTAAGTTACAAAAATTGCTATCAAGGGGAGGTAGCACTGGTTTTTATACTGTGCCGGAAGCTGCATGCAGACTAGAACTTTAATCATCAAACATATTGTCAATGTTTTTCAAGACAGTCATGCCTAATGATATATACCTGTTGTAGATGTATGAAATATCCAACATTACCAAAATTCATTTACGATGTATGATGTATCTGTTTGAGAGATATGAAATACCTGTGAGATACATGAAAAATGTCCATTTGAGATAAATGAAATATCCATTTGATATGAAATATCCTAGTCTGAGATACATCAAATATCCTAGTTTGAGATGTATGAAATATCCCTTAGATATGAAATATCCTAGTTTGAGATATATGAAATATCCATTAGATATGAAACATCCTAGTTTGAGATATATGAAATATCTTATATTGCAAAAGATCTGTTTAAGATGTATGAAATATCCATTTGAGATATATGAAATATCCATGTTTTAATATATCCTAGTTTGAGATGTATGAACTATTTCTTGATTGAGATATATAAAATATACCTCTATGAGACGTACAAAATATTCATCTTTGAGATATATGAAATATCTCTTTATAAAAGGCATGAGAGGTACCTGTTTGAGACAGATGAAATATCCATGTTCAAAATACATGAAATACTGCTGTTTGAAATACATGAAAGATCCCAGTTTGAGATATATTAACTATCCTGGTTTTAGTAATCTTTCTTTTTTTCCCAATGATCTTCGACAAAGTGAATGTGACCTTGATAACACAGTGATAATGCACTCACTTTGCACATCTGCAGTACAACATTCAATACACAGTTCTAGCAAGTTCTAAAGTTATTGTGATATATGGTTTCCTCTAGGTTTAATGGAATCCTCCAAGACAACCACACATCAACATATATGTATATGTTCTAACTTGGTATACAATGAAACTAACTGTTTTCTTTGAATTGGAGCCTAACACCACAGCAATACAAGCATTGTGTGTCAAGACAACTGTAGTTAAGTATTTTGTCTAAATACCAAGGACATACCACAGTAACTGACCTGGCCTAATCTGAAGTCTGGATTCAAACTCAGCTTCCTTACAGTTGCAAGTCTGGCATACAATAAAGCATATAAGTCAATTCTTACAACAGGCATAAGATTAGGGTCAGAGATATTCTAATCTTAAAAGACCTATCAATACGACAAACCAGACGTTCCGCATATTTACCCGCTTGGCTTTCCCCGAGACTTTATTGTCCAGCCTGTTGACATCACCTATCGTAAAGCTGACACTCTGTATACTTTTGTTCTGGGACAGAATGGGATGTGTTTCTCCTAACGTCACAATACAAATCCTGAAGATAAAAAAAGAATCTTTGTGAAATAGAATGGATGAAAAATCTCTTAAAGCATTAGGACCATAGCAAGGGACCATTTCATAACAGAGGTCATGGTTATATGCTATCCTACGTTTAAAATAAATTATTGTCCCCTGGCCAAACAATGTAATGTAACTAAGGCGGCATTCTACATTTTTGTATTTTGCATAGGATTTAATTGTTAAAGAAACAGACTTTCCCATTTTGATTTTTCCAACATCATCTAATACTTAAATTTTTCATATGCATGTATATTATTTAACACAAATGTCAGTTGTCAATATACAAGTGTATTTAAGTCTAGTCTTGATGTAATAAAATTTTCCATTTTTTCTCTCTCTGTAAATCCTAGTCAATGACGACAGGTCATCTCTTAAAAATTTCACTTGTATGCAAAATTTCAATTTAATTTTAGCCCCATCTCCCTTATTTAGACATCCATTTATGTGGACAAATTACCATGGTCTTGCATATGTAGAGATAAATGAATGTACTGTATTATGAAAATGGTGATATGTTTTTAAAATTGGTGACAAAATATTATGGTTGGCAAATTTTGGGACAACAACTTTTTAAAATCCAGTGCCAACCTTGGGAATTGCAATAACATTTTCATAATCCATTTCTGACTGGCATCATTTTCTTTTAGGACCAACTATACTTTTAATAAAGTCTTGTAATGAAAAGCAAATGCAGTTGTGACAATAAATTCAGGATCAAGAGTGAGAACATGATTTTCAAGATCGATAGCAGCTACTTTGGAATCCAAAAGCCAACATTTTCATTTAGGAACCACAATGGATGTCTGATGGCACCATATTAATTAAAGATCAACTAGATAGCATAAAAAGTATTTTATGGAAAACTCCATGTTTAATGACCATCCATGCAGAAGGAGCATTAACAAGATTTTCAATATGGCCACCATGATGTCTATGAGAGATTTATAGCATCTTCACCTAGGCCCTGTAATGAATGCATATATAAAGTTTCACGGCAATCCTCCCAGTAGTTTAGCAAAAAATTAACAACACAAGTTAATGGACAAACAATATAAACAAATGTACAGATAGTTGTTTTCTATGCCAGTCTCTATAGAATCAGGGTTAAAAAGACACATTTATTTTTTTTTTTATTCCTGTTGATGTTGGGAAATAAAAAGTCTTACCTATTGGAATGGACTAGAATACAGAATGCTTCCTTCTGTCTGTTTTCATCTGTAATAATAAAATAAATGTACCCATAAACCAAATATTAATGCAAATTTTTAGTCATGAATTTCTGCCTCAATCCTGGAGATCACTAGCTCCCAAGAGTGTTCTGTTTGATATCCAGTGTTTTCTGGTCTCACCTACAATGATAGAATTAAAGTGTCCATCCACCTTGCTAGTATCAACATTTTTGAAGCCTTTGAGTAAATCATACTAATCAGATTTACAATTACAATTTTCCTGAAACTTTGCACAAATTTTGGAGCTCAGTAAATTGAATCAAAATAAATAAGCGTGTCGCCAATCTCCTTTTCTGGATACTGTGGAACAATCTAGGATCAGTCCAAGGACAATTGCCAAATCGGAGAAATTATTGGTGTGAAAATGAAGCAAAACAGGAAAAACTGGAGCAACTTTTTACTGACATTGTTTTCTTCCTGTAAAGTGAAAATTTATTTGGATGAGAAATAAAAGAAATTATCCAAAAACTCAACTCCTTATGTGGACTTTGAGAGATAAACATTAAAATAGTGATGGGAATCGGTCAGAAATTTATAATCGATAATCAGTTCCCCTTAACCAACTGATCATCGATTATAATCGGTTAATAAGAGCAAATTTTAATTTCTTTTAAACAGTTATATCTTTGATCAAGAGTTCAATGTTTATAAATGTACAATAGTAATTTTTTTTAATGACACATATACTTTAACCTGACAATAATATTACATTGTGTATTACTTTTGTTCTACAACTTTGTTAAATTAATGCAACTTTTTATGGTTGATCAGTCATATGTAACTGAAATAGTGCTACAATCCCCTGATTTTTTTTTCGTTGACATATTATGTGTCCATAATTTAAAGTATAGAAGGACAGGTTTTTCTTGTTTGTCATTGTTATTAATCCTACAAAAGATGTTGCAATTTAACTGAAACAAATCAACAATTTAACAAATTGACCATGGAAGAATGACTATATCTTCCTAATTATGAATCATAAGGTTTCATATTTGTAGTTGTGAAGGGAATTAATAAATTTCAGGTCAACTTTAGTGGCTGGGAGTTTTACTAACTTTTGTGCTTTGCATACACCTAAAAAGTAGTCTCCCTTTACACACAACTGATTATGGAGTTCACAATTGATTATCTTATCAACCAACTGATGATCGATTATAATTGATAATCGGAACAACACTACATTACAGGCAATATGACAAACTCGACAATTAAAATTTTCCTTGGGGTAGAGATAATGGCTAATTAGTTAAACTGAGAATTTATTTTCAGTAATATCCTTCCTGAGCAGTCAGGAAAATTATATTTACTGAAGGAACAGGCAATTACACTGCATAAACTATCTTTGTCCAATGTGAAAAAATTATTTATTTTCTTAATCAGAAGCTTTGATAGTCGTTCAGTTTTTGTTAATCCAGATTATTCCTGTACATTTTTTTTTTATTTTAGTATAATTTATTTAGTTTTTAAATAATGTTCCTTCTTCTTAAATACGTTTATAATAACAGACTGCCCACAAAATTCATGAATCTCAATATATGATGATGAAAGTGCATGAGCAGCAAGTTTAGTTTTGTTGATTTTCCCATGTATTGCCATGAATCATTTAGTAAATATCGGTCTTTATTCTGATACTTTTAGCTTTCATTCAGTTTCGTTTCACTGTTGATTACATCTCAATAAACTATTATCGAATGATGTCGCTACATAAACTCGCTAAAAAATGAGCAATAAATAGGTAAACAAAAACCGATAAAATTCGCATCAAAAGCACTGAAATTATAGCTTATTTTGTTTTTGATTATGAATAAATCCAATGGATTACCATTGAAAAACCATATAAAGTTATGAGCCAAAATGGGATATGAACATATAATAAATTATTTTATAATAATAATAACCGCGAAAATACATAACTTTTGTAGTGGAAATAATAAATCAGGTTTCACATGAAAATAATGTCACAAACAAAAACCTATTACTAACGTAAATAGTATTTCTTCTTGAAATATCTGTCTACAACAGAAGGATATTTGTTCTGATATAGTTCCTGAGATTTTGTAACTTCCATTTCACAGCATTTTTCCGAAACGATGATATTAAAAGAGTCACCTCCCTTGAATAATGCAAGCGCTCGCTTGTTCAACATTCGAAACAGTATGGGATGTTTCCTATGCGAGTCGAATAACTTTTGAATCTGAAAACGCTTTGAGATAATTGAACACAGGTCACGATTATTTTTCGTACATAGTCCCTACCTTTGTCTCTAAGAACTGAACTTTTCATTATGTCCAAATGATGATAAAATATCTTCAAAGATGAATTTTTGTTACGACTCAATGGTCTATAAGTAACAAAAACAAAAAAACTAAAAACAAAAAAAAAAAAGGAGAAAATCAACTTTTGTAAAAATTAAGATATTTTTTCTCATAGAAACAAAATGGAAATGTAAAAGAACTTTCAGTATTGCGATTCAAATGTCAGATGGTCATAAAAGTTATATGCAAGTCCAAATGTATGAAGTTCGAATTGAATCCCAGTGGTATTCCGAATAAGTTCCGATATTGAATGTGCTAAGCTTGTGTCTCGAACTGGTAATAAGGAGTAAACACTTTCCTGGAAAGACATTTGTACCCTGGCTCTTATGAAAGGACGAACATTAACCATAACTATTTACCAAACAGTGGACGGAATTCCATCGTTGGTACAAACAACGAATACCACATTTACCACCGAATCATAATCTCACCGTGATGTCACATTTACAATAAGACATACATTCGTTGTCAGAAAATTGATGTCGTTGTCGTTGATGTCGTTGTCGTTGTCGTTGATGGATCAGATTTGTCAGAAAACGCTATGGCCAATCTTTACAAGAACTTCAAGTGTTTTTTTTCAAAAAGCTTTTGATCAGGCGCCTAAACGTATGGAAGATATCAAGAATGTCAAGAAAAGCAAAGAAAAACAAGTTGATAGATTAAACAAACACATCGATGGAAGAAAAGAAAGAAACTACTCATAGAAGAGACAAATTGAAAGCCTGGGTAAAATGATAGTCATCGACCAATATCTTTCATTTATAGTCGTACAATCTAGATTACAAATATTTGTTTTATGTCGTCCATGTTGTTTCAAAATCAGCTTGGGTGATTCCTTATGCTTCTAAAGGAAGTTCCTAGTCAGTGTCAGCCTACAAGTTGTCTTGAAACAAAGTTGTCGACACTATGATGGCAACCAGACTAAGGCTACACATTTCTTAGACAATCTTTTTAAAGAGAACTGAAAAATACATTAATTTCTTCACCACTGAAAATGCTGAAACAAATTTCCAATGTCACATTTTTCTCAGAGTTTGTTTTCTATTCTGGGTGAATCACCAAATTAGCACCGAATTCAAGAGACATTATCAACAACAATCCACAGGACGTCCTTGATTACTAAGAATATGATGCACCAAGATTCTTGCGAATGTTCAAATTTAGGTTTGTTTGCCATGCCGCCGACTATGATGACTATGAAAAAATCTGAATGGATAGAATTTCATCCCGTCTCGTCTTTGACTGCTTCAGCAATTGTCGAACGTTCTCAAAATGGACATCGTCCATCAAATACCGATGACAAAGTAGCTCTTGTCAACAACTTCATGCATTCGTTGTTCAGAGTTGAAGACTCGTACTTGAATAACAAACTGGTCAAAAGCAACATGGATACGCATCCTTGACGAGCTTAAAAAATCTCTTGACGTACGGAAATGAAGACAAGAACACACATGTGGATGCTTCTTTGGTATGAAAGAAGTTCAAAGACACAGAAAGCGTAGTTCTGAACTGATTGATTGTTTGAATTCGGCTTGTAGTTGTAAGATAAGTATCTATTGAAAGGGATGTACGCCTTAGACTGATCAAATATTTATCGTTTTCATTTCTATGGCCATACTTACGAGTACAAAATCATCACCGAAGAAGCCAGACTATACGTGCACTATGTCTAAATTTTACCCAGAAACGACATCAATCATATTTTGAGCAGAACGACAGCCAAGCATTGTCGCTGGACTCCGATCCAACATCGAAGATCATCTTTTCCAAAGACAGTTACTCAAACGTTTACTCATCGGCATCATCAGCAATTTAGCCCTCAATGGAACGCACGATTAGAATCCGTTCGAGTTTAAAAACTTCAGCATGTCCAATATAGAAGACAATCGAGATGACCAGACATTGTGTAACAGACCCTTCGAACCTAACTTTGCTCGGAAAAAAGTACTTGAGGTCTTACTTGTCGCTGTATGAAGCCACGGTACAATTAACTACCAACAACATCCAAGGCATTTCGTTTGACGATTATGCAGGAGGATAAGCTTTTGTGGGCTTTTTATTTAACTCCAGACCATGGCAGCGGCAAGGAACATTGCAGTTTACAGACGCTCTGATAATTTGATAATACTCTAGAAAATAACAGCTTGAGAAGCAATGGAAGATAACGATAAAGCTTTGGCATATGGAGGCTCTTGGAGTAGGACGACAATATCTTTGAGCCAGAACAATTTAAAAAAAAAAATACAGAAAAATAAGATAAAGAGACAGTCATAATGCAGAGATGGCCAGTTGAAGAATAACATTTAGCCTCATGTATCGCAAAGGACCTGGCTAAATGAATTACAACTCTTATCCATGAACATTGCTTTGAATGTCAAAATGATTATTCCAGCCAGATTTTAAAAAGAAAAACATATGTATTATGATGAGCCAAAGAAAACAATTGCAAAGTTTGGCGTCTTACCTTGGAGTCTCATCTTCGAAGATACAATGCTTAACAAATTGTATAAAAACATGAGTGACCATTCTTCCCCTCCACTGAAATCTCTGAAGATTCAATACATCGAAGCGTTTTGAAAATAGAAATTTTGTAAATAGAAAACTCTTTTGAAATAGAATGAAAAGTAGAACTGTAGAGTTTCAAGGAAAAGTCTGATTAGAATTGGTGCTTTATTATTAAATGTGAAAATAATGGATACATGGGAATGACATTCCATCTCACGCACATTTGATATCATGTAGTGTGTGCTAAATATGAACTTCCTCATCGCAACCTTAAAGACAGTCAAACCTATGTCATCAGCATAGATGACAGTCAAACCTATGTCATCAGCATAGATGACAATTCAGCACAGATGACAGTCAAACCTATGTCATCAGCATAGATGACAGTCAAGCCTATGTCATCAGCATAGATGACAATTCAGCACAGATGACAGTCAAAACTATGTCATCAGCATAGATGACAGTCAAACCTATGTCATCAGCATAGATGACAATTCAGCACAGATGACAGTCAAAACTATATTATCAGCATAGATGACAGTCAAACCTATGTCAACAGGACAGATGACAGTTCAGTACAGATGACAGTCAAACCTATGTCATCAGCACAAATGACAGTCAAACCTATGTCATCAGCACAGATGACAGTCAAACCTATGTCATCAGCACAGAGTCATCAATCAGGAACCAATTCGGCAGCCGTCTACTTTCTCAACGATCACAGTTTTGACTATTTTTGATTTTTATGAAAGAAGACATTATTTACTTTTGTGTTAGAAAAATGCCGTATGGACCCGATTCAATAATGTGAGATTACAAGGTAAATATTCAATGGTTTGTGGACAATTTTGTGTGTATTTTCTTCTTCATTAACGCAGTTTTAAGTGTTGCTTAGAACATTTTGTGACTTCTTGTGATTGTGAATACTCTAGAAACAATCATAACGTAGAAAAATGTTTTTGTGATAAATATGGTTCTCATTTGCCTTTAGGTAGGAAACCTAGTTTGCATCGGTGGCCATATTATATATTGAAGTTCACGAAGGAGAAAAGGAAGACCACCTAGATCAGCAAATATCAGTAGATATGGGTCTTCAGAACGCCACAGAGGACTCCAAGAAGGCCAGTAACTTTATAAGTGCCGTAAAATACCATGGAGATCCCCGAAGTCCCTTTAACCAAGACAACAACAATGGCAATTTGGGGTAAAAATCCTCTCGATCTATTACCCTGGGTTTTATGAACAACACCCCTGTCTACCCTGGTGGAGACCGCTGAACAGTTAACAACAATTATTGGGTTTGAAGCATTCCCAGAGAAACAGTATGAGGAAACATGGAGCGTGGCAGAATGTATCGAAGAGCACATAGCCAGCAAAGGTTTCATTTTCTCATCCGGAAAGCCCTTCTAAGCTGTTACGAATCAAATGCCTCATTATATAAGTGTTCCAGTTTGGCTAGGATACCGGACTTGATAAAACTACACAGAACCTAATTTGATCCTGTATGCTTAATTTCTAATATTGACGTAAAAATTAAGGAGTTCCTTTCACTTATACAATTCAGACTATTTTAGTTCATAATATGTACGCCGTGTACACTAAATTCCAGACTATATAGGGATGAATAGGTACATTTTTAACTAACATTGATTGGCCTGCATAGATCCGACCTGTCAATCAAATCCACAGATGTTGACCAATCGGATAAGAGCGTCCGGTGCTACGGTAACATCCGCCATGTTTTACCCACAAACAAACTTGTGGTGAGAATACAGGTGCATTACAGACTTACATGATTTTTTGTAAATATGTACAAAATGGTGCTTCTATGTGCATGGGGATCATGCAATGCAGATGAGAGATATCTGGAAAGGTTGGATATAGTCGTTTTAAACAGGAACAGTGGTGAAATTAAGTAGTTTGAAATCATATAGGGACTTAATTAGCCCTACTACATGGGAGCAAAATCCACTGACACTGCAACAATATATATTTATTTTTCAATATCATACACATTCATTAGTAAAAGAAATGCAGATAAGAAATGTCAGATACTGCTGTTTTTTTTTTTTAAATGCTGCTGTCTGAGATTACAGCTTATGTGAGCTTACCTCATCCAAATATATCCAATTACGTAATTTAACATTTGTTTTTGCCACGTGTACTTCTTGAACAGTGTGTATATAATGAATTTCTAAATGAATATGGATGTATGTGGATCCAGATAAAATGAATGCTCGCCATTTAATGTATGTGAAATCAAACTGTAAAAAAAGCCACATTACTTAAATTGTAAAAAAAAGCCACATTACTTAAATAGTCGGTATCGATTGGCTACATCATGACCTGCATGACTTGTACTATAACAGTTGCCATTACTGCAGGGTATTAAATAGTTCAAATATAAAATATAATTCATAAAAAATACAAAACATTAAATTTACATCGATGTACATCAACAGTATGCATCTTAACACTTTTCCTCCGTAATTTCGATGTGCAGACGGTGTGTTAGCTGCTTCTCTTCAGAGATGGACAGCGTCTCGCTGTACGCGAATCTTATTTTCAAACTCCAAACTTTTGATATCGTGTATATATCCTTGCGTAAAGTAGATCACAGTCTTTTGCAACACTTTACTGAAACGTTTCTCAGATCAGGAAGGTATTTAAGTGAAATGTGATCGGGAATACGCGAGAGAGAATCTGACACGGTGCCTGTATCCTGTGATGAGTCAGCCATTTTAATGGGAAGCTTGGGGTTCGTAGCTACTGTCTCTAAGGGGGCGGAGCTTAACTAGTCATTTCGGATCTATCCATTACACAGGTTGCTTACGCATAATTGGCAGTAAATATCGCCCATTAGAATAATTGGGCAAGTGTTGACAAATCGTAAAATAAACGACATTGGGAATGTGTGTTCCAAATTCTTCAGTAATAAAAGATTTTCAACATCCGCCATCCATATAAACATTATTCCGTTTCCGCCACATAGTTTTTTTCTTTAGTTCCATTTTTGTCCTCTTTAATGGTATACTTCTCAAATGATATTATATATATATATATATATATATATATATAAAGTAGTTATTGTGACAGCACGTGCTTCCTTATCAACAACGTATAATATCGCTTGACGACGATGCGAGACAAAATTTTCATTCGGATGTATGTCGGCGCTGTAAACTACAGAAAAATCATGTATTTTGTTCACAGGAAATTTGTCTACAGAACGAAAACCAATCTATTCGCATTACCTCCACTTTTTGTATACTGGATTCACTGTATGGTTGACAAAGAAGGCTGCTAATTTAATTTTTTTCCGCGATCATTCGTAAGATCTCGGTCAATCTTAGTTTCGTAAGTAGCCGCAGTAATCCGAATGGTTGTTATCGACATACATTCAAGGTATGATCCATATGACTGACCTGGAAGTTGCGAATGTATTTGCTTTGTTGCGAAGTTATTTAATTTTAATACCCATGGCAATAATGTAAACAAATCCGGTTTGCTGCATCGCTCAGTTGGATTTGCATCTGCTGTTATAAAAGGTAAAATAGTGAATGCCAATCTAGTGCTAGTCTGCCATTGTCAAAATCCATAGCGATCGATAATTTTCGTCCGAAAGTTTTGTGTTTACAGCTAAGGTGCAGATCATTCAGCAAAACAGTTTGGTAAAACTACTTTAGCATTAAATTTCAGAAGACCGATTAATATTTTATTTTAGACTGGTAAAGGCGCCAATATGACATTATCACGTCTAATTATGTTGTCGAAATCCATACATTCGTCTCAGACCTCTTATATTTTAATAAGCAACGAATAAATTCGACAGAAGCCATATTTGGACAGACGTACCAATTTTGCCCCAATGACTCTTGGTCAAAAGGATCGAAAATGGCCACCATATTGGTGATTGCAACAACTTAAAAAAAAGCTCCAAAATGAGCAGCGAATAGAATACTGTGCACGAATTTTATTGGATTCTTTGGACCAATCAGATTCACATGAAGTGATATGTTTGCTTGTTGTCATGTCAAAAATATTAAACTACACACACTATATGTCAATGTCAAGCATTATAATTCTGTGTTAAAAACTATTACATGGATATATTAACATAAATAACACAATATGCATATGGCACAAATATATCGATATTTCTTCTTTCAGGATATAGTGAATTCCCTTTTAAGTGTGTCATCGGACTTTATACGGAAAAAAAATCAAACATAAATAGAAGTATTTATTGTTTAGCTTGCCACATTTCTAGAAATGCAGAGTTTCGCCTTGCTCACTAATTTACCAGCATAAAAAATATATATCGGATTCCGTATACATTAATGCAACGCCTCCTTATTCCATAAACAATTTCTACGGAAAGATATATAGTTAATTATGTTTCATTTTATATGTTTCCTATCATTGCCATTTTCATAATGCCTCTCATCTCTTTGACCTACATTATCTAGCTGTCAGGTACTTTCGATCTCTCTGCCTGTCTGTCTCCCTCTCTCTCTCCCTCCATCCTTCTCTTTTTTCTTTCTCCCTCCCTCCTTCCCTCGCTCAGTCCTTTCTCTCTCTGTCAGTGTCCTGCAAATTTCAAAAAATCTTTTCTGTCCTCGTCTGTGTGTGTGTGTGTGTCTTTCTCTCTCTCTCTCTCTCTCTCTCTCTCTCTCTCTCTCTCTCTCTTTGTGCCAGTGTCCTGTAAAAGTTTGTTAAATCTTTGTCTCTGTATGTGTGTGTTTCCATTTCACCCTCACCCCCACCTCTCTCTCTCTCTCTCTCTCTCTCTCTCTCTCTCTCTCTCTCTCTCTCTCAGTGATTTTAACAAATTACGCAAGCATCTCTCTCAATGGTCTCCATGTTTGCATGACGTTTTCTTTGCGATGGATGATAATGGGTAAACTAACATCCATCCTGAGACTATCTCCTTATGCACTTGGACTGGTGCACTATCCTAGTTCCATGCACTTGGACTGGTGCACTGTCCTAGTTCCATGCACTTGGACTGGTGCACTGTCCTAGTTCCATGCAAGTTCCCTCTGTTTTTTAAATTACTATTTCTTTTTCTCTCCGTTTCAGTGAATCTCTGGCTGTCTGCCTCTGCTACATATATCTGATTTAATTTAATTATTTGTTTGTTATTTGTTTAAACGAAATTGTACTGTGATCTTGTTTACTTGATTTGGCAGTTTTTCAATTTTTGTTTTAGTTCCCAGCCTTGATTCAGAAGTCACTGAGACAAGTAAATAACTTTCTAATTTTTGTTTTATTCTCAGAGTAAAACGATTGGTTTTTGTCAAGGTCATATTGGGAATCTCTCTCTCTAATTAAACCTGTAAACGTTTAACTTGATAATTTATTATTAGTTATCTTTCCGAAGTACAATTTGCATTATTACTAAAGTTGTTGCCCATATTTTCCTCATACTTTCTTGACCTGAAGATTTAAGTACTGCGCTAACACTAAAGATAGCTACAGGGTGTTTAAAAAATGTCTTTCAACTTTAAATTAATTCATTTCGTGAATCGAATCTTCAAAGAAATTGAACTTGTTCACTTTTATACGGAATTTTTTCCTCGCATCTGATTTTGTTTACAGCATCTCCATATGTGCAAACCCGAATTTTATATCAGTTATATAAAACTACACTCATGATTCAGTCTCATGATTCAGTCTCAAATAGTCCGATATTATGTTTAGGTTATCCATGGCATACATGCATCCAAAACTTTCTTCCACATTTTTTCACCGTTAAAAAGTCATTATATATGTATGTATGTATGCATGTATGTATGTATGTATTTATGTATGTATGTATGTATGTATGTATGTATGTAGGTAGGTAGGTAGGTAGGTAGGTAGGTAGGTAGGTAGGGTGTGTGTGTGTGATTTATATTTTAACGTAGCTTGAAAAGAATTCAGTCATTTCGCTATGTTGTCTGCAATGTGGCAGTTTAAAGTGATGCATCATGATGACATCATGTCCCACCCATGATGCATGTTGCCGCAAACACGTGACATCATGTCCCACCCAGTCACATTATCCTGACACCAGTCCGACCAGTCCTAACACTAGCAGCTTAATGCTGAGCGCAAAGCGAAGCAGCTGCTAGTGCCATTATATATATATATATATATATATATATATATATATATATATATATATATATATATATATATATATATATATATATATATATATATATATATATATATATATATATATATATTGTAATAAATTTGGAGTTGCTAGCCCGAAAAGTTAGCCAGTTAGTAGGAGAAAACATCACAGAGAGGAGTGTTAGTGAATTTGAACCATGCTGGGTTCGTTAGTAGTGATTTTAGGCACAAGCCGAATGACTGTCCCTTTCAGTAACATAGTCCATATTAAAATTCAGTGGTGTATACAAGTATTGTGATTGAAAAGGCGGCATTTATGGTTGGAAATCAGTAAATTATAGAATGGAATTAATAAGTTGGAACTTGGTAGGTACCGTTTATGTGTCCATAGTGGAAAATGGGCGTATGTATATGAGCGTGATACGCCGGAAATTCTGTGGATTGACTGGCCTAGAGGCGCGCAGTTAAATATTTCCCAGTTAGTAATGGAATACTAGTGGAATTTCCATGGCATGACGGGCTTTCGGTACGGAAATGGGATGATAATGGAGAAAAACCATGCTAAGGTGCAGTTAATGGACGTTTGGGCAAGTTGTCTCCTCTGGGTCGCCAATTGATTAGAGCAAAGATTATTAGTTATAGCAGACACGTCTCTCTTTCCATTTTACAACTCAAGTTGTATGGAAGTCTTTGGAAATTTGGGGAAAACTTATGACTTCCAGCGTGACTCGCGCCAGGGTTTTGACACCGCTCGGTCAAGTGAATACCCCTGTGCGTATTACAATATATATATCTTTGGTATGACTCGGCCAGGGATCAAACCCATGACCTCCCTCATCCTAGGCGGACGCTATAGCCACTTAGGCCACTGGAGTGGTCACATAGGTGAAACACATCATATTTCATTTATATTTTTTATGACACATTCCAACCGTTGGAGTTGCCTATATTCTTTTCAAAACGCAGGAACACAGGAAATTACAAGCATTTAGTATCTTTGTATTTTGTATTGATAACCGAAGGTGAAACGAAAGACAAGGATAACTTGAGGTTGTGTTCCTTGCTGAAGTCAAACGAAATGCTAAGATAAATGACAAGACAATCACACTTTCAAAACGAGCGACAGAGACCGTAAATTTTCTCAGAAGCAGATAAAGAGTATGGGATACTTTCTTTTAAGATTTAATAACATCTTTTGACAGCAATAATTATCCTGAGAGTGCCATGGGTTATCTATTTTGCTTCTTTAATGCATCCGTCTTCTTCTTCTTCTTCTTCTTCTTCTTCTTCTTCTTCTTCTTCTTCTTCTTCTTCTTCTTCTTCTTACTACTACTACTACTACTACTACTACTACTACTACTACTACTACTACTATTATTATTATTATTATTATTATTATTATTAATATTGTTATTATTATTATTATTATTATTATTATTATTATTATTATTATTATTATTATCATTAGTGGTTTCTTTTCTAACAAATAAATCAGTCAATATAAAAATAAACATGAACAAATGTTTAGAATTTTTTTTTGGGAAGAGTATATGAATCTTGAATTTCTTAAGTCATGCTTTTGACAAAGATTATCATCTTTTATTAAAGTTATTCTGATAAAAATTTCATTTTAAGACAAGTAAATTTCCTCGTACCTCCACTATCCCAGAAGGAAACAATAGAGGTGTGACGTCCTAGAAGAATAAATATGGGTTTGCAATCAGCTTGTCTTAATATATCGATATAGTACCGCACACAGATTATTGGTCATGTGTTTATCGACACAGGATCGTTTAAAGCATATTAGTTATGTGTTTTTAACTTTTCTTTTATCATAAACGAAGAAAACAGGAAAACATCAAGCACTGCTGATATGGTTTTATTACGTTATTGATTAATCATGAGAGAAAATGGCAAAATAATCAATATGCATCCATAGGCATTCTTTAATACTCGTCTTCCTTAGCCCCCCTCCCTTCTTTAAACATAATATGTTTCCATGTAGAAACGATATATTGAGATGGAAGGTGGGGTGTGGTTTGATCAAGAAGCAGTGTCTTCGTAAGATTATAAACCTCGTAAGATTTAAAATAATAAAATAATACAATGATAAATAAAGGATGCTTACGTTTTTGAGACGTGATACTAGAGTGTTTCAACTTCACTCGTGAAATATTTGTTTTAAAAGCGTAGATTTTCCTTTCATTACATAAATTTTAAGGCAAAATCAGCCGATTTGCATCGGTTATATTTTTATTGTATGCCAATTAACACCTACATCACTTTAAAGTAGTTCCTAAATGGCAAAACTCTTCTACGAAAGCGACGTTGTACAAATTTAGTTTGTATATGTCATGCTTTAGAGTTGTGTATTTTGTCAAAATAACGACTGCATTCCTGCTTCCTGCGTACATGAAGAAGACGTTTATTTTTGGAGGATGGTGTCAACAGTAGCGCGTTTCATGCGCGGATTGATACTGTTGGGATGGGGTAATTAGAATAAAAAAAACAACAGAGCGGATGTATCTGCCATACTTAAGTGCGTAACATTTAAAAAAAAAGATTTAATGGAGTTAGCTTTATAGATTTTTTTCCATTCTTCATTTTGTTTATTTCTACATTAAAACGAAAATGTTCGTGTGGCCTTGCATGTTAGCTCGGTAAACAGACACTATCCAATTTTCGATTTAATACTGGATCTCTGTTTGCAGTCAACAATAATCAGCGCAAGAATTTATCTATTGTTCTCAAACATGATTATGGTGCGAGTTAAACTCGATACTTAAATAACTAAAATCATATTTAATAACTAAAATCATATTTAATAACTAAAATCATATTTAATAACTAAAATCATATTTAATAACTAAAATCACATTTAATCACGATCTTTGTCCTCTCACAAATTTCTACATTTCACATGGAGTATAACAGGTATACTTCACATGGAGTATAACAGGTATACTTCACATGGAGGTATACTTCACATGGAGTATAACAGGTATACAATACTGTTTGGTGACAAATAGCAACATGTTATGTAAGTTCAGTCACTGCAATTTCCATGAATCATGTACAAAACTAATTATACAAAGTTAATGCATGAAGTCTGCTTTTTTGCTGTTTGGAGTTTTTAGGCATTCCTTATTTGGAGTGTTTAGGTATTTCTTGATGGTTGCATAATGTTTACTAGACGTTCTACATTTGAGATATATACATCCTGACGAGAGAGAGAGAGAGAGAGAGAGAGAGAGAGAGAGAGAGAGAGAGAGAGAGAGAGAGAGAGAGAGATTTGTTTGATTAGGATGTTTAACATAGCTTTAACAATTTTTCAGTCATATCGCTACGATGTCTGTTGCGAGGCAGTTTATAGTGATATCTAGCACTGCTGTGGTCTAGTGGTTCGAGCGACCGCCGCGGAAGCGGGAGGTCGTGGGTTCGATCCCCGGTTGAGTCATACCAAAGACTTACATAAATGGTACAAACAGCTGCCTCGCTTGGCGTTCAGCATTAAGAGGTTAGTACTAGGACTGGACGGCCAGGTGTCAGGATAATGTGACTGAGTGGGACATCATGCTACATGTCTGCGGTATGATGCCCCAGTGTGAAACATCACTATAAACTGCCTCACTGCATACATCATAGTGATAGAATTTAAATATTGTTAAAGCTACGTTAAAATTCCTAAAAACTTTTCACTAAGGTTTGTGCACCCGAGGATGCCCAAGAATGAGTTTACGTTATTTGTGTAAACACAGGCTGCACCAGAATGAGATTGCAATAAGTTTTGTACACCTGCAATATAATGAGTTTACATTAAGTTTTGTACCCTACGGGAAATAATAACACCTGAATTTTAACTCACAAAAACAATTAACAACAAGCAAGAATTCAGATATTGAAACTCCAATTCTATATTGAAATATTGGATTGATTTTAAAAGAATTGGGAGTTTGATACGATTAAATTGGTGCACTATTATTTCTATTCTTCCCGATCCATCTCAGGCTGAGTCCGTGCCAGTTTATGGCATATATCATAACATCATTGTGTTTATGGCATGTATCATAACATCATTGTGGTTATGGCATGTATCATAACATCATTGTGTTTATAGCATGTATCATAACATCATTGTGTTTATGGCATGTATCATAACATCATTGTGGTTATGGCATGTATCATAACATCATTGTGTTTATGGCATGTATCATAACATCATTGTGTTTATGGCATGTATCATAACATCATTGTGTTTATGGCATGTATCATAACATCATTGTGGTTATGGCATGTATCATAACATCATTGTGTTTATAGCATGTATCATAACATTGTGTTTATGGCATGTATCATAACATCATTGTGGTTATGGCATGTATCATAACATCATTGTGTTTATGGCATGTATCATAACATCATTGTGTTTATGGCATGTATCATAACATCATTGTGTTTATGGAATGTATCATAATATCATTGTGTTTATGGCATGTATCATAACATCATTGTGTTTATGGCATGTATCATAACATCATTGTGTTTATAGCATGTAGCATAACATCATTGTGTTTATGGCATGTATCATAACATCATTGTGTTTATGGCATGTATCATAATATCATTGTGTTTATAGCATGTATCATAACATCATTGTGTTTCGTATGTTATAAAGTCGATTCTTAGTCAATGTTTTAGAATCAAGATCTTTAGCCAAATTGGCCATGACAAAAGATAACAAGCGATGTAGGGGTCCATATTTAATTGAATTCAATCATTTCCTCTACAAATAGTGTTATCAGAGATAGACAGTATTCCATATGTCGCTATATTCTACTCATTAACGAGTTTAGTTTGAAGATACTAGCAACAGAACATGCATTTTCGGTCATGGTGTATACGCAACTATGACAAAATTGACATTATATGGAGATATAATTAGAAAGGCTGATATTCAGTCAATAAATTGCTTTAAAAAGTCAGGAGTTGAAAGCATCCGTGATAAGCATATTCTAGCCAAAAGACGTAATTGGAATTATGAAATTTATGCCATGAACAAAATAATGGAACTTAAATACCTGTTGGGGGACTAATATAAATGCTAAACCTGACTGTTTCTAAAAATGATTGACTTCCGCTATTAATGTACAAGTGAAACATAATTCCAGCGCTTTCTTTCTGATTTAATGCGTAAAGACTTTACTAAGCTGAAAAAAGTTTTGAAAACATACATCTGAGACATAAGATGTTAGTTAATCTAGAATACACCTTTGAGGCAAGCAGATAGCTTGTATTGTTTTGGTTTCTGTTGACTACAGATTTGATGACGATATTGAGATAATAAAGTCGATGTTTAGTCTTTCATTTTTAGACTGAACTTCATATTTGTACAAGCGTTATGACGTCATAAATCCTGTAAAATAAGAAGTTTGATTTTTATAATTACAAATAGTAAAAACAATAACGAATCTCTAGAAACAAATAACAGCATATTTTAACCATTGATATCAAATGTTTTCAAACATATTAAGAAGTGCGCATGATTACATGAATAGTAAGAAACGATCACAGCAAAGTAAGGCAGAGAAAATATGACACCAATCCATAATTTGTGAAAAGCCCACACAATTACGAGAAATTTTTTTTTATTGTCGGGAACATAATAAGATGGTGCAAAATGGGGTCTTATGTACACCATATAATAAAGTACTAGACGATAACATTTTCCCACGCTACTGTTCGACATGGCCATGATCACGCGCGCATAACATGCAAAAACAATTGCTCCGGTGGCCTAGTGGTTAGAGCGTTCGCCGCGGAAGCGGGAGGTCGTGGGTTCGATCCCCGGCCGAGTCATACCAAAGACTTACTACAAAAATGGTACTAACAGCTGCCTCGCTTGACGCTCAGCATTAAGAGGTTAGTGTTAGGACTGGTCGGCCTGGTGTCAGGATAATGTGACTGGGTGGGACATCATGCTACATGTCTGCGGCATGATGCCTCAGTGCTAGACATCACTATAAACTGCCTCACAGCAGACATCGTAGCGATATGACTGAAAAATTGTGAAAGCTACGTTAAAAATCCTAATGAAACAAAATAAACATGCAAAAACAGCGCTCTGGATGGAATACTGCATTGTCATTGGCCAACTGAAAATAAGTTTTAAATAAATGCTCATGTTCTTTTAACTGATGAGAGCACAGTATTCCGTTCAACTTGATTTCTTTTGCGTATTAACCAGGCGCGGTCATGACCAATCTGAAAGTAGCATGGCAAGATGGACTGGCATTTCTTAAAGATAAAGTTAGTAGGTCAAACTTTGGATTGGCATATAAAGTCGAATGCATGACCACCAGTACCAAATTTAGCTTGCAATTTTCTAAAATATGTCGCTCGAGAAAGGATAGAAGTGTCCACTTTTATGCTATTTCCTCTATGTATGACCGATAGTTTAAATTTTAAGCAATGATACAAGACCTGTGGTGTTATTAGCATATTGTAGATCGACCGACATAAACAAACGTCCATGTCGAACCAGATGAAGCCGGACTAATTACGTAGGAATACAATTTTAACTGGGATTGTATGGGTTTTTTTCCCCAAAGAGTTTTAACTTTTTCACATAACTATTGTTTCTTTTTCTTCTTCACAGTTTTAAGATTTCACATAAGTGCAGGTTGTAGACGTGAGATGGGGTGTGCATGTTGCAGCCATAGACGATCACATGAACACCCCCTTATGCATGCAGACAATAGACACTTGTCAGGTGCTTTTTATTTGTCCAAACTTTGTGATAAGAGAAACGTTTTCATTTATAATTTTATTATAACGATGACAAGTCTTATAACGTTGTACTATAAAACTTATATATTAAATTGTGATAGTAGACTAAACGGTACTGGTTAGTGTCGTATTTTGTTACGCAAAGTCATCGTTGTTATGTTATCGCCTTTTGTCATGTGAAATGATTTATAAATCCTATATACTAGATGATGATGTAAGCTAATTTATCTTTCCTTTTGAAATAAATTATATAAAGCAACGAGACCGAATTAGTAAAATGATTCTTCCACTGATTTGAAAGCCGCGTTTTTTAAAATCTTTTAAAAGATAAATTGGATCCCATTCACACAAGATATATAGTAATTTGACCTTTCCGTATATAGTAATTTGACCTTTCCATATATAGTAATTTGACCTTTCTGTCTGATGTTAAAGAATAGATAATGAAATGGGTTTCTGCCAATATTTGTCACTGTTTTCGGTATTCGTTGAGGAATACTCAAATATTATGTATGTAATCGTTCCTTTTCTTTTCTTTTTCTTTTCTTTACTTTTTTTGATCTTTGGGAATAGATTGTTCTGTCCACAATTAGCCTGACGCTGTACTTTTCACATTGATCTGTTGTAATAACATTGAATATGCTTCCCCCACTAATTAGATTAATTATGTATTTTTCTTAACCCATGTGTATTATGAAGAATGCTCGGCCTTATAATAATAATAATAATAATAATAATAATAATAATAATAATAATAATAATAATAATAATGAGGACTTTGTATAGCGCCTAATCTTTAGAAGCTCTAAGCGCTTTACAATATAAAAAACAAAAAAATAAATAAAACAAACACCATGAAATTAGAAACATAAAAAATGCTGAAAGTATTTAAGGTAGGAAACATTATTAGGGTTGTAAGTTTGTTCTTGCAATCGAAAAAGGCGAATTTTAAGAGCACTCTTGAAAGGGTTTGCTGTGTCTTTGTGTCTAATTTCAATAGGCAATTCAATTAGATTAGCTTTCTACTTTTAATGTTCTACCTACTTTATTAGCATTAGTGTGTTTTTCTTTTTTCAGTCGCTGTATTTCTTCTAGAAAATCAAACTCATGGACATTGCCATATGATATGTAAACAAGACTTGGGTCTAAAAGCAGAGTTTTATTAGTTTAGATGAAAACTCATCTTTGTTAGCCAAGATTCCGATATGATAACCCTATCTAGAGTGCGATAAAGTATCTCTGTACCAGAGGGAAGCCATGACAGGTCTTACTTTAAGGTCAAGCAATTTGCACGTTTATATTTCCGCTCTTTGCTTACTCTTAAGCATCATATCTTTATCGTGATAATCGATTTTGTACATGGAAGAATGGGTATTCCATATGTCAACATAAATTCACACAAACAATTATTGAAACTTCTTGTTGACGATGGACATTTAAAACTCTTGCTTGATGGACACGTATTTTAGTTGCTAATGAAAATCCTAGCTGAGGATGGACACCTATTTAATTGCTATTGAAAATCCTATCTGAGGATGTACACGTGTTTTAACTACTATTGTAAATCCTAGCTGAAGATGGACACGTAATTTAATTGCTATTGAAAATCCTAGCTGAGGATGTATACGTGTTTTAACTACTACTGAAAATCCTATTTGAGAATGGACACATGTTTTAATTTACTATTGAAAATCCTAGCTGAAGATGGACACGTATTTTAATTAATATTAAAAATCATAGTTTCTAAAGGACACGTGTTTTAATTACTGTTACAATTCCTAGTTGACGACGGACACGTGTTTTCTTTTTTCAGAAGATAATACATGTATATACATTTCCGTAAATTGCATTTAAGTTTCTTTTTAGAACAATTAAAAAGTTTTTATTAATGGCGGATTTTCTCAATAAATAATATATCTAATTAGACAAGGCAGGCAGTTAATTTAGTATACACTGATAGCTTGTTAATTTAGTATACACTGATAGCTTGTTAATTTAGTATACACTGATAGCTTGTTAATTTAGTATACACTGATAGCTTGTTAATTTAGTATACACTGATAGCTTGTTAATTTAGTATACACTGATAGCTTGTTAATTTAGTATACACTGATAGCTTGTTAACTTAGTATACACTGATAGCTTGTTAATTTAGTATACACTGATAGCTTGTTAATTTAGTATACACTGATAGCTTGTTAATTTAGTATACACTGATAGCTTGTTAATTTAGTATACACTGATAGCTTGTTAATTTAGTATACACTGATAACTTGTTAATTTAGTATACACTGATAGCTTGTCACTCTCAACCTTGGTTATCATGTACATAAATGTGTGTGCAATTAAATGCTGACGTTGATAGAAGACATTAAATTACAAAATTGTGATTAGATTATACTAGTGAACGCATTGTTCTTAATCTACGGTGTGTCCGATATCTTGGATTTTGTTATGTTTTGTTAGGTACCTTCGAGTGTGTGTATCTAAGGAATTTATCTCCAACTTCAAACTCTTAGCGTGATAAAATGACAGACGAACAAATGAATACGATCGATTATCATCTTTATCAGAGACTTGATTTGTCGTAGAGGAGGTTTATCTTACATTCGTCCGTATATTCATCCTTCCTTGCGTAAGTTTATCATATTTGTATACGTTATGATATTGTACCTGTTAACAGCAGACATGGATATAATACCAATACTAGAACATAATGTGTTTTTCCCTTCTTTTACCCCTTATTCACTTTCTTTCATACCTACTTACCTACATACCTACCTACAAACCAACTAACTTGCAACATATGTGGCTCACCGCATATTGATGCCTTTTTAAATAAAAAATTATCATTCCGATATTTGCGTAAGAAATCCAAATTTGTTGGGTGGGTTGTCTTTAAGTAAGACCGAATCAGTATTTCCTGTTTGATGACATACATCTTCGAATTTTATTTCGCCGCTGACGATTGTGTACTTGTTCTAAGTCTAAACAAAACTATTTGCTTCATTAAAAAAAAAACATCATTTGATTTTGTTTGAAGATGACGACTTAATGAAAAGGAACAGAGGACGCAGTAGTAAATTGGTACACGGTTTTCCCGCACACAGAAAATCGTACTTTAATGTACTTTTATTAGTATAATTGGATGTACAATACAAATTTTCATCCGCCCCCACCCCCCGCTCCCCAATATATCTCAAGACTTCTAAGAGACGTAATTGGTTCATAGGTTTATCTTGTTGAGAAATCAGTGATCCGCAAGGACATATTCAATTAGCCGCATTGCCCCATCAAACACCTGTGGGAGTGGTCGATAAAGACCGTGCTATAAGATAATCAGTGCTGTGTTTGTGTTGAGGTGACAACAGGATCATCTTACCGATAGGGTGGATTATGCTGCACTCATCCTGGCACTTTGACTTCAGGTCATCGCATAACCTTGCGTACGATATCGTGATACCCGTCTAATGTACCCAGTTGTTATTAAAATATATCCCCGGGACCCCCTTCTAGTCGGACTTGTTTGTGATCCCTAGGGGATGAATGCATTTCGGTCTTATTTATAGCTTTGTCAGATTTTAGTGTTTATTTCTTGATTTTAACGAGTCTGTTTGGCAAGATATTTCTCAACCCGAGTAATTAGCAAATTTCTAATAGCAGGCGTCATAATGTACTGTATTCAAGAGACTTTATGATATCATGGAACAGTTTTGTGAAAGAGGCTCTTTCTAATGTCTTAACTAATTAAAATGCTGGTAACATTGTACGTACAGCTTTATATTTGGTATCTAGAGGACGATTCATTTCATTAATGGGGTTTGTGTATACAGGTGGGTTATTCTGAATTTTCTTTCCGAACCAATTATAAAGTTATGATTTGCTTTGAATTGTGAGTTGTCTGACTGAGCTCTCTATAACAACACGATTTGCCCTCTTTTCTGATTGGTCTTGCTGAACTCTCTATGATGTTACGATTTGCCCTCTTTTCTGATTGGTCTTGCTGAACTCTCTATGATGTTACGATTTGCCCTCTTTTCTGATTGGTCTTGCTGAACTCTCTATGATGTCACGATTTGCCCTCTTTTCTGATTGGTCTTGCTGAACTCACTATGATGTCACGATTTGCCCTCTTTTCTGATTGGTCTTGCTGAACTCACTATGATGTCACGATTTGCCCTCTTTTCTGATTGGTCTTGCTGAACTCTCTATGATGTCACGATTTGCCCTCTTTTCTGATTGGTCTTGCTGAACTCTCTATGATGTCACGATTTGCCCAGTTTTCTGATTGGTCTTGCTGAACTCACTATGATGTTACGATTTGCCCTCTTTTCTGATTGGTCTTGCTGAACTCTCTACGATGTCACGATTTGCCCTCTTTTCTGATTGGTCCTGCTGAACACACTATGATGTCACGATTTGCCCTCTTTTCTGATTGGTCTTGCTGAACTCTCTATGATGTCACGATTTGCCCTCTTTTCTGATTGGTCTTGCTGAACTCTCTATGATATCACGATTTGCCCAGTTTTCTGATTGGTCTTGCTGAACTCACTATGATGTTACGATTTGCCCTCTTTTCTGATTGGTCTTGCTGAACTCTCTATAACAACATGATTTGCCCTAGTGAGTCCATATTCAGTCCCCAGATTAAAGAGTCTTTACACAATATTTTCTTGAAGATCTGAATAAACTGTTTCAAGAAAATAAAAGAAGTGTTATGCTTTTCTTTTGCAAAATTATCTTGTACAAATTGTCGCGTATAAATCTCCATTTTATCAATATACAAAGTGAATGGGGACAAACAGTGCATAATTAATCAAGTCATCTAACTGCTGTATAAACATAATTAGGTGTAATCTATACGTTTCCTGTGATGAAATGTAATGTACACCCATATGTTTAATTTTATTAAAACGACTGGACTTAGATACTTCAGTAAACAACTTAATATTTATATATATATATATATATATATATATATATATATATATATATATATATATATATATATATATATATATATATATAATATATAATTGATATTTATATAACGTTTTCGCAAGATCACTTAAAAGCAATAACACAAATCTAGAGCAGGGGTCAAGCTGGTATGAGTAAATATTTATACTTTTTCATCTGTATACCGTTGAACCTAAGAAATGGATCGGTTACCGATTACGATTAAATATTTATTTAGTGTACATTTAAGATGATATATGGAATGGCCGCTCGGTTGAAGATTCTCTTAAAGCAGAAGCTGGTAGAACTGCTACAGGTCTTACCAGTCTGTCGTGTCTTAAGACAGAAGTGTTTCGTGTCTTAAGACATAAGTGTTTCATGTAAGGCAGGAGTGTTTCGTGTCTTAAGACATAAGTGTTTCATGTAAGGCAGGAGTGTTTCGTGTCTTAAGACATAAGTGTTTCATGTAAGGCAGGAGTGTTTCGTGTCGTAAAATAAGAGTGCTTTCTGTCGTAAAACAGAAACTTGTTGGTCTATCTTCGCAGACAGACATACATTATTTTAATTTATAAAATATTAGGCGGTGTTTCTTCTTTTTGTCTTGCTGACCTTTTATCACGACTGGTTGGTGAGAAAAACCGGTATAGTCTAAGAAAAAGAAACAAAAATTACTCCAGTTGATGCCAAATTCGAAATAAGCAAAAACCTTTTTCTACACTCGGCTGTTTGTGTTTGGGATAAACTCCCAGACTAAAAGACAAAACAAAAAGGGAAAGTAACTATTATCTTAGAAGTAAAATAGAGGCTAAAACAGTACAAGTGCCTGCTCATTAAAAAAAAAGATAACAGGAAATTGTCTAGTACACATACTAGAAACAAAAACAGTGTAGTGATTTACAATATGATTTGTATTCTAATAATTTGAGATATAATCACTGTGTGCTTGTGGTAATCATATTGTTGTATACTTACCTGCATATACTATAGAAAACAAAAATAAATCAATTGAAAATATAAATCATCTTTGTATTAATTTTGTTATACGGATGATCTGGTTCTGCAGCCTATGTTAATATTCGCTTATTTAACTTGTTTCATATTAAAGACAGGAAAGGCTTTATATAATTTTGGGGTATTCAAGATTTCGAGTCTCTACTATATTAATTACTTCCAGTTACATAAAGAAATATATGATATTCTTCATATTTAGCTATTTTTTAATTTCCAATTCCAGCCACCTTCACAAAAATGTTGGTATTCCTCTATGTTACTTTGATGTAATATAGCTGACATTTCTTTGGTTAATGTACTTTTGGAATGTGTACATGATCATAACACACTGCTAATTAAAATAACTGCTCCCTTATGAAAAAATATTTATTTTAGCCTCAATTGGTCTAAAGCACACAATCTTTAGCACCTATTAAAATAGAGAAATGAATTTTGCTAGACTAGATAATACTATCTTCTGATGGTGCAACGGGAGAATTACAACATCGGAACATCACTAGACCATTTCTGTCAGGCCGTGAAATAACCTCGGATATGTTTGCTGATTTGCTTCCGGCGGTGTGTATCACATATGTTACCACTGTGACTATGTCTTTTTCCGCCTACATAATGTTCCGTGTTAACAAAAGTCGTTCAGAACATAGTTCTCAACGGCGATGAATTATATCCTAGATTTCCTTGTAGACATCACGGAGAAGACCGAGAATGTTTCGAATGGTGCAAAGATGTTTCACAATAAGGGGATGTAAGCCAATCCGTGTCCGTGGAGTGATATTTCACGATAAACGGATTGATACTCCAATAAATCTGATTCTGATCAAATAAGATGAGATAAATAATATTGTAACTTAATGTTATCGCTTACCTACTCAACATAAAACAATATTCCTGCATTATGGCTCTATAAATGCGCTTTTACGCCTATTTCAAGAAACAAACATACACCAGGTGCTCATCATCGTCAGTCTCTTGACCTAGTGTGGTGGTTGAGGCACTGTGCTGCTGAACATCTCACCAGTTCCCTCCACTTGTCTCGATCATGTGCCAATGGCTGTGTCTCTGCAAAACTTTTCCTAGTCCATTCTGTGAATTGTCAATCCACTTTTTTTCTCTGTCTACCTCTCTTTCTGCCACCCTGGACGTTGCCTAGCAGTACTGTTGTGGATAGACTGTTGGCTCTAGTGACATGACCATGCCATTTCAGCTTTCTTTTTTTGACGGTGGTGATGGGATCTTCATAATGGCACAGTTTGCGCCTGATGGTGTTGCACATTTATTCATTTGTGATGTGTTCCATGTAAGAGATGCCAATGATGGTTCTGTAGAATCTCATTTCAAGTGCCTGGATTCTTCGTTGTAATTCTGCTGCCAGGGTCATTGCCTCACATTAATACAAACTTATTGAGATGACTAGTGCTTTTGATTTTAGTTTTCAGACAGATGTAGTTGTATCTGCAGATGGGACTTAGCTTTGACATAGCTGTCGTTGTTTGTGCTGCTCGTGATAAAATTTCTGTTCTTGATCCCTCTTCCGAAATTATGCAACCAATATATTTTATCTGGCCCATTGTTTCCAGTTTCTGTCCTCTAAGTTTAATCTTGGCTGAGATTTGTTTGCCACTATTTGTCATCAGCTTTGTCTTCACAGTGCTTATTTCCATGTCGCATCTTCGAAATGAAGATGTTTCATCCAGGTTCTTCACAGATGTGGCAAGCTCGTCTTCACTGCCTGCCATCCCATCAAAGTGTAGCGTCTGCAAAGCGTATGTTGGTGATGTTACGCCCTCCAATGCTGACTGTCAAACAGTGGTTTTCCAGGGCTTCGCTGATGATGCGCTCTAAGTAGATGTTGAAACGCGTGGGTGACAGGAGACAGCATTGACATAACCCGACTGTTGTCTCTGAACCAGTCCCACAAAGAACTGCACTGGTAGCCTTGGCGTACATCTGCTTGACGGTATTGGTCAGCTTTTGATCCAGATTATGCTTCTTCGTTGTGGCCCACAGTGCTTGATGCCACACTCTATCAAGGGCCTTGATGCCACACTCTATCAAGGGCCTTGATGCCACACTCTATCAAGGGCCTTGATGCCACACTCTATCAAGGGCCTTGATGCCACACTCTATCAAGGGCCTTGATGCCACACTCTATCAAGGGCCTTGATGCCACACTCTATCAAGGGCCTTGATGCCACACTCTATCAAGGGCCTTGATGCCACACTCTATCAAGGGCCTTGATGCCACACTCTATCAAGGGCCTTTTTGAAATCTATGAACACATGATATATGTTTTGTTGATGTTGCGAGTTGTTTTACACAAAACCTTGAGATTGAATATTTGTTCTGTTGTGCTTTTTCCAGAACCCTGCCAGTTCTTAAGCAATTACTTGTTCTGCTTGTGATTTCAGTATATTCAATATGATCTTCAGCATCACCTTACTAGCATGGCTGATCAAACTGCACAGCTGGAGATTGCTTTTTTGGGAGTGTTATTATCATTGACTGAGTCCACTGTGTTGTTGGCCATTCACCTGTCTACCAGATGTTGTTGGAGATTTTGGTTAGTAGCTCTATGACTGAATCCCCCATCCATGAAAGGTTCAGCTGGGATGTGTTCTACTAGAGCAGCCTTCCCATTCTTCAGTGCTTTTGTTGCTGACTCCACCTCTTCTTCGAGATTGGGGAATCATCATCTCATGTGGACTGATGCTTGTAAAGTGCTATGCAATACTCAGTCCATTTTTCTGCAATTTCACTCGCTGCTGTGAGCCATTTTCCATTTTCGTCTTGAATGGCATTCTGTCTGGTGAGGTCTTTCACAATGTGGAATGTTCTTTTTTGTTATTCTTTATCAGAATGCTCTCTTTTTCTGCGCCCTTTGTCTGATTCTTCCTTTGCTTTCTTCAAGTTTATTTACTAATATTCTTGTTTATTTCTCGGTACTACATTGTCCCTGTTGTGTGTCTGGTGCTGGTGAGGTCTCTTCGGGCATCACACAAATTCAGAATCTCTACTGTAACCATTGTTTTTGTTTGGGCGATGGAGGTCATTGATGTCATTGGCAGCTGTTGTCATGACTGTGTTGAAAGTGTCTGTCATGACTCTAACATCAGCATCGATCACAAGAAATGGAGCAAATTTTCCTCCAATTTTGGCTTGGAATGACTTGCAGATGTTAGGGTCCTCCAGTTGTTCAATGTTGAATTTGAGCCTGATGTTCTTTGGCTTGTTAATTTTCTTAAGCCTCACTCAGAAGTTCATAATCACGAGGTCATGATCACTCCCAACACCAACACCTGGGAACGTCATTGTTTTTGCTCTTATTGATGCCAGATCGGTAACGCTTTTGAACCAGTATGTAGTCGATCTGGTTATGATGGTTTCCATTTGGTGTGTGCCATGTCCAGCATCGTGACGCTTTATGTTGGCCCAGGGTGTTGACTAGCACCAGGTTGTTGTAGCTTGCGAACTTGAACAGCCTCTTTCATTGGTAAGCACATTGCAAGAAGGTCCACAATGATCACATTAGTCTTTTTGAGCATCTTTGCCAAATTGGCATTCCTGTCTCCATGGTACTTACCATGTTTAGAATACCCTGGAGTATGTTGTTAAACTCCTCTATTTCTTCATCATCTTTATTGGTAGTTGCAGAATATACGTGGGTAATTGTGATGTTAAAGGGAGATGCTTTCAGACGCATCTAGTTGATTCTGTTAGATATGGGGCGATATTCAAGCACATATCCCTTGCTGGCTTTTTCAAATGACTAGGTGCTAGTGCGAGTGAAATTTCAGCTCCATTATACCAGCTTCAACAATACGGTAAAAACTGAATCGGAATATTACTCGACAATTTCCGTCAAGATGGGAAATTGCCTCAGATGTAGTTGCGAGAATATACATATATTAGATGGATTTTGATATACCTTTGGCGGAGTGCACCATATATTTTCCGACCGAAAAGGCATAACGATCTGACAGTGACTTGATCTGCATCCGCTGTCATAATTCTGAATTTAGTTGTTCTCAATGACGGCGAATTACATCCGGGGTTGTTCTCAGCTGCACGATAAAGGCAGACGATGACACAGCGAACCTGTGCGAATCTTTTAAATCAGATTAGAAAGTACACATTTTTTTGTTTTTACAAAAAAAAAGTAAACATAAAAGACAAATCAAGAAAACAGCTACCCGTGGCAGCAAAAAAAGTGAAAAACTCAAACAACCACTTTTTATATTTTTCAGTTGGTTAGAGTGAGTATTTGTGCATATGTAAACTTAAAACACATTTAGAGAAAATTTCAAAGTTTCTAATAAAATATACCTTTTATTTTCTACCTTACCCCATCCTGAAATGAATAAATGTATAAGTGAGGCTACCTATATTCGATAACCATTCATTCAAAGCGCTTTCTCTATATAAAAGGTTACTTTAATATCGCAAATATGTCATTTATCTTGTTAAACAACAATAGTGTAATAAATCATGAGATAATTGGAGCAATCTATAATGTATCACTTACTATGTCTATGGTATCCACGCTGAATAAAATATTGATTCCATCTTAATTCACACCGGTGCATAGGTTTCACACCTGAAAATCTACAGGTATTATACAAACTAATGTCGCATGGTTTTTCATATCCGTTTTTGTAAATTATAAATACCGTCCCATTGGAGCTGATGACAAAATTTTTCACTCAGTGTCTATTTGTGTGATAGATATTACAAAATAAAATGGGCGTATCGACAGTGAAAGCGGCTCAGATTTTATAGTTTAAATGGTTAATTATTCCACTTACGAAAAGGCCCGATAACATGGCAGCTTAACACACGATTCGTCCTCAATATCCCCACAAACAAAGTCATTTTCAACCCATGCAATTTCCCGTATCTGAGATGAACTCAAAAACGCCATTATCATCATTGGTTCTGTTTCCGGCTTTGACAGCGACATACATGGTTGATAGATCAAGACCAAGCGCTTGGTTGGAGACGTTTTCTAAGCTTCAATGGATAATGCAAAAGCGGCCCAGGTGTTTTTCATCTCCAAGAGGGTTGACAGAGAACAAATGCAACTATTTTATGTCCGATACGGGTTTTCCATTTATTGATCACTATCAAACGTTAACGTGATTCACTTTAGAGGAATATAAAGAGTACAGTCAATGCCGAAGCCATCGAAGCCAATTTTGATATTTGACACTCATGTATTAGTGTAGACATTTTTTAATTTTAAAAATAAGCAGTTTGTTGAGAAGGTCAACATACAATAATTGTTTTTATGTTCGTCACAATAGCCAATTTCTTAATAAAGGCACAAGTCGGAGATATGAATAAGTTACGTTCTTACTTATCACGTTCGTTACATATTTTTAATTAGAGCCGTTAATTCGTTTTTCATTAGCAACAGTCTTAGCCGATCAAGCTAAGCTACTGTATGGCTCACTGTAATGAAAACATTTGATTTGTTTAAGCTCAGTCGAATCACTAAGTCTCGCTTTTTTTTACTATTGAATCATTGAAACAGAATCATTCGTTTTTCACACATTACTTTTCAAGGACTATTTGTAGCACTGGCGATTTAATCAGCAGGGTTCAAGAAAAGGACTGATTATTATGCCTAAGGTTGGCTCACCAATCAATTATTTAATATCTCATGAAGACGCATTTAATGTAAAAGGAATATAAGTCTGAAATAATAACTTGTAGGGATATGGTACGAAATCAGTCGCAATACGTTGAAACAGTCTTAACAGAATAAATCATTTAGTCAAAAGGAAACGTAGCTGCCAGATTTAAGAAGAAAGAAGTCCGTATAAAAAGAAAAGAAACATGGCTGCCGGATTTAAGAAGACAGATGTCCGTATAAAACAGAAACATAACTTCCGGATCTACAGAAGTCCGTATCAGAAAGAGATGTAACTGCCGGAATTAAGAAGTCCGTATCAACAAAAGCAACAATCTTGCATGCAAGGATTTTCACGCAAAAAGTAACTTTACTTAAGGAAGCGTGAATTGTACGTCGCAACGACCAACATATGATTTTAGAAAGGCCTAATTCTTTTGAATGCATGATAAACTAACGTTATTTCAGCATGCCCTCACCCCCGTCTGTGAAGACAAATGTATCAACTTAGACGTCTTAATGGGGCAGTAGATCTTCTGCACTATTCAGCATGCACAATCGAAATGAAATTAGCGTTTTCAAGTAAACAACATAGAAATAGGAAGAAAATAACTTTCTATTTATTTCGATTAATTCTATTCTAACTACCGTTTGTTAATCAAATATGGCTAGCGTGAGACACGTTCGTATAAAATACATTTGCGTTCAAACCCACGATATATTTTACTCTATTGGAGTTAAGTCGATACTGTGGAAACTGGATCCATGGTGACTGTAGAGGTTGCCGGTGACTAGGTTGGTGTAGGGTGCTCTCAATATCATATTAATTTATCACAGAAGACCCACCCTGGCTCGTTTTTGTCAGAAATTGAAGTAGGGATATATAGATGCAAAGCTCCGAACCCCCAGTCAGCGATGCCGAAAGTTAAATTACTGAGTACACAAAATGTGAAATTCCAATAACAACAATTTTATATCATTCAATAACAGATAGTCATTTCTCAAGTAAAATTCAACTTAAAAACCTGTACACTCGTCGTTCACTCGACCAAGTGACGTCCTATTTCATCATCTGACTTTGATATATTTTCCTCCTGTCCTGTGTTATAACTCATCTGTATTATGCTTCTCTGGACTGGTACTTAGTTCCCCGCCTGTCCGTCGAACTTCTGCCTCCGTTCTCTACTTTTCTCGTCTCCCAGAGACCAACTGCACTAGGCTATTTCCATCTGACTCCTACAACTCCTCTGGTCCCTACCAAGTCATCGTAGGGCTATTGTACCTTACACTTGTGAAGCGATTTTTTGGACACCAGTAAGTGCATGCTGATGAATCGTCAATCGTGTTTTCGGTAGTTGGTGTTGCGCGTTGAACAATGAAATTACACGCACTATTAGGCTAAAAAACACTGACGGAATCTCTCTCCTAAAACGTGGTTTTAACCATCATCGGGAGACCCGCCCGAATGAATTTGGTTCGATATTTGTGCTCCCCGGCATAACTTGAATGGGCATAACGTCTTGCTACGGTAATATCATTCGAAGCAAAAATGATATCGGACCAGAATTATATTCCGGTAAATACAGAACTCAATCATTTGGTGCCTGACATGATTACGATCTGAACACGAGTGGCAAACCCACCAAGCAGTTCATACGTATTGGAAGAAAAGCTAATGCAGAACTCCCTTCGGTAGATATACTTAGCGCGCAATCGCTTGGTACCTGTTATGGGTGACACCGTCAGAGAAAATATTTTGATGATGTCCAGGGTGGATCAACTCGTCTTGGTGCAACGGTACACGTCGATATGATATTTCCGTGACCTAATAAGGTTGGCCGCTTGCATGAATTCACATTGATCGGATAAACATTCTACATGTATTTTATCCATGAGCTCTTTTTGGATAACCACGAATTAGATTTTTTTGGCTTTATTATTATTCTTGGAGCTTTCATCTCCATCCGTGGAACCGCAGGCTACCATTACTACCATGCTCAAGTACATTTTGGGTCACAATCCCATTTATTCCTAGAAACGCCTTCTCGCGCACTAGTTTATGAATATTGCAACGACTTCCTTTTAGACGCTGCTGAACAGTATATGGTCTTTCGTGTGCTCACTGGTGTCAAACTGTTTATCAGCAACGTCTCGTACACGTCATCGGTGTTTATGTGCATCATTAACAGCTCCGTGTCTGTGTGTAGAAACTTGACACGGTTACGGTAGCCTTTTCATAGTAAAACTCGCATATCAGCAGTTTTGACAAGTTATTTTACTGATGCGACAAGTTAGATGGTAGACGGTAACTCGATGGAAGTGACGGAGCTTTCCAGGTCAACATATAATTGTTGTGCGCACGGTGAGGTTCGTCTGGGTATTCCAGGTAATCATCGGATAAATATATGTCGCTGTTGCTGTCCTATTCGTGTATTTGTATGTGCAAAAGCAACTATGCGTGATCGATCCGTCGAAATTTATTTGTTGGTAACCTGCATCATTATTCCCTCCATATAAATTCTTAGCATATAGGTACAAGATGTAAGTGTTTTAATTTTCTTCTGATTGTATCCATCTACAGCCGGGTTATTTGTGAAAACCCACCACTGATACCATGTTTGACGAGTAAATATTTATCAATGAACACTTCCAATGTAATTCTTATCCAGCTTGTTTCAAGCGGAAGGCAGTATCACGAAAGACATCCGCGAGCAGCAGCACGACGGTTCGTTGGGTACAGATTATGGTAGTCACAGAGATTACAACAGCGAAAAGCGGATCAGACATTGTTCGCGTACGCATAGTTATCGTCGGAAAAGAAGAGACGGTATCAATAGGTGGAAAATGGGTTCCAGAGAAACTTTCCGTGTTGCTCTTATACTTGTACGAGTAGATTCCTTTGTTGCTGAGTCCATTTCGTGGTAACCTCGAACCTTTTAAAGAACACATTAATTAAATTCTTGCCGTGGTTTCAAATTGGCAACTCAGTCGCTCCGTTCAACGTATAATTACGTAACTCAATCCGCATGAGACTTTTCGGCAAGTTGCGTCCTATTTCACTGGATAGAAATTATAAGTATTTAGAGTTCGCGTAAATTTCAATCTTTCAATCTCCAGCCAAAGGGGTGAGTGTTAAATTTATATTTCGTTTTATTGTGAATTTTTATTCAGTTTATCATTTCATATAATGATGCCTTTATTACAATGCAAATTTTAAACGTGGAATATTTGGAATTACTAGTCACTATTAGACTTTAAATGCAATAGCGTAATCTAAGGTTTAGATTATTTTTTGAGACAACTATTATTAGTCTGGTTTTCTTTATTGTAGCTGATAGCATCTCTGATAACATCTGATAACATCTGATAACGTCGGCTGATAACGTCTCTGATAACATCTCTGATAACATCTCTGATAACGTCGCTGATAACGTCTTTGAGATCGTAGCTGAAATTGTAGATGATTTGTTGCGGAACATCTCTGATAACATCTCTGATATCGTAGCTGAAATTGTAGCTGATATTGTAGCGGAGCATCTCTGTTTGTCGGATTGTCTGTCCGTCTACATCTGTTGTGATGTGTAAATATCCGGAAATCTAGAAGTCCGAGTGTCGGAGCTGTCTAGAGTTGTAAACATCCGGGGTGGCATCTAGGGTATTGAGGAACGTTAGTTCTAGTAGATGTTGTATGCTGTATGTACGTATAACTGTGGTGGATCCGTGAAGGGCAAGTGACCGATAAAAGTATTGTGTCAACCCTAGGTATTCGGGGAAACTGGTCGGCGATTCAACTGTTGGTGAATCGTACGGTTATACAGGGTCGGGACACATGAGTGTGTTGCAATTGTAGTACAATTGAATACATTGTTGTATTTACATGATTACTTCAAATCACAATAGTATTTCAAGGCATTGCATGAATCTCAATAAAAGCTAGCAACTTGATTAAATACATGTATATGTTCGTGCTAGTTGTCGCAATCCATACGTGCGATAGTATAGTTTGATGTTTGTGTTTATTATCGTAATTTATACTTGCGTTAATATAACTTTTGTAAAGGTTCCTTGGATCTGTGTATAGTCCAAGAGATTCCTTTGTATCTGTGTTTTATTTTGTATTAATATTTCATTTATTCATGTATTGTGAATGGTTGTGAGTGTAATTGTGGGCTGAACGCATGAGTTATTGTGTTGATACATCATTATTTTTCATTAATAATTTATTTCATAAACTTATATTTTCTTTCACATATTGTGTTTGTGTTGTTCATTTAATCCACCATCCTCTCGGTAACAATTCTGTTACAATGGTGTCAGAAGTGGGATCGCTGGATTAAGTGAACTGTCAATTATTTTTGTGAAGTATACATTTAATGTTTATATTTGAGCGTGACCTTCTTGACAAGATAATACTTAAGGTGGGGTTTATTTTTGTTTAGTTTATCTAGGTCCGTGTATCCAGTATAAACGTATTTAAAGCATTGGTTTGGTTACCTTTATCAGGAAGATAAGGTCAGCCTGTGGTATATATATATATATTTATATTTATATTACAATTTGTCATGTCATCCCTTAAGGACTTGGTTGCCTTAGGCAAAGATTTCGGATATGAAAGTGAAAGTCTAAGGAAATTTATTCAGGAAGAACATGCCCGGGAAAGGGAAGAAAGGGTAAGGGCAAAGGAATTAGAAAGGGAATTTGAAGAAAGAAAACTGGAATTAGAAAGGGAATCCGAAGAAAGGAAACGGGAATTAGAAAGGGAAGCCGATGAAAGGAAACTGGAATTAGAAAGGGAAAAAGGGAAAGCCGAAGAAAGGAAATGGGCCTTTGAAAGGGAAAAGATAGAATTAAAGAAGCAGGCCGGAAAGGAAAAGATAGAATTAGAGAAGGAAAAGATAGAATTAGAGAAGCAGGCCGAAAAGGACAGGATAGGATGGGAAAGGGAAGCGGATGAAAAGCGAATAGAGTTAGAAGAAAAAGCAAAGCAACGGGATCATGAGCGTAAAGTAGAATTAGCAACATCTGGAAGAGAACACGATTCTGCCACTAACAAATTAAGGGGCCCCAAATTACCTCCCTTTGACGATGAAAAAGATAACATGGATAGTTATCTTCATCGGTTTGAGCGGTATGCCGAAAACCAGAAGTGGAGTCAAAATGACGGCATTGCATCTTAGTGCTCTATTGAAAGGTAAAGCACTGGATTTATACTCACGACTTCCTAGAGACGATGTGTTTAAGTACGACGTCCTAAAGGAAGCACTTCTCAAAAGGTACGAGCTCACTGAACAGGGTTTTCGTAAAAAGTTCAGGTATAGCAAGCCCGATAAGGGAGAAACCTTTGGTCAGTTCACCGTTAGAATTGCGAACTATTTTGAGCGGTGGATTGAATGCGGCAAAGCGGTGAAAACGTTTGAAGGGTTGACTGATTTCTTGCTCAGAGATCAATTATTTAATACAGTTGGGCGAGAATTAGATCAATTTCTGAAGGAGAAAGTCTTCACAAACGTAAAAGATATGGCTAAGCAAGTCGATTTCTTTGCCGAAGCTCATGGGTGAACCCAGAACGTGGTTTCAAAAGATTTTAAGTCTGGAAACCAGTCTGCGAGACCAATGCCTAGGGAGCTTGTAAAATCAGCTGAGGCAAATAGGTCAGTTAGGAGTCCAGGTATTCAGCGTCTGCAATGTTACTTGTGTAATACATGGGGTCATGTTCAAAAAGAATGTCCTAAAAGAAAGGGACTTGTACATAAGGTAGCAGTGGCTATGCAAGGTAAAGGTATATTTGATAATATCGTACAGGTAGAACCTTGTATTCATTCGCTTGGCACGTGTCTATTTCCCGAAGCGCGTGTACCAACCGCGAGAGGGTTTGTCAACGGTCGAGAAGTCGTAGTATTACGTGACACTGGTTGCACGGGCGTAGTGATCAAACGTAGTCTCGTGCAGGATAACCAAATGCTCGGGTGGGAGTCCCCATGTATGTTACTTGATCAGACGATCGGTCGCATTCCCGTAGCAAGGATCACGGTAAAAACACCTTTCCTAACGGGAACTGTTGATGCCATTTGTATGGAAAACCCTATTTACGATCTGACGATCGGTAATGTTGAAGGTTCCCGTCTTCCAACCATGGCCGATTTTAAAATACCTTTGGCCCAGGCAGTCGAAACGCGAGCGCAAACACGGCGAGAGAAAACCGCGTTTAATAAATTAATAGTCCCTGAATCGATCTCAGGAATTTCGCGAGATGAGTTCAAACAAGAGCAAGAACGTGATGAATCCATCAAAACAATTGTCGAGAAAATCGCGTCCGGCGCGATTAAACACTGCAAGCGTGGGGGTAGCTCGAGATTCGTACGCAAGAACGGATTAATTCATAGGGAGTTTAGCGCTCGGGAGGGTAAGAAGTATTGGCAAGTGGTCGTACCCCAGAGATATAGATCTCAAGTACTTAGGGTGGCGCATGAGTCAAGCATGGCAGGACACCTAGGTAAGGCTAAGACCACTAGCAGGGTAGTCGCTGAATTCTACTGGCCCGGTGTTAATGGCGATGTCACACGGTTCTGTAGGTCGTGCGACGTATGTCAGAAAACCGTATGTACGGGAAGGGTCACAAGGGTGCCCTTAGGACAGATGCCATTAATAGATACACCGTTTAAAAGAGTGGCAGTAGATATTGTAGGACCAATACACCCAGTTACCGAAAGAAAGAATCGGTATATTCTTACTCTGGCTGACTACGCGACCAGATACCCCGAAGCCGTAGTGTTACCAACTATTGAAATGGAAAGGGTCAGCGGTATGGGTCAGTTGAAACCTCATCCCAAGCAAGTTGAAGCAATTAGAGACGCACCAAAGCCAACCAACAAAACGCAGGTAAGATCATTTCTAGGTCTAGTAGGTTTTTATAGAAAGTTTATACCGAACTTTGCAGCCATTGCTAGCCCGCTGTCTGATTTGACCAAGAAGGGGCAACCAAACAAAGTTGAATGGGGACCGCCACAAGATAAAGCATTTTGTGCTCTGAAAGAGAAACTGGTTAGTGCACCTATATTAAAATTGCCAGATGTTAGCAAACCTTTTATTCTAAGAACAGATACTTCTGAAACTGGGTTGGGGGCAGTTTTACTGCAAGAGCAAGACGACAGTAAGTTACCCGTAGCTTACTCGAGTAGGAAATTGCTACCCAGGGAGAAGAATTATTCCGTCATAGAAAAGGAATGTTTGGCCGTAGTATGGGGAATTGGTAAGTATCACGCATATCTATTTGGGAGAGATTTCGTTCTCGAGACTGATCACCAACCCCTACTGTATTTAAACAAGGCCAAGGTCGCTAACGCTCGGTTGATGCGTTGGGCGCTAACACTACAACCTTATCGCTTCCGTGTAGAAGCAATAAGGGGAGTTGAAAATATAGGCGCAGACTACTTGAGTAGGGCATGATGGGAAATTTGTATGAATTTGCCCAGTAATAAAATCCAGATTGTAGTATAACCAGTGTAAATGTTGTAAGATATCATCAGTAGTTGTTTTTCTTCTATTCTGTGTTAGTTTTAAAAATGTGTACATTTTTATTCCTAGGGGGGAGGTATTGTCACAGAATTAGGCGAAAATTTAATTTATTTTCTAATTGAATTACAAACTAATTTCACCATTTTTTTTGTTTCGTCATACATGCGTTACCTGGGGTGAATAAGTGTTTTCTCCAAGGTAAGCGGCGTGTAACGATTTGCATGTGCCTGACTATGAATTACATGAAGTCCGGAACATTAGATTCACGGGGTGCACGGTAATCTTGCCGTGATTTCTGCTCACCTATTTGAGGGTATATAAGGCAGAATATTTCTGATCAATATTACGGGACCTAAAGTATCTAATCACAGGATAGATAGCTCGACTTTCAATCTCCAGCCAAAGGGGTGAGTGTTAAATTTATATTTCGTTTTATTGTGAATTTTTATTCAGTTTATCATTTCATATAATGATGCCTTTATTACAATGCAGATTTTAAACGTGGAATATTTGGAATTACTAGTCACTATTAGACTTTAAATGCAATAGCGTAATCTAAGGTTTAGATTATACTTTGGGACAACTATTATTAGTCTGGTTTCTTTATTGTAGCTGATAGCATCTCTGATAACATCTGATAACATCTGATAACGTCGGCTGATAACGTCTCTGATAACATCTCTGATAACGTCGCTGATAACGTCTTTGAGATCGTAGCTGAAATTGTAGATGATTTGTTGCGGAACATCTCTGATAACATCTCTGATATCGTAGCTGAAATTGTAGCTGATATTGTAGCGGAGCATCTCTGTTTGTCGGATTGTCTGTCCGTCTACATCTGTTGTGACGTGTAAATATCCGGAAATCTAGAAGTCCGAGTGTCGGAGCTGTCTAGAGTTGTAAACATCCGGGGTGGCATCTAGGGTATTGAGGAACGTTGGTTCTAGTAGATGTTGTATGCTGTATGTACGTATAACTGTGGTGGATCCGTGAAGGGCAAGTGACCGATAAAAGTATTGTGTCAACCCTAGGTATTCGGGGAAACTGGGCGGCGATTCAACAGGTGGTGAATCGTACGGTTATACAGGGTCGAGACACATGTGTGTGTTGTAGTACAATTGAATACAGTGTTGTATTTACATGGTTACTTCAAATCACAATAGTATTTCAAGGCATTGCATGAATCTCAATAAAAGCTAGCAACTTGATTAAATACATGTATATGTTCGTGCTAGTTGTCGCAATCCATACGTGCGATAGTATAGTTTGATGTTTGTGTTTATTATCGTAATTTATACTTGCGTTAATATAACTTTTGTAAAGATTCCTTGGATCTGTGTATAGTCCAAGAGATTCCTTTGTATCTGTGTTTTATTTTGTATTAATATTTCATTTATTCATGTATTGTGAATGGTTGTGAGTGTAATTGTGGGCTGAACGCATGAGTTATTGTGTTGATACATCATTATTTTTCATTAATAATTTATTTCATAAATTTATATTTTCTTTCACATATTGTGTTTGTGTTGTTCATTTAATCCACCATCCTCTCGGTAACAATTCTGTTACAGTGCCACTATCTTCTAGGTCTATTTTTCGTCTGGTTCCAATCGATATTGCGTCTACACGATTCCTAACACGGTTAATTTATCATGTTATATCTGAAAAAAAAATGCACAGCATTTTTGGGCTTCTTAAAAAGTCGTCATGATGCATTCAAGCATGCCATCGAACAGGTCTTTTCTGTGATGTTAGAATTTCACTTTTTGTGGGTTTCTTAATTTCTTCATCAGCTACGTTGGTGTTTAATTTTATAAGTACTTTTGACATTGGTTAATGATCTCTGATTCGTTAAAATAACATTCTCACTTAGACGGAAACCGTAGATTCTCGGGTTGTTCTTGTAGATAGTATTCCTTTCAGATTTACAGGTATAATTGCTATCTTAAGTTGTTGCACACGAATCTATCTTAATCAATGGACGTGTAGTAACCAGCATTTACTACACTACCTCTCAACGAATTATGTATAGTTGGTAGGTAACACTGGTCTATATTGTTTAAAAGCCGTCTGTTTCAGAGATAAAATGTGCTGTTCTTCATGGATTTGTGTGCTGAATTCAAATACGACAATTAAGACAACTGATTGGTTTCTGTTCCCAAGATATTTAATTTTTCAGATTGTGTCGATATTATATAGTTGTAATCATAACTTGGGTATTTTCATGTGTTTATTATGTTGTACATGATAATATTTCGCATGTCCTGTTTATGTAGCATTTTAAAAATCAGCAAAAGGATTATATAAATAAACAAATTATGAAATAAAAGGCAAACTAATAATAATAATGATGACTTTGTATAGCGCCTAGTCTTTCGAAGCTCCAAGCGCTTTACACCATCAATAATGATATGACTACACTACAAAACAACAAGTAACAAAAACAATGAAATTGGAAAACATCACAAACATGCTGAAAACATAAAAGATACAAAACATGATTAGGGCGCTAAATTTGTCCCTGAAGTCGAAACAGGTGAGTCTTGAGAGCACTCTTAAAAGGGAACACTGTGTCTTTGTGTCTAATTTCAATGGGCAATTCGTTCCAAGTCGCCGGGCCCTGGTGTGCAAACGAACGTTGTCCATATGAATTTGTTTTCACCTTGGGAACAATGAGCATACGATTATCAGAAGAAGAGCGTAAGGATCTAGCTGGTGTATATACATGGGTGAGGCTGAATAGGTATGTTGGACTGGAGTCTGTCATTAAAATATAGCACAGAGAACAAATTTTGTGTTTGATTCTGTATCGAATTGATAGCCAGTTTAGGGTACATAGCAGTGGTGAGGTGTGCTCTGATCGAAGTACTCTAAAGATGATCCGTGCAGCTGTGTTTTAAACTTTTTGAACTTTCTGGAGTAAATATTGTGACGAACCAGACATAATTGAGTCACAATAGTCCAGTCTTGAAAGTACTAATGAACACACAAGTGTTTTAGTGGCATCAACTGAAAGATATTTACGAATGGAACTGATGCGTCTCAATTCAAGATCTGCAGCCGCCTTGCATAAGTTCATATGTTGGTGCAATGTGAGAGTACTGTCTAGAGTAACGCTTAAGTTCCATTTTTAAATTTTTTTTAAGGGTTTAATGCCATTTTTCAGTACACGATAGGCTACACATGGCGGCCAGTATTATTGGCGGAGGAAGAACCCGGGAAAACCCCCGGAAAGAACCACCGACCCACGAGAAGCTACTGGCAAGCTTTCTCATATAACTACATTAGCAGAATCTTAGACTCGAACTTATGCAGACAGAAGTGAGACGGCAGTGATACGAAACGGACAGCGCTTGAGACCACTCGGCCACTCGGGGCCTCATGTTTTAGATTCCAGTAATGTGCGCGGGGATGTGGAGAGGTCTCATACTGAAGACTACATTAACTGGAATTTTAGTTTCGAATAGTTCAAAATTAAAATCACAAGAAAAATCAGTCCGGACAAAAATGTATTGACGATTCTAGGTTTTATGATTTCCCCATTGTCAAGATAGTAAGGTGAATATATCAAATCTCACATTATCGATTCAATGGCAAAGTTTTCAATTAGTGTATCACACAGTAGGTAAAGAAAATGTATGTGTGTGCATTTACTAACGCAATTTAACGGGTACAGATTTATTCTTAAACATAACGTTTAATTTATTAGTTTGATCGTGGATAGATTTATTCACAACTGTTAAAATAAAAACATGTCAAATAACTGGTTGAGCAATAATTTATTTCGTTCAAGAATTTTTCCTTAGATAAGGTCATGACCACTCTAAGAGAAAATATATACATATTGAAGAAGAAATGCAATTCGTTCCCGGTTATCAAATCAGTACATGCATCATTCTTTATGGACCAAGTATTTACTTGGGGTGAAGGCGTTGCTCTCTAACTGAGGTATTTTTTTTCTTCAACCTGAAGATAATAAAAAATGTTCAACCAATACAATCTATATAATATATAATTAATTAAAATAAATATAATACGTAGATGATTTTTCTTTCTTTGTATAAATACTGGATAACCTTATGAAACGAGATATTTGTTTTTTTTACGCTGGAAAATAATTTTCTGTTTATTATTTGCCAGTCATACACTTGAATCGAAACTTCAACATCATCATCATCATCATCATCATCATCAGTCCAGTAGTTGTTTGGTAGACCGTTTGGGGTACCGCACATGGCCGAACAACCACCTTCCTCCATTCTTCTCGATTTTCCGTCTTTCTCAGTGATCCGCTCAGTGTCAAACATGTCCACTCTCGAATGCTACATTCCCACAACATTATCTGCCTACCTCTCTTTCTTCTTCCTTGCTGGATTGTCTTGGCAAGTCCTGCTTATCCTGAGACATTTCCATACCACTGCAGTTTACGTTTTTTCACTGTGATCAGATATTCGTGAGGCCCAATGACCTGTCTTATCCTCTGCCTTTTTTCTTCATTGGTGGCACTGTCTTTGTATGTGATGCCGAGGATCTTTCAGAAAAATTTCATCTCTGTGACCTGTATCCTTTTCTCTGAGTGAGCTGTTCAAGATCGAAGCTTAGAAAATTAGAAACACATTTTACAGTACACTACCACACCCTACCCGACCCCTTTTCGTACACTCATCTGTGTCAATTACATTTATGACAGGTCAATTACATTTATGACAGACCGCTCTGATGGTCTAGGGGTTAGAACGTCCGCCACGGTTGCGGAAGGTCGCATGTTCTAACCCTGGATGAGTCATACCAAAAACTTACAATATTTACTACCAGAAACTTCAAAAAGTTCAAAACACAGCTGCACGGATCATCTTTAGAGTACCTCGATCATAGCACACCATACCACTGCTCTGTATCCTACATTGGCTATCGATTCTAAGATTCTGCTAATGTAGTTATATGAGAAAGCTTGCCAGTAGCTTCTCGTGGGTCGGTGGTTCTTTCCGGGGGTTTTCCCGGGTTCTTCCTCCGCCAATAATACTGGCCGCCATGTATAGCCTTTCGTGTACTGAAAAATGGCATTAAACCCTAAAAAAAAATTTTAAAAATGGAACTTAGGCGTTACTCTAGACAGTACTCTCACATTGCACCAACATGTCATGAACTTATTATGCAAGGCGGCTGCAGATCTTGAATTGAGACGCATCAGTTCCATTCGTAAATATCTTTCAGTTGATGCCACTAAAACACTTGTGTGTTCATTAGTACTTTCAAGACTGGACTATTGTAACTCAATTATGTCTGGTTCGTCACAATATTTACTCCAGAAAGTTCAAAAAGTTTAAAACACAGCTGCACGGATCATCTTTAGAGTATTTCGATCAGAGCACGTCTCACCACTGCTATGTACCCTAAACTGGCTATCAATTCGATACAGAATCAAACACAAAATTTGTTCTTTGTGCTATATTTCAATGACAGACTCCAGTCCAACATACCTATCCAGCCTCACCCATGTATATACACCAGCTAGATCCTTACACTCTTCTTCTGATAATCGTATGCTCATTGTTCCCAAGGTGAAAACAAAATCATATGGACAACGTTCGTTTGCATACCAGGGTCCGGCGACGTGGAACAAATTGCCCATTGAAATTAGACACAAAGACACAGTGGTCCCTTTTAAGAGTGCTCTTAAGACTCACCTGTTTCGACTGCAGGGACAAACTTAGCCACCTAATCATGTTTTGTATCTTATATGTTTTCAGCATGTTTTTATGTTTTCCAATTTCCTTGTTTTTATCATTTGTTGTTCTGTAGTGTAGTCATATCATTATTGATGGTGTAAAGTGCTTAGAGCTTTGAAAGATTATGCGCTATACAAAGTCCTCATTATTATTATTATTATTATAAAAATGGTACTAACAGCTGGCTCTGCAGGCGCTCAGTATTCAGATGTTATAATCGTCTCCATTACTCCACTAACTTCATTAATATATCAATTGTTTTCTTCTGAACACGCGAGCGCGCGCGTGTGTGTTCACACATATATATATATATATATATATATATATATATATATATATATATATATATAAATATATATATATATATATATATATATATATATATATATATATATATGCGCGTGTGAGAGAGAAAAAGAGACATACAGACAGAGACGGAGCGTGTGATTATAATATTATACACTCGCTTGATTAATTATTTATTCACTTTTTTATTTTCGAGTAAACAATTGTTTTTATTTATTTGCACATTTGTAATTGCGTTCCCAGATATTCAAACCACAGAAGAGCAAAACTAATTGCAACAATGGTGTTGTAATGACACTGAGAAAACAACATCAACACATAATTAATATCTTCAGGAACTTGATTTGTCCTCGAAATCTACGCAACCTACCGTCTGGAATTAGAATACTTGATATGATAAAATTGTACAATAAATACCCTAGAACTATGAAATGTCTTATAACAATTGATAATATAAAAAACATGAAAAAGTACATACACTAATTACATTATAAAGGTATATACCAATTACACCAATAAGTATTTTTTAAATTTATTAATTACACACTTAAGCATTGTACTGTTTATATCAATTAGTATAATACTACTTAGACTAGTTAGTATTTTACTAGTTATACCAATTAGTATTGTAAATAAATACACCAATTAATATTGTACTAGTTATACCAATTAGTATTGTAAATAAATACACCAATTAATATTGTACTGTTTACATCTATTAGTTTAGCACTATTTACAGGAGAAAACTATGGTTTCATTCTATGGAAAAGAAAATCACAACATTACTCGTCTCTTTCTCATCGAATAATTTTGTAAACAAATAGACAGCACAGTAAGAATGAAGGAAAATTCACGTATGCAATCAGTGAAAAGCAATTTGATTGGCTGATGAGATTATGTGACGTAATGAACAGGTAACGTCATTTTTGCGTAAACATGGACAGAGTGGCTGATTGAGAGACGCCTACTGCATGGATGTTTGGTTAACAGAGGATCTCCATCAGCCGAATTATCCGCAATAAACCACCTACTTCAGTCTACAATATACTTTTGATAGCCAATACGTTTAAGCCTAAAATAAATTAAAAAAATTGTTTGTTCCGATTGAACATATGGTTAAATAACTCAGTTTCATACAGTCTATGAAATATGTTCGTTATTTACTCCATACATACAAATAGTATTTATATAATTCTGTTAGATAGCGTGTACATGCACATTCTTTCTGAGTTAGAGATAAATGCATTTTTAGTTGAGCTTCTACAAATTTTAATCAAAGCGCCTTCTATGGGTAACGGTGAAGCATTTTCATCAGGTTCTATATGGCGGTAATTACATTGTTTCATGCTAGAAAATCTAGTATGATGAGACTACATAATGAGTCGGCAGATTATAAATCTGTACTTTTTCCCCAAAGATGTATTTCTTCGTGTTATTTTTTCGTGTTACTTTTTCGTGTTACTTTTTGTGTTATTTTTTCGTGTTATTTTTTGTGTGTGTTATTTTCTCGTGTTATTTGGTGAACAGAAAAACACATCTGATATTTGAGTTTGTTTTTATATCGAAATGGACCCAGATACTATTTCTGGTATCATTCACTAATCGACCAGTCTGCTGACTGCCCATCACATTCAGATTGTTTGTTTGTTTGTTTTTAGGGTTTAACGCCATTTTTCAGAGCACGATAGGCTATACATGACGGCTTTCTCACATAACTACATTAGCCGAATCTTAGACTCGAACCCACGCAGACAGATGTGAGACCGCAGTGATCCGTAACGGAAAGCGCTTTAGACCACTCGACCACTCGGGGCCCCCTATCACATTCACAATGAAAGTTTCTGGTATGTACATGTGTCTGGCGAACCGTTCTACAGTTAGATTCGGAGACCATTCACGACACTGTTTGTCAAGATACGTCATGAAGCAGTCATTAATGGATTTCTGATAATAAAATTGTCCTGAAATTGTCTAAATTTTTGTTCTTATTTCAACATATCACATCATCATCAGTCCCTTGACCTAGTGTGGTCGTTGAGGCACTGTGCTGCTGAACATCTCGCCAGTTCCCTCCACTTGTCTCGATCATTTGCCTATGCCACTGTCTCCGCAACACCTTACCTGGTCCATTATGTGATATTGTCAGTCCACTTATTTCTCTGTCTACCTCTCTTTCTGCCACCCTAGACGCTGCCCTGCAGTACTGTTGTGGATAGACTGTTGGCTCTAGTAACATGACCATACCATTTCAGCTTTCTCTTTTTGACGTTGGTGATGGGGTCTTTATATTGGCATAGTTTGCGTCTGATGGTATTGCGCATTTCGTCATTTGTGATGTGGTCCATGTAAGAGATGCCAAACACGGCTCTATAGAATCTCATTTCAAGTGCCTGGATTCTTCGTTGTAATTCTGCTCTCAGGGTCCAGGCCTCCCATGAATACAAAAATATTGAGATGACTAGTGCTCTCAATAATCTGATTTTAGTTTTCAGACAGATATTCTGATCTCTCCAGATAGGTCTTAGCTTTGACCTAGCTGCCGTTGTTTGTGTTACTCGTGACAAAAATTCTGCTCTTGATCCATCTTCAGTGATTATGGAACCAAGATGCTTGAACTGGCCCACTGCTTGAAGTTCCTGTCTTCTGACTTGAATCTTGGCTCAGATTGCTTTTATTTGTCATCAGCTTTGTGTTCTCAGCGCTTATCTCCATGTTAAATCTGGAAGGTGGCAAGCTCGTCTTCAATGCTTGCCAGCCCATCAATGTCGTCTGCAAAGCGTCGGTTAGTGACGTTACGCCCTCCAATGCTGACTGTCCCACAGTGGTCTCTTTGGACATCACAAAATTTCAGAATCTCTTCTGTAACCCAAGTTTTTTCTTTGGGTGATGGAGGCCAATGATATCCTTAGCCGATGTTGTCATGACCGTGTTGAAAGTGTCTGTCATCCCTTTAACATCCATCACAAGGAGTGGAGCAAATTTTCCCCCAATTGTGGAATGACATGCAGATGCTAGGGTCCTTCAGTTGTTCAAGGTTGAATTTGAACCTGATGTTCTTTGGCTTGTTAATTTTCTTCAGCCTCACTCGGAAGTTCACAAGCACGAGGTCATGATCACTCCCAATATCAGCACCTGGGAACATTCATGTTTTTGTTCTATTGATGACAGATCGGTAACGGGTTTGAACTAGTATGTAGTCGATCTGGTTATGATGGGTTCCATTTGGTGCATGCCATGTGTAGCATCGTGAAGCTTTATGTTGACCCAGGGTGTTGGCTAGTACCAAATTGTTGTAGCTTGCGAACTCAAGCAGCCGTCTCCCTCATTCATTGGTAAGCTCATTCCAAGAAGGCCCACAATATATCACATGCTTCCAAATTAATGGTTTTCATAAATAAAAAGGTATTGGTGCGGTGTGCAGTTATCATAACCAGATCTGAGGGATATACATTCTCGGCGTATAACACCACTGAGGGTGTTCAAGCATTTTAACGAAACTGACGCATATCACTACAATCACATCTGAGGTTGATTTCATTCACAGCAGAAAAAGCCTAGGCATTTTAAATGAACACAGATCCTGATATGATGGTACATTGATGGACAGAAGATCAGGGTCCACAGTCTTCCTGCTCGGATGTGTGTATATATATATATATATATATATATATATATGTGTGTGTGTGTGTATATATATATATATATATATATATATATATATATATATATATATATATATATATACATATATATATATATATATATATATATATATATATATATATATACATATATATATATATATATATATATATATATATATATATATATATATATATATATATATATATACATACATACATACATACATACATACATACATACATACATACATACGTTCAGTTTCAATAGAGGAGCAAGTCTATTATCCAACTTCTCATTATGGGAATTAGGTTACACGTAATCCAAGTACATAGCAATATGCACAAGATACCTTACAATATATTCACAGACAATGAACAACAGACACGTGACGCGACAACTAATATTAGCATATATTTGCTTTCTAGAAGGAAACTGGTTTCAGTACAACTCTTTTTCTCACTACCTCTCTCTCTCTCTCTCTCTCTCTCTCTCTCTCACACACACACACACACACACAAACACTTACGAACACACACACACACACACACACACACACACATACGCACACACGTCTAGTTGGTACACATAGAAAAGATTCATACCAAATTTATTATGTAAAAAAATTCACATACCATTTTTCTGAAGGACAGCTGTTTTCTTAAAGACTGTTCAGGAGAAGAACAGTCTAAAGGTTGCATTAGTTTTAAGGTGGCATTGAAGAATTGTAATTGCACGTGTATTTCAACTGTTACTGTACGTTTATTTCAGTTGTTAATCCACGTGTAATACAAGGAGGTGTTGTCCGGGTTATTACGCATATCATATTTTTGCATTTCATAATATTTATATTATATCAAGCTTTACCTAATTACTCAGCGTTGAATAGGTATTTGTGAGTTTTAGTGGTACATTTAACAAGAAAGTAGTAATATCCACCCAGGTCAGTCCATTCGGTTGATCCAATGCAGTTACGGCCTTAACAAACGCGGTCCCATATTGAACATTTTGGTGGGGCCTCGTGTATTTATTCGCTGGGCTCCCTGTGAGCACGGCATTTGGAAATAAAGTTTTAAACAAGTTTTATATGATATTGAACTTAAAATATTCTTTCATCTCTTTAAAATTATTTTCTCCCTTCGGGTATATTTTTTTTTAAAGAATTTCTAAGGTGCAGTGTCCCTAGAAGTGTGGGTCCCGATCGGGCCAAATGGTTCAAATCGGCCTAAGGCCGGCCCTGCCCGTTTGTGTCCTTTCGTAAGGTGAATAAGCCTGCATGTTTTAGCATGATGTAGCCATGACTGAATTCAATGTGTCGTTAAGCCAACTAAATCACTAAGTAACAACCCAGGTTAAAACTAGTTTCAAAATATTCGAATAAGTTACGTGTAAAATATCCAATAGTTGCAGTAATTTGTTGATGTTATATATATATATATATATATATATATATATATATATATATATATATATATATATATATATATATATATATATATATATATATATATATATATATATATATATAATATATATATATAGTGATTCCAATCAATGTACAAAACTTGTAAAACAAAACAACTCTAACATATATCTAAACAGTTTATAAAAAAAATCGTCTTAAAAGACAAAAGCACTTTTAAAATAAAATCGTGCAATGTCATGTGCCCAAGGACACGCCATATTCTCGCTTCTTTTTCTTTCCTTTGCAGCTATAGGGCATAGAAGCAGAATTAAGTTATTTTTAGTGAGGAGGTCATTGGAGTCAAGTGCCGTGCCCAAGAATATACCGTGGTACAGTAGCTGACCCCACACCAGATTTAAGAACGTATTTGATGTACATCTAAAACTAGGGCATATAACATGAGTGCATTATACGATGTGTGTACTAATCTAAATGAATGAATGACGTTAAGTACAACTTACGTAGTTGCTTCCCTTGTTGTCTAGGCATTATCCCCCTTGCTAAGGTATCTTGCTAAATATTTTCATCGTGAAAAAAACATTAAATAATATTATTTTAGCTGGTAATAATTATATTTGTTTTTATTTTTAAGGTTTGACGCCATTTTTCAGCACAAGACAGGCTATACAAGGCGGCCAGTATTAATGGTGGAGGTAGAACCCGGAAAACCCCGGAAAAAAACACCAACCCACGAAATGCTACTGACAAGCTTTCTCACATACCCACATTGGCCGAATCTGAGACTCGAACCCCTATAAATATCAACTGATTTACAGCAATTTCGTTTAAATTATTTAAAACTTAGAAAAGTGTTAGGTAGTGTAAGGTTTATGCTCCTTAACAGGCCATGCAGGTTTCACGCACATTAACAGACCATGCAGGTTTCACGCACCTTAACAGGTCATGTAGGTTTCATGCACCTTAACAGGCCACACACACCTTAACAGGCCAAGCACATTAACAGACCAGGCATGCTTCATGCACCATAACAGGCCATACAGTTTACGTCGTTCAAAAGTACAAACCAAATCGGAAAGGAATTTGATTTTTTTACTTGAATAATAAGTACGCACTCAGAAAAATGCATCAAATATTTTTTTCAAATTTTTAATTTGAATTTAATTTTTTTTATAATGGCTATTAAAATCCATACTTAAGAAGCTACCAAAATCACGGACAACCCATTCTAATAATATTAACCAATGTAGGTTGCTATTGTTCTTGTTGTTGTGTTGTTGTTATTGTTGTTGTTGTTGTAGGGCATAACGCCATTTTTCAGCACACGATAGGCTATACATGGCGGCCAGTACTAATAGTGGATTAAGAACCCGTGAAAACCCCCGGAAAGAACCACCGACCTACGAGAAGCTACTGGCAAGCTTTCTCACATACCCACATTGGCCGAATCTGAGACTCGAACCCACGCAGACAGAGGTAAGACAGCAGTGATCCGTAACGGAGAGCGCTCTAGACCACTCAGCCACACTAATGTAAGTGAATCCGTCCAATGGTTAGTGCTAGCACAATAGTCCCATGCACATCATGACAGGCTAACTCTGGATAGAAGTCAACCACACCTTGTCTTTATGCTACTATATCTTTCGGCCAAAACCCATGTGATTACTTCCTTCAGTTTGGGGGTCTTAAATCTGTCCGTTTGCGTTCAAATCTCGGTTCGATCAAGGCGGGTAGGGTACGTGATCAAGTTTTAAGTAGGATACCGTGGTACGTCATACTAAATGTGGTCTTACAGGTTCATCCTCCAATAAAAGTACTGGCCGCCATGCATTATCTATATTGTGCTGGAAAATGGCGTTAAGCCCCAATAAAACAAAACCCATCCTTCAAAGTGAATGACTTTGCGCTAAAACATTAGTGGGCAAAAATATAAACATACCTTGAACAAATTCGGAAAGAATTATTCAAGAATTCGTCCAAAGAAAACAAAACAAACAACGTTATCCCACAAATCTTCTTGATATGAAAAATTTGAAGAAAATTTAATTTTATAACGGACTAAAATATGAAATGATTACTATCGGGAGGCTATCCTTTACTGGCAAGGGAGGTAACTTATATAATACAGAATAGTACATTTTCATTTTGTAAAATGATACACGACACAATGTTGGTGATATTTGTAATTTAGTAAAGGGTGTTTTAGTACAAAAGATGCAAAACTCGTTTGTTTAACATAGCCATGGACGGTTATAATCATGTAGAAATCACGAATTTCTTCCATAAATTCTGATTTATGTACACTGCACTAGTTAAATAGCACAACCGACTGAATATTTAATACACAGTGACAAGAGCCTTCGGGACGAGTCACTTAAAGCAAATTGTAAGTAAGTAAATATTTAATACAATAAAATACCAACAAAGAGATTGAGTTAGATACTTATATGGTTATTTGTGATAGTGCATATGTCGAAACATATTCTTTGGAAATCAAAGATGTAATAAACTTATATATAATGTTCCGCAAAATGCGTTCATAATCTAAAAATATTTTTATCAAACAGAAAAACGAAACAATTCAAATAGTCGACAGCCAGACTTTCAGCATAATTCTTAACCTGATGTAACATCTGCGATAAAATGAAAGGCTATAATTAAAAACAGTCCTCATCACTAGGGTTATAGTGCTCTCTCTCTCTCTCTCTCTCTCTCTCTCTCTCTCTCTCTCTGTTTTACAGCAACATTATGAAAAAGTTTAGCGCTAATGAACTCCGAGCCTTTTTTAAATTATATCTCCAGTCATTAACAAGTCTTTAATAAAAACAATGTTGACTTGTTTGTTTTAATAAAAAAATAATTACAGTAAGGGTAATTCTATTTTCTCAATGTAAGAGACACATTGTTGTTGAATCCTTGATTCCATGTAATAAAAAGTAACGTTGTTAATAGCCAACATCCGTATCCATGGAGAAGCGTGGAGGAGGAAGAAGTGCAATGAATCTAAGAAATGAACATACAACGTAAGCGGCAATTCTCTATTAGCTTGCATGTTTTCACAGTTCAGTTATTCCAAAGGCAGAGATACGTCTCTTAACAGCATGGTAAAGCAGCTGTTATTGTTTTAGTAAAATAAATAAATAATAATACAATAAAATATTAAATCTCCAATAAATTATATTGCTACCCATTTTCACTTGGGTTCTATTTATTTTCATGAAGTTCACAGAAGGATCGAATGCATGAAAAAAAATAGCGTAGCGTTCAAAGAAATTAAAATTGGGCGCTAACAAATTCACAATAATTGAATGGCAGCTAAATAAAAGCTGAATGGGGCAACCACAACATCTGATAGTAACTCAAGACAAACCAGTCTATAGTATATGGTATAATAGAAAGCTGTAGTTTCATTAATTCCCTGTGAAAAGAAACTCGTTAAGTAATCAGATTTATGTGGAATATTATATCTCGCCTGCTCCGCCGATATATATTCTAAATACACAACAATGTTAATGTCAAACCAATCCACCAAAATGGAAAAGTCATGCCTATGTCTCAGCGAAAATGGTAGAATCTTTAAAGTTTTGTTTTTAAAGCCTTTGGGACAACAGGACGGAGAAATCTGTAAAAGTGGGATTTTGAATAAGCCATGAAAACTTCTACTTAGACAAGAATGAAGCTACACACATATTTAGGCTGAAATATTATAGATAAGAACATAAATTGTTTATTTAAAAAAACAGCTCTAAAACATAAAGGACTAAGAACTACGATGAACAAAAAACTTACTGCGATCATTCATTACTTGTTTATACTTGATCAATCAGAAATTATAGTGAAGCCTCCCAAAACGATAATCTCTTTTTAACAATATGATTGCATTATACAAGAGACTGTCTGTTTTCCCTTCATTTATCTAAACATTAATATCTTTTTACAATATGCTTTCATTAGACCAGAGTCTGGGCCTGTTTTCCCTTCAAGTTATCTAAACATAGATCTCTCTTTAACAATATGCTAGCGTTAGGCCACAGTCTGGGCCTGTTTTCCCTTCATTTTATCTGAATATTAATATCTCTTTAACAATATTCGTGCGTTAGGTCACATTCTGGGCCTGTTTTCCATTAATTTTATCTGAACATTAATCTCTCTTTAACAATATTCGTGCGTTAGGTCACAGTCTGGGCCTGTTTTCCCTTCATTTTATCTGAATATTGATCTATATTTAACAATCATAACCCTTGACATGCCTAAAACCTATGATGAATCTGGAGCTGCTTCAAAAGAGATCACAGTGCATCACCTTTTGGATACAAGAAGTACAACTGTTATTATAATGTGTCAGACACTTGACTATAGCGAATCTTGTCTTGCACAATATTGTATACAGTATATGATTATAGAGATATTATGTTTGAAATGTTTAGACGGAATACATTAAAATCGCTGCCATAACTTGCATACAAACACTTTCAAAGAAAGTATGAATTAATTTTACCACCAAAACCGAACAACATAATTTTCTGATTACCAGACCATAAAGAGAGAGAGAGAGAGAGAGAGAGAGAGAGAGAGAGAGAGAGAATTCCATTCTGTTCTTGCTGTGTGTGTGTGTGTATATATATATATATATATATATATATATATATATATATATATATATATATATATATATATATATATGTGTGTGTGTGTGTGTGTGTGTGTGTTGACTAAACATTTAAGAAATGCATATATAGAGGTTTTTAGAAATGCAACATGTTACTGAACATTAACTTAATTATTTCTACTGAAAAGAACATAGACGTATTGGGAATTATCTGAACCGACGCAAAACAGCAGATAACAAAACAACAAGCCACACCAAATTAAATTAATTTTAGGCTTTGAACGAATTCCGTTACAAATAGTGTTGCAAAGTCAGAGCCGAAATAATCTAAATACCCATGTCAAAAAGTGGGTCAATGTGCCTAAAAGTCATAGCTGTTCCTGTTGCTTCGTTATTATGGTGAAAATTTCTGGTATACATATGTTATTCAATTAACAGAATGAACTTTCGTAGACCAAACCAATTTCTCGATTCAGAAGATTATTCACTGCTCTGACTTTGTGAACTCTAAAACTATACAAAATGTGGAGAGACATAATGTGCGTACAACAGAAAGTAAGATGTAACATATGAAATAAACAATCGAAGTTCCTATGAAATCACGCATGCTCTGGACTTCTGCGCACCTCTAGCTTTCGCCACGAACCTGGCGACCTGTAAAGCGGTCCCAATTCCATGTTTGCTATTAACAACGTCTCCATTTGAAGTCCTAAATGACATGTGTTGGGCTGAATGCGTTTGCCTGCTGGGCAGATATTGAATGAACTCTTTATTATCCTGGTATTCTGGGTCTCCGATCACTAGGACTGTCAAACTACCGTCTACGGCTCCAACAATAACAGAAAATCCATCTGGGGAACAGGACATGGCATTGATCTCGGCATGAGCCTTGTAGATGGCAATCAATTTACCATCAGAGATTCTGAATACTCTAAGAGTCCGATGACCAGAGTGGTAGTATAACACATGTCGGTCGTTTGGGGTAAACATGACATCAATATTGAAGACACCTTCTGCCACTCGAGGTATAAGTATCTTAACAGTTTTCCCGCTTTTCAAGTCTAATAGTTCAAGTCCACCACGAGTCGGAGCGTACAAACCTTGCTTACCCGTTTTCATGGCCATTCCGTTCCACCGCATTACCGACCTCACAAGCGTCTTTTTCTTTAGGTCTAAAATATTTCCCTTTTCCTCATCAACAATTGCAACTTGGTGCGGGTCATGGGGCATGGCTAGAACCTTAATTAGAGGTTTGTAGTTGCTATATTTCAACTGAAGATTGTACAAACATGTCCCAGCCTTTGCCTGGTAGACCCCAAGAACGTCGCCACTTTTGTCCGTTGATGGAACAGCCAACATGAGACCATCAGTGGTCAAAGCCGCTTTCTTGAATTGATTCTTTAATCCAAATTCAAACTTGAAGACTTGCTCTCCCTCCGGAATGGAATAGCATACGCAGGCACCCTTTTGGCCAGGATTTTTTGAAAATGCAAGGAGTCTTGTGTCTGATTCATTCAACAGGATTTGCTGTACATCACGCTGTGGGATCGTTTTTATAGCTGTTTCTTTTGATACCTCCCAAATGACGACGTTGGCTGTTTCTGCGGCTGCGACATAGAGTCCATCGTACGTGATGAGTGCCTCTGTTACAACCGATGTGGTAACGGTTGTTCCGAAGGTTTTCTGAAGTTTTCCACTCTCTAGGTTCCAAACACCTATACAGTTGCGGCTAGTTGTCACTCCAAGAGGCACTTCTGTTGCCATGTCTATCGTTTCGATTGGCTTCTCTAATCTATCAATGGAGTGTACATCCTCCAGGATGTTATCAAAGTTCCAGACCTTGATTGTCTTATCAATGGAGGAAGAAATTACTTTATTGCAACCAGCAAAAACTGATGTCAATGCAACAATTCTACCGAAATGAGCATCAAGAACCTTAACCATGTTACCTTGTTTCACATCCCAAACATACAAATTCTTTCGCACTCCTGCTACAACAAAATGATTATTCTTTGTGAACACAATTAAATTTGTAAGTTGATTTTTTGTTGGAATGTTGCGAATTCCATGAGGCAGTTTGGGTTGCACAAGTGAGTCGGTTTTCAAATTCCAGAGCTTGTAACCGAGAAGGAAAGAAGCAATAAGGTAGTTTTCGTCTTCTGAGAGAGTCAGAGAAAACACCTTGTCGTAGTTATCACCCAGCGTCCTATCATATCGCCACGCGTCACCTTCTTTTCTGTACACAGCAACTGCGTTATCACTAATTTCTATGCATGTGTACATGATCTTTTTGTCTTTTGTCAGTGCAATGGCACTGTGGAATTCAAACGGATCCGTACTTTCGTCCTGTACCTCTAGTGTCATTTCTGTGTCATCGTCCGTCCCACTTTTCACGATAAGATATGTTTTTTCATCCTTGCCAAAATCGACTGCAAGTAATGGCTGTTTCAGTTCTGTGTACTGTTTAGATATGAACTGTCCATTGACGGTATATAGATAGTATTCCACATTCGACCATATTGCCACATGAGTATTGTTTATAGTTGTTCCAGTGATGGGCGAATCTTTCACCGGCGGGCTAATGATCTGGAACTCGCCAGTCACAATATTTAAGACAACGACCTGATTGTTGTTGGTATACCCCGCCGCGTATTTGTCATTTTCCGATATGACTAGATTTTGCATGATTCCCTCGATCCCAGGCACAACTGTTCGAAACACCTCGCCATTAGACAAGTCCCATATAATGAATTTGTTTGAAACAGTTACGAGATATTTTGCGTCAGATGTTGTGCTGATCCCGAAGGGAGCAAATAGATGACCTTCTAGGGAATATTGCAAAGGTCCACCAGGCGTGTGTAGACAGTGATGGGCTGGAACGAGTGCGCAGTGAACAAGTCCATCTGTATCACATTGTTGTATCAGGCTCCTAATGTTCTCGTTGTGAGTGTAGTAAGGTAATAATCGTCCAATAATCTGTGGTCCTATCATGCTTGGGTAATGACTGAGAATCGAGCTGGATAGTCGAATTGCATCGGCAATCAATTTAACATCTTTCTGATATACATGTTCCAGAAGATCTTCAAAGTCTGATAGCGTAGCTTGAAGAGGCATGCAACTCAATTTTGCTTGTAACCAGTTATAATTGAATATAACTTTGGAATAGAGTTCTTCATATCGATGTGATCGAATCAGATGATATGGCATTTCATTTAGCTTTCTGAGATTATATCGAATTACCTTTCCATTCTCATCCGTGAACACAAGGGGTTGAAGTGGGACTTTCCTGTCACTTTCGCCGCCTCTTTCTTCAAGACGAAACATTTTTCTTTGAGCATCAGTATACTCAAACGGTTTTGGGTTCCCACCTCCCCAAACCCCAAGAAAGTAATCGGCTATCATGGAATGCGTTTCACTGACGAAGTTCAGGTTTTTGAAGTATCGTTCAGTGGCAGCGTCAATAAACTGTCGATGATACCAACCAATAACACTGACGCCATCTGCCTCTCTTTCGCTGAGGTAGGAAGGGAGATCTGCCCTTATTCTGGTCCAGAGTAGGGGTGGAATCCTCCGCACTGGAGGCAAATGGTACTGGTACACATCGTTCAGCACTTTTTCATCCAATGAAAGCAGGTCCTCCAGCTCTGCCTCGGAGACACCGCTTTTAGCTGCTGTGATGATACCAAGCGCATGAAACACGAGCGTCTTGCCGTGTTGAATTTCTATCCTTTCGTATAATTTCATGATGCTGTCATGGATCGTGAATGCCAATGTTGTATTTAGCGGTTTGGTGTAGGACTTCCATCTACATATCTCATCAAAAACAAGCTTGACGAACAGAGGTAGATTGCACTTTGTTAATGCTTCATTCACCAGTTCCCACTGACTTTCAGTTACCGTCCTTTTCTTATCTTTTAACCAGAATTTTAAAATAGTTCCACTCAAATTTTCTCCCAAAGGTAACACCTGTACATAATTTTCATCCCCCTCTATCATAAGTCGCAAAGTCGCGAGTATGTTGTAGTAGTTAGGCAGAGTGGATACAATTACGTGTACATGAGGTGGAAGTTTCGTTGGTAACCAAGCTAACTGGTGAGCGCCATCTGCACCAGACAACTGATCAAGAGAGTCAAGGATAAGGATTAGAGGGCGTTCTTCTGTTGCACATGTAATTAATTTCTTAAAGTGTTGAATCAAAGGAGATAGTTCGTCCGGTATGTCCTCCAAAGGTTGGTCATAGACCACAGAAAGTTGATTGCACAAACTTATCAAGAGTGGAATGATAGTCGAGCTGTTTGGGGTTGTTCCTAGAAATCGTAGGACCATGCACGGTTTCTTGTCAGCAGGAAACCATGATTGTACCTGAAAATATAAAGAACAAAAGAAAAATATAATTCTGAAACCTGAGAGGGAGAGTTGTCTTATAGTAAGTACCGCGAACTCAGAAACATGAGGTTACTATCTATGATTAGAGGTAGCAATGGATAGGATTCAACTTGTGACTGACTGTCATCGCATCTGAGGGGAGTTATTTGATCTAAGAGGTAAACAGATTGATCAGTCATGCATCCTTATTTCACAACCTCAAAGATTCACGGAGACTCTCTGGTAAACGTTTTCATAGTCTACTTTGCCTGTGCTTTATTCCCATCCACAATAGGCACATACACCCGACTGTAATGCATCTTTTGTTAAGCAAATTAGAATTGTACAAAAAGCAGACGTTCTATACGTCAATAGTGATGAATACTTCGAGTTAGCATGAAGTCGATATTTAATAGTTTCACGACACAAGTCGATTTGTATGGTTTCCTGACGGTAATGGATAACTTCAAGGTGGAGCCAAGTAGATTTTGGAAGGTTTCCCGATAGTACTTAATTAATTGTAAGTAGCATCGGGTGGAGTTAGAAAGGTTCCCAACAGCATGTAATTACTTCTAGGTAGCACCACGTAGATTTTGAAAGGTTTCACAGCAGCACATTATTACATTTAGTTAGTACCAAGTCAATTCTTGACGGTTTCGCGACAATAATTGATTACCTCGAATTAGTACCAAGATGAATTTTCGGAGGGTTTCGCGACATTATTTTGTTACTTCTGGTGAGCACCAAGTCGATTTTGGAAGCAATTTACTTATTATCTACTAACCAAGATTTTTAGTCGCACATAGGTATGTTAACTATCCGAAGTTCGTTTTTGCTTTCATTTCATGAAATAAAAAGGTAAGTTAAGAACCATGGGAAGTTCTTTAACATTTAAATTGTTTCTGCGATATAAATTGTCAAATGTTACTTTTGTCAGATGAACGAATTGTACTTGCCTCACTAGCACCTTTGGCAGTCAGGGAGGTTTTACCACATCCACTTTCCCCGTAAAGAATCAACGGGTGTTGTGAATTCCCAATGATGTAATGATGAATCTTGTCCACAATGTCCTCTCGTCCCTGGAAGACTTTGCAGAAATTCTGGCACGCGTGAAGGTGTTGCAGAGTCTCTGTGTATGTTGCATCACCAGAGAGTTTTTCGTGTCTATTCATTGCCCTATCAACTAACTTGATGATGGACGAGTAGAAATGGACGCAGAACTTTTCCAGGTATTCTTTGTGCGTGTCTTTGTCTATTCCTTCCTTACCGCTCCACTCGACACTGAAGCGAACTAGATTTTCTGGAAACATCTTACTAGGTAGTTTCTCATCTCTCAAAGTCTTAAGAAGCTTTTGCGCCTCCCCATCAACATTTCTGGCGGCAAAGTCGACAAACTTTGCCGCAAATTTTAGAAGGTTAATGTTAATATTCTCTATTTCTCTAATATATGCCAGACAATGATCCGCCGTGTTATGAAACTTGAGGATTCCCCGCTCAACTTCACGTTCCGTCACTGTCATGAAACAAATGAAAACAGTCAATATTGGGTCGGTTTTAGGTATAAAACTGCAATTATCAACACAAAATATATTGTATTTATTTTTCTAGAACCTAAACAGATATTAGAAAACTACACTGTGCATTGAGAGTAGGAATCAATATTCGAAATATTAATTGAACATCATTCTTTTGCTTTCAATTTTTTAATTACATACTCATCGAACCTTACATTGCTGATCTGGCAGTGGAAACAACATGATGCTTTTCGTGGGATTCTAACCCACGGTTTTCTGAAAATCTATCGGGCATGGTGTGCCTTGAATAACTCATGAGACGAGTTTCGAAATATATTCGTGGAAGTCGAAGTGGATCCAAATATGATTCACTGTTGACTTGACGGCACCCTGAGGTAAAATATCGCACGGATTTAGATGCCAAAATGTATCAAACGAATGTGGTTACAGGCACGCGCCTCATCAATCTTTTTTATAACCACATTATGTATATATTGACAAAAGTCGCACAACTACCACTTGGATGATGGGAGAAGAAATGAGACGTGCTTCCATAGTCCACCACAGTTCACACAAGTTCAAAGAGAGTAAGCGTCATGCAGTACGCTTTTGGACAGAAGGCTGTACCTCTTCTACAAGAGCAACCATCTGAATAAAAATCAAAGTTAAAAGCTCCTCAAAATTTAAATAGCACTACAAATTAAAACCAGAACGATCGTCGGTGACAACAAAGAGGCGAATAATGTCTGTAGTTCTATTTACACCCAAACACGTGCAACCAATCGCTGAAGACATTTACCCCATGAAAATATTTTCTATAATTGCATGGCAGTTGCTAAAGAAATCTATTTATAGATATATAGATGTACGTGTGAATATTGCACGTGGCCGTGATGCGTCTGGGCAAAATCTGTCTGCGGGGCATCTGTGCTTAGCATTGACGTTATTAACTAGGAACTGTGATTGACCCTCATAGCTACCGACGCCAAAAATAATTGATGTGCAACAACAGCTACGGGATACCATCTTCACGCGTGTGTTATCTCGAATGCAATTTGTGAACTCTCCGCAGCAACCACCGTTGGTTTTGGCGTGGAGAGAATCACGACCACTGTAACAACCATGGGTATGGTATACCGGTTGGAATTACTGCGAAGCTGTATCGATAACAACTGGTGACGCAGGTGGTACTGGCAAAATAATGTATTTACTAGGTGGCCTTTGACGATAAAACAATTTCTACGATCAGATTCGTGACAGCATTGGGAAAAATGAAGAAAAGAAAAACATCTGGAGACTGCACGCAGATCGGAAACCGTAGTACTAGCGCGAAAACGTAATAGAAAAAAAAGAATTTGATTTACAAACAGTAAAAATCGAGTAAATGGTTTTAAAGTATAACTTCCTTCATGAGTGGCCGCACAGGTTTCTCGCGCGCGAGGTGCTGTGTTGTCATAGGTGTTAACCCAGATCAGTGACTCCACAAGCTTGCAGGGTGAACCCGGGGGACCTGCTAAATGCGCTTCCCTCATTCGCAATTTATCTATTAATAATCATACAGCAAATCCAACTGGTTGTCTGTTGGGCAAGTATTCGAAACCGAAAATGCATTTGTGCTGCTCTCGAGAGGGCAGAAAGGGTAAATTCGTAGGTAACGGAAATCTAAAAGCCTCACTGCCATGATAGTAACTGTTTGGGAGCCCCCTCTCCTCATCCCCCCCCCCCTATAAAAATAAAGAATAAGCAAAATACTAAAAGTAATATTAAAATATGAGGAGATACAACTGCAATGTTTCCAAGGGTAGGTTTACGTTAAAATTATCAGGTTACAATTATGCTGGAAATGCTTCAAATGAAAGAGCTTCTCAGGGTTTGACCCCTGTGGCCATCGCACGGATTCCATCCCAGAGACTTCGTGTCTACTTGTTGTTGCACACACGCCTCCGTCAAGGCCAACGATATTATTAGATGTGTCCCGCTAGATCATAAAGGATTAAAAAACGGTAGTTAAATGGAATATAACAAAATGAAAAGGAAGTTCTTTTTCTCCATTTCGTTGTTTTCACCTTGCAAGACGCTAATTTCATTTTCATTGTGCATGCATACTAGTGCAGAAGTTCTATTGCCCTATTACGGCGTCCAAGTTAATATAGATCTTTATAGTTGGAGGTGGGGAAACGCTGCTATGACGCTAGTTTGTGCAGTCATTCCAAAAGATTAAATCATTTAAATCAGAAATTGGTCGGCGCAACCTACATTTCACGCTTTATAAAGTAGAGGTACTTTTTCCGCGAAAGTTTATGTGTGTAAGGTTGTTGCAGTCCTTCGTACGAGTTCATTCTTAAAGCTGACAGCTACATTTCTTCTTGGCTAAATGCTTCGTTCAAGACTGTTTCAGCGCATTGCGACTGATATCAATAAAAGTTAATTATTCCAGTAATTTTTACACTGAATGCATCATCATGAATTATTAAAAAAAACTGGTTGGCGATCCACACTTTTGGTAAAATATTTAATCATCATTTATCATACCTACCCCAGACAACCTGCGTTTGTTTAATTTATTAGTGCTACATCTATTTCTGGAAAAAAGTATGTGCTAAAATCGAACGATTTATACTTCACTGACTCAAAAATAAACAATAATTGGTGAGATTTTGTATATTGACTCAGCTGGTAAAAAAAATCAAACGCTTTCATTACAGTACACCCTGCTGTCGGTCAGTTCAAACTGTTTTAAATTTTAAAAAATAATTAACAGCCCAAATGAAAAAAGATTTAAAGAACGTGATAAATATGAATATATCTGATTCATATCTCCAACTTTTGTCTTTGTTAAGAAATTGATTAAAGTGATGAACATATAACTTATATAATTCGTGTATGTTGACTTGTATTTCAATTAAATAAGTTCAACATTTATTACATGAGTGATAAATATCAAAACAGACCTCGTGTATATTTCTTTAATTGTACTCTTCATAAAGTACACTAAGTGAATTATGATATAGGGTTAGGGTTAGGTCGCTATATTGAAAATCCGTACCTGACATAAAATAGTTATGCATTTGTTCTCTGTCAATCTTCTTGGCGATGAAAAGAACCTGTGCTGCTTTTCGCATTATCCTTTGAAGCTTGGAAAACGTCTCCCACCAAAGCGCTTGGTCCTGGTCCATCAATCGGGGATGTCGCTGTCAAAACCGGAAACAGAATCAATGACGGTAATGGCATTTTCGAATTCATCCTAGATACGGGAAATTGCATGGGTTGAAAAAGATTTTGATTGTAGGGTAATTGAGGATGGATCGTGTATTAAGCTGCCTTGGTTGCTCGGTCTGTTCATAACTGGAATAATTAACTATTTAAATCGCAATATCTGAGCCGCTTTCACTTTGGATACACCCGTCCAATTTTGTCCTATCTATTATACAGCTAGACATTGAATTTTTTGCATCAATTACTATCGATAGTATTAATAATTTACAAATACGGATATGAAGAACCGAGCGACAATATTTTGTATAATACCTGCAGATTTTCTGGCGTGAAATCTATACACCGGTGTGAATTAAGTCGGAATCAATATTTTATTCAGCGTGGATGACATATGCATAGTAATTAAGTGTAACTGTATAGATTGCTGGATGTAATTATCTCATGATTTATTACAATATTGTTGTTTTACAAGATAAATGAAATAGTTGCGATATTGAAATTACCTTTGATAACGAGATAACTCAATGGCCCTCTAGTACGTATAGCCTTATTTATACATTTATTTTCGGTGGATGGAAAAGTCTTATTTTATTAGAAAGAATAGTAGTTTTCTCAAACTGGGTTTCCTCAAATCATATATGTCGACATACTCACTGTGACTAACTAGAAAATATGACCATATGAAATTTCAAAAAAGATTAACCATTACGGGAATAAGAAAAAAGTCTGTAAGATTTATTTTAAAAATTGTTTTCTTCAGGCATTTGTTTTCATAGTTCGTATTCTATATATATTATATTTTGGTGGAAATATAATCTATACTTATTGGATAAGTATTTTTTAAACTTAACTCAGCAAATTGAAGAGGTTACACACATGTCTGAAAAGTGTACTTCAGTGTTTCAATATTTTTTATCTATAAGATTGATTACGACAGTTTTGTTTTTAAACTACCAGAGACGCCTAATTGATCAAATTTTTATGCAACCTTACTTTGCGTTCTGAGTGAGCTGAATTAATGAAAGAAGAAATATAGATTTGAACATATTTGAAAAGTATATGAAATATACAAAAGTGAATAGACATTTCTTTCTGTGAAACATAACCTTGTTTTAAATCTGATTTTAAAGATAATTACAGCTGTATTGGAGCATCCCTTGCCTTTTCCGTAAAGCCGAAAAATAAACCTCGGATTTAATTCGTCAATTTGAGTACTATTTTGAAAACTATGGCGGTGGGAAAAGACCAATTCACGGAACGTTAGCGACTTTTCAGTCGGAAAATTTACGGTGCACTCCACCAGAGGTAAATTAAAATCCATCAAATGCATTTTTATTCCTACAACTTTATCCGAGGTTATTTCTCGTCTTAACGGAAAATATTGAGGGATATTCCGATTGAGTCTTTACCTTATTGTTGAAGTTAGTATAAATGGAGCTGATTGGCTGAAGAACATACACTGGTGGAACACTATTATCATCTCTCTTGTACCATGTATCCATAAGTTCCAGTTCACTTGGTATGCTTTTATTGCATTCCCGCGTCATTTCAAACTCTGTAGCATCGATGTGGGTTGGAAGAGGCCGATAGCCATATTTTTGCCCCAGGAAAACCTGCATAAAAAAAGCCAAAACAAAAAAAAAACACCATAAAATAGATTAGTGATTGTAAAGCACAAATTTCCCTACTGCAGACGAAAAAATCTAAATCCGCCAATTTAAAGTGTTGAACAATTTCATCTTTGACATCAAATTAATCAAGTCATTTACCTATCAGTACAAAGATGGCATAACGAATTTGTTTGTCAACTAAGCAGATTAGGCCTAATAATACTAAGAACTTTTTGTCATCAAGTTTAGAAATTTGTAATAAAAGAATTGTTGTAACCGTCTGAAAATTTACTTAAAACCATGATAAACGGTACCACATTTATTGGCTCACTATGTCCAAAGTTCTCGTGATAAAACGGATTTCAATCGGTATCTGGATGGTTTGTAGCGAAATAATATGTTTCATGACAGTGTGGATATAACAACACATAATGAAACTTATAGCAACACATAATGAAACTTATAGCAACATATAATGAAACTTAAAGCAACACATAATGAAACTTATAGCAACACATAATGAAACTTATAGCAACACATAATGAAACTTATAGCAACACATAATGAAACTTATAGCAACACATAATGAAACTTATAGCAACACATAATGAAACTTATAGCAACACATAATTAAACTTATAACAACACATAATGAAACTTATAGCAACACATAATGAAACTTATAGCAACACATAATGAAACTTATAGCAACACATAATGAAACTTATAACAACACATAATGAAACTTATAACAACACATAATGAAACTTATAGCAACACATAATGAAACTTATAGCAACACATAATGAAACTTAAAGCAACACATAATGAAACTTATAGCAACACATAATGAAACTTATAGCAACACATAATTAAACTTATAACAACACATAATGAAACTTATAGCAACACATAATGAAACTTATAGCAGGAATGTGCAACATTTTCCAGGGCGGGGTCAGGACAGATCTACGATCTTTTAGCCACATCTTATGATGTAAAGAATCAGATAAAACACGCTGCAGTCCCTTGTTTGCGCATGCTTGGCCTATACAATTATAATAACTGGTAAAGAAACTGGTGACAGGAAGCATTTTATAAACCGTGCCCATTATTTATGCACTAGACAAAATTAAAGCCCCAAAGAGTATTGTTTTGCCTTGGTCGCAATTGTAATATAGTGTGTTGCACTAAGAACAGATATTATTTTGGGTAAGCGATAGTGTGTCACACTAGTAGTAGAGAGCACTCTGGATACCCAGTAGTATGTCAGACTAGTAGCATAGAGCACGCTGGATACCCAATAGTATGTCAGACCAGTAGCATAGAGCACTCTGGATACCCAACAGTATATCAGACTAGTAGCATAGAGCACTCTGGATACCCAATAGTATGTCAGACTAGTAGCATAGAGCACTCTGGATACCCAGTAGTATGTCAGACTAGTAGCAGAGAGCACGCTGGATACCCAATAGTATGTCAGACCAGTAGCATAGAGCACTCTGGATACCCAACAGTATATCAGACTAGTAGCATAGAGCACTCTGGATACCCAATAGTAATTCAGACTAGTAGCAGATAGGACTGTGGGTAGACGCGTGGCACTCGACATTAAGTGCTTGGACTATACACACTCTCTCTCTCTCTCTCTCTCTCTCTCTCTCTCTCTCTCTCTCTCTCTCTCTCTCTCTCTCTCTCCCTCCCCTCTCTCTCTCTCTCTCTCTCTCTCTCTCTCTCTCTCTCTCTCTCTCTCTCTATATATATATATATATATATATATATATATATATATATATATATATATATTGAATAGGTATGAGTACATAGCGATACATTTTTTAACTTGTAATGGTTGAGCAGAATCGGAATGATTGTGCTAATGAAATTTGTTTATCGTGAAATATCGGTGCACGGATCGGAGTACATACTCTTATTGCGAAATATCGGTGCTCGGATTGGAGTACATAATCTTATCATGAAATATCGATGCTCGGATTGGATTACATACTCTTATGGTGAAATATAGGTGCTCGGATTGGATTACTTCTGAAGGATGTAAACCTTTGCAAAGAACACGAAGCCTCGTGGGTGTTAATTTCTTGAAAATGAGGTGTAAAATTACATTTATAGTACCCTTTTAATTAAAAACCAGCCCTGAATTAATCTAACGTACACTATCTTTAGCAGTTATCAAAATAAGAAAAACTAATTTTGCCAGAATAGACAATACCTTCTAAAAGTGTACTAAATAATAACAAGCGGATCTAGCCGTTTTGTTTTATATAGGAGCACACTTGAGGTAAGGCCAAGCTGTATACTATATAGTCCCTATTGGACTCGTTAATAATACGCCAGAATAAACGGAATTAAAAGTTCATTGAACAATATCTAAGATAAAGAAGGTCTTTTAAATAGTGTAACCAGTGTGGTAAAGCGTGAAGATTCTTTTCCTTTAAAAATGTTACCTTTTGCAAAATACGAAACTGTGGAGCACCACCTTATGTAAACGGTTTATCGTGAAATATCACTGCTCGGATTAGAATATATGCCCTTATTGGGAAATATCTGTACACCGATTGGAACAAAGTAGGCATTTTTGGTCAAATCGGGAAAGAAAGTCCAATTCGTCGTCATTGAGAACTGTATTCTGAATTGCTTTTGTTAGCTTGGAAGAATATGGCGGCTGAAACACACAGTCGGAACAATCTCGGCCTTTTGTGGTCATAACATATGTGGTGCACTTCGCCATGGATGAATTATCAAATATAAAATTGATTTGTACTCCTACAACTACTTCAGAGGTTATTTTACAAACCTACTGGAAAGGGTCGAGTGATGCTCCAATCATTTTGTGCAGGGACTGGGTTAACTTCCCTCATCATGAAATATCAGTGCAGTGATTGGATTAGCTCCCCTATGGTGAAATATCAGTACATGGACTGGATTACCCTCCCCATCCGCCTTTTCGTGAAATATCAATGCAGGGATTGGATTATCTGTCCCCCCTTCTTTATCGTGAAATATCGAGTATGAAAAACTAAAATTTCACATACACCGTTTAAGCCAACATAATCTGCTGTAAGAAAAATATCCGCTTTCGGCGCCTGTAATGACATGAGCCATTAATTTAGATCAACACCGGTATGTCAGTGTGTCATTTCAGCCAATCAGGTGTCTTTCTAATAGGAATTTCAAGTACGTTTCCATCAAAATGGCTGAAGAACCTACTAAAATGTATACAATCCTTGTCTTGACGCAGATCAAATATAGCATTGCTAGTTTCAGACTCAACAAGGAAAACCCGAAGCCACAATAAAATAAACCGTTTCAACAGATATGCTGAATAAAATATTTAAATCAGACTAGCAGCACAAAATCCAAAAAAAGATACAAATATTTACATTATGGTATTTTAAAAGAAAATTTCTACAAATTAAATGGAGACAAGGAAACAATGTTGTAAAACTAAACTACAAAGAATACATTGCATTTCTGTAGCTATGAAGTTATATGTTTCCATTCGGTGTTCTCTAGTGCATTGACTCAACACGAATCGTTAGATAGGTGTTATACTATGATGAGTCCCTTGTGTTATTGTCATCACTAATTTAATGTGCTTTTCCCCCCATTTGTGCGAATATAATAGAACATAATAGTGTATATATATATATATATATATATATATATATATATATATATATATATATATATATATATATATATATATATATATAAAGTTAAGCAGAAAATATATTGCAATTACATTTGTAGACAAATACTGCCTGTTCTGAGGCGTGGAGAGTGAAAATTTTTGTTAGAACAGTTTACTTCGCTCATTATCGATCTCCTGTCTGAAAAGAACTATTAATCAAAGATACCCGATAATGGGTCTTGTCTTGAAAGCGTAATTTGGCGTAGTTAATACTCTTATCTAATTTACGCTTTATTTACTCGTTTTTCACCAATCGGAAAATGCTGAACCGAGTAAATTAATTTTAGTGTTATCATTGATAACGAGGGAACTGCGGTAGGAACTTTCTCTTTTAAAAGTCGACACTAAATGAGTCACGTGGTGTTGTTTGAAGTGCATATTCATATTTATACAAAGAACAAATTAATTCTTCACGAGGGAACACCGCACAAATATACGAAGAGCGTGCGAGTCGTAAGAAACGAAAACAAAAACGCATCTGCATGAAACGAAGAATATCACAGTAGAAGATAATCAAAGGCTATTTCGATTTTTTGGTAATCATCATATTCGTTTTTTTTTTTTCAGTTGTAAGTTAGGCATGCTTATAATGAAAACAATTAACCCTGGCGACTTCATTTTCATTTTAAGTACAACGACTTCATTCTTTTTTTATATCTAAGGATCCTATTTTCTCAAAATATTTATATTCAGAAAAAGAAAGATGTAAACCAGCATGAGATTAATATAAACGAAATTATACACTGTATTACCCGTTATCGTTTAAGGAGGTGTGTGTGTGTGTGTGTGTGTGTGTGTGTGTGTGTGTGTGTGAGTGTGTGTGTGAGTGAGTGTGTGTGTGTGAGAGAGAGAGAGAGAGAGAGAGAGAGAGAGAGAGAGAGAGAGAGATGAGGATTATTAACATAGCTTTAACAAGTTTTCAGTATTATCGCTACGATGTTATGTCTAGAACTGGGGCATCATGCCGCAGACCCGTGGCATGATGTCTCACCCAGTCGGTCTGGTGTCTGGATAATGTGACTGGGTGGGACATCATGCTACATGTCTGCGGCATGATGCTCTAGTGCTAGACACCATTATAAACTGCCTCACTGCAGACATCGTAGCGATATGACTGACATCCTTTTAAAGCTACGTTAAAAATCCCAATCACACATATTTTTGAGATCCGTTCCAAATTCTTCACGATGAGAAAACAATCCGTAACAACCTTATCATAATTTCCTAGATAACATACCTCTCGGAAAAGCACTACCTCGGTTTCGTCAGGATTTATCTCGAGTGTCCAGTAGTCACACTAATTGATATGTCTATATAATGTCCCAGTAATACAAGTGTCCAACAGTCACACTAATGGATATGTCTATATAATGGCCCAGTAATACAAGTGTCCAACAGTCACACTAATGGATATGTCTACATAATGGCCCAGTAATACAAGTGTCCAACAGTCACACTAATGGATATGTCTACATAATGGCCCAGTAATACAAGTGTCCAACAGTCACACTAATGGATATGTCTACATAATGGCCCAGTAATACAAGTGTCCAACAGTCACACTAATGGATATGTCTACATAATGGCCCAGTAATACAAGTGTCCAACAGTCACACTAATGGATATGTCTACATAATGGCCCAGTAATACAAGTGTCCAACAGTCACACTAATGGATATGCCTATATAATGGCCCAGTAATACAAGTGTCCAACAGTCACACTAATGGATATGTCTATATAATGGCCCAGTAATACAGGTGTCCAATACTCACACTAATGGATACGTCTATTTCATGGCCCAGTAATACAAGTGTCCAATAGTCACACTATTGGATACGTCTATTTAATGGCCAAGTAATATAGGTGTCCAGTAGTCACGTCTATTTACTGACACAGTAATATAGGTGTCTAATAGTCACACTAATGGACACATCTATATCAACAGAACAGTGTGAACTCGTGTTCTCTATCAACCCCTCCGCTATCAAAATGACAAAGTCAGTGCTGACATTCTGCAGCCCTATCTAACACGTATTGGACACTGATACCTATCACTTCAAAAAGTTCAAAACACAGCTGCACGGATCATCTTTAGAGTACCTCGATCAGAGCACACCTCACCACTGCTCTGTACCCTACATTGGCTATCAATTCGATACAGAATCAAACACAAAATTTGTTCTCTGTGCTATGTTTCAATGACAGACTCCAGTCCAACATACGTATCCAGCCTCACCCATATGTATACACCAGCTAGATCCTTACTATCTTCTTCTGATAATCGTATACTCATTGTTCCCAAAGTGAAAACAAAGTCGTATATACAACGTTCGTTTGCACACCAGGGCCCGGCGACGTGGAATGAATTGCCCATTGAAATTAGACACAAAGACAGTGGTCCCTTTTAAGAGTGCTCTTAAGACTCACCTGTTTCGACTGCAGTGACAAACTTAGCGACCTAATCATGTCTTGTATCTTATATGCTTTCAGCATGTTTTTATGTTTTCCAATTTCATTGTTTTTGTCATTTTTTGTTCTGTAGTGTAGTCATATTATTATTGATGGTGTAAAGCGCTTAGAAGCTTCGTAAGATTAGGCGCTATACAAAGTCCTCATTATTATTATTATTATTATTATTATTATTATTATTATTATTACTTAATCCACTCCTTACTCAAACTATGCCGTCTGCATTGACTAACATTTTCCGTATCGTTGTACTTATGACGCATGCTTCTAGAAATTGGCTAATTTCTCGGGTTGAGAATTATCTTTCCAGCTTGGGGCGGGTGGGTGGGTGGTATATATAGACTACTTTCGACTTTTGCGATAGAATCATTGTTATTAGTCGGATAAAGTGATCGGGTACATTTGAAATCTATTCAAAATAAATATTTCGGGAAATCTTATATAACAATGGTAAATAGATCAGAGACATGTTTTGTATAATTAAGACTGCTAAATAGTTTGTTTTGCAGAAGCCATATATGTTAATTAACATCCATCACCCATTCCGTGTAAAAATATGAATCTGTGTATACTAAAATAAAACGATGTAAAATGCGTGCAACCTATCAAGATAGTGTTGCGATGTGACTTATCTACGCAATAGATAGCTTATATCGCGCTATCCTCTACAACGCGGTTGGTAGTGGACACGAGAATTCAACGTAAGCGATACAAAGGTGCTGGATGAAACAGTCTTATGTGGATTTTCCAGCAATATTCGTCCGCATACGTGAAAGATTTCTTCATTAATGAGATAAATAGGGATAACTGTCGGGTTTTGAAATTAGTGTTGCATTTAATCCAATAAGTTGCCGAAATAGTCAAAGATAAATTAGGCATAAAGTGATCATTTTTACTGCGATTTCCAACAGTCTGCGGTACAGCTATATATGTGAAGTATGCATTTAATTAAGTATTGATATTTTGATGTTTTTCAAAGGAAGATATAGTCTGCAAATGGCAATTTCCAGTGAATATTGAAAACGCTGTAACATAGTCTCTCCGTTTGGAAATAGTCTTTCGCCAGTTTGAGTAATGCAGTTCCGAACTAAGTGGAAACGTTCAAGTTAAGAAGCAAGGGAAAAAAATGTTTTGAAAATTTTTATTTAATGTTTAAATATTTTGATTCACATGTTCAGCCTGCTGATTAAGTTTAATCTGACTAAAACGAAATCTCTGACACAGCGAGATCTTACATGCCCCACTAAAAGTACACGTGAGTAAAAGCATATGTCTTTTTGTAATAGCCTATCAAATAAAATGTTGCATTTCGCAATGGAAATGGTTCCTGTTTAGAACGATGGCTAGAATTAAAAAAAAATTCACTCTGATTAAAATGAAACCTTTAAATTGGTTGGTGAACCAGAAGATCAAATGACATCAAGATTTTCTACAAGTAGATCTCGATTTTAATTAAATCCGAGTATGTTATAAACTTTATCTTTATTCTATGAACGACATTTTAAATTATATGCTCTAGATCAGGGGTCTCAGACACGCGGCCAGCCATGCCGTGTCCCACAAAATGATTGGCGTCACAATGAGAGATAATAAAGGTGTTGCGGCCCTTTGGTCACTGAAAATACTGGTCATCGAAAATACCCTCATGCGGCCTTCAGGTTGGTCTGAGTTTGAAACCCCTGCAATAGTTTATATATAGTAAAGTGGTTCATTTGTCCGAAATAGTTCTTTTTTTCCCCTAAGTAACGTCAAAACACACTATAATTTTGTACAAGTCATTATTATGAGAGAGAGAGAGAGAGAGAGAGAGAGAGAGAGAGAGAGAGAGAGAGAGACGAAGAGTTCTCGTACTAGTCGGTCCCTCCTCCATAATGAAATTGGTTTCGATATAGGGGCTGATATCACCTATTCATTAAAACGTGCAAATTCTGCAGGCACTTTCGGCTGCACGTGGTGTGCAGTTTAATCACTTACCAGTATTTTCGCGGCTGTGGAACAACCATCGGCTGAAGGGTTCTTTTGGTGGTATGTATCTTATATGGCCGGAGCAATTCCTATGGTTAGTGACGTGTGCATCCATGTGGAATAACACAACATTCCGTTCTGTGTCCTATTTTAATTTCGCGCTCGACATGGCTGTTACCACTTACCGATGTGTGTCTAAAGTGTATTTAGGTTTGTTCCGGAAAGATTTGTAGCCAGCAAAATTGCACATTTTAATGAAGAGGACACATCAGACCAACATATCGCCCATCAGGATCAACAAAGATGGGGGGGGGGGGGGGGGAGTAATTTATCGAAATAGTCTCGTACCTGTACGTGGACGTAAAGTAACGGTATCTTCAAATTTTTGACAAGTTATCATCAATTAGGAAATCAAGGGGAGGGGAGGGACAAATGAATTAAGACCCGAAATAAATGCTGGAGAAATTTTAATAAATTCTTTAAAAAAGTTAGATTCATCATTACTTCAAAATAAAATGAAAGTGATGAAAAAATGACTCCGTTAAAAACAAATGTCTTCCCGAGAGAAGTGTGTGAGCTGATAACAATTGAGCTACCTCTCCTGACTAGCAGGGATATTTTAAGATATACAGGTAATGTTGCTTAAACAGTTAATGTCGATCAGTATAATGGACTGGCTAAAACAAGACATTTGACAATCGATCTTGGTTTTTAAAAAAAGTACAGATATTAAATCATCATGGTTTTGTTAAAGCGTCAGCATGAGAGAGATAGAGAGATTAAACATATTTGGCCATAGATTTTTCTTCGTTATATGCATCCATGAAAGTGTTAAAATTATCAATTTTCCAGATAAGTAATAAAGATAACAGTTTCACTCCATTGACACACGAAAACATGATAGCGTCATTGTGTAGGAGGGGGAAAAATCATTTGAAAACGTGCTTTGCAGTTCAAATACGATAGCGCCCTACGCAAATTCTTTTACCAAGGCATTAGCTTAACAAAAATTAGATTAACAAAAACAAATTTTGACAAGGACTACAAAGGGGATAATCTTTGGAGAATATAAAGCCACTTGTAATATTAAGACTTTGCAGTAGGCGGAAGGAATGAACGAAAGACAAAAAAAAAAAAACAGCAACAATTGTTTCTGCATGCATACTCTAAATGTACCCATGGCACGCGGATGCTAAACATTGCGTGGGTGTTGTTGGTTTAAAGTATTTATCAAGTCAGATCCGATGACAATTTGTATTATCTCACATCTTGATAGAGGTACAATGGGCCAAAGAACTGGGAGGAAGTACACACACTGAAGTGCTCTTAACATCAAACTTCCCAGCATGCTTTGGATCAAACAAGAAACTGAAGAACGGGGGAAGTTCATGAAAAGTGTATTTATGCGATTGTTGACTGCTTTGGAAAAAATTTCGTCTTGGACTTTGACCCATTTTAGGACTAAGTAATTAATTATCAATACATTATTCTATGCAGCAGGTGGTTCTACATAGATGTTTAAGATGGAGGACATCTGAATGTGGACACAACATTTAATTCACTGCTTGAGAAAGAAAGAAAGAAAGAAAGAAAGAAAGAAAGAAAGAAAGAAAGAAAGAAAGAAAGAAAGAAAGAAAGAAAGAAAGAAAATGAGAACGATTGGGAAAAGAGGTTTTAAACCACACAAAAAAGAAGTGGCCAGTACGGGGGAAGAGAAGTTGGTCACGTAATCTATTAAGCTATAAATGGCAGGAATATTTGTGCAATTGTTGACCAGTGTCGGGATTGTGCGTTTATTAGAAATGCTTATGACTGTCAAAAAGAGAAAATGTGACACACACACACACACACACACACACACACACACACACACACACACACATATATATATATATATATATATATATATATATATATATATATATATATATATATATATATATATATATATATATACCAGAGACCAGTCCGAGTATACATGTATATTTAGTGTCTCGTGATTCAAGTATTTGCTCGATGCAAATCCTGCGAATCTAATTATCCCACAGATCCTGTTATAAGACTTTTGACATTTCAGAAAGCAAACTAGACTGACATCACCTGTGTAGTGACTTGCACATTTTCATGTCTGCAGTGTGGCCATATTAGCCTGGGCAAAATCTGCGGATGTAACTATTTGCGATCGACAGCGTCTTAGCCGTCACGGTTGGGGAAAAAATCCCGGGTATTTTGAGGTGGTATTACATTCGACGGAATAAAACCTCCGTCTTTGTCCTTACAACAACAATATATTTTCGAACTACTTATGTTGGTACCGATAAATAATGAATAAGTGCTTTTAAAGTATTACAAAAATATAATGTCTTCAAAGTTTTGTTTACATACCTGTGCCGATTCAGTCTGTTCAATAACGTTCTAATGTTGTTAAATAACGTTCTAATGTTGTTGTTATAATAACAACAGTTTTGCAGCAGCATGATGTTAAAGACCGAATTTTTTCATGTATCGAATATTGAAGTTATTTCTTAAAGATAAAATAAAAACATACCCCATCCCCCAAAAAGGAAACAAAATTTATTACGTCATTAAGACTTGACAAAAACTATATTCGATAAAAAAAATTATGCTACGGAACAAAATATCTGAACCTTATCCTCAAATTTTCGGCTAGGTCTGAACGGTTTTATCGTTCAATTCCCAAAACAATCTTTCTGTATTTAATAATAATTTCAACCTAATGCTTTTACAAACATGGATAAATCAGCTGCTAATTCGAATTCAATGCCAATAAATCTGTTTCTCTAACAACTGAAATGTACTCGGTATGTTTAATTTTTGACAGAAAACACGTGATCTCTTTATTGTAATAAAACCTGGGTCATTAGACGGGTATCACGATATCGTACGCAAGCTTATGCGATGACCTGAAGTCAAAGTGCCAGGGTGAGTGCAGCATAATCCACCCTATCAGTAAGATGATCCTGTTGTCACCTCAACACAAACACAGCACTGATTATCTTATAGCACGGTCTTTATCGACCACTCCCACAGATGGGGGTAATGCCGCAGCCCCAAAATGAGGCTAATCCAACAGGTCGTTGCGGGTCACCGATATTTCGACAAGATAAACTGATAAACCAGTTTCGGCTCTTGGAATTCTTTATATATATATATATATATATATATATATATATATATATATATATATATATATATATATATATATATATATATATGCACACACACACACACACACACTGTTTTCATAGTAACGGAATGCAATTTTCACAGTGCAACCATAAATGCTGACAAAAGTGTGCACAAATGTACGTTCCTTTCTGTACGGGAAAACCATTTATCTGTATTGCCACAGGATTAGTAGAAATATCTGAGACAAGTAGATGGCTCAGAGAATGTTACTGAATCCTCTGTTCAAATCGATATTTAAAAGAAAACACATTTGTTTACAAATACACAATCGTCAGCAGCAAAATAAATTCGAAAATATATTTAGTCAGACAGGAAATACTAATTCGGTTCATGGTTTTTATACGTAAAGAACCCCCCCCCCTGCAAATATAGAGTGAATTCGCAAATATGGTAATGACATTTTTAAAAATGACATCAATTTGCGATGAACTGCATACGTTGGTTGTTCGTTGGCTTGTAGGTAAGTCATATGTAAGTAGGTATGAAAGAGAGGAAAAACATACTGAAAGAAGGGAAGAACATATATCTCCTCCTTCCCCACCCGACCGGGTTAGCTATACAAAGACACAATATATGTTAAAATACTAAACTTAACTAAGGAATTATGTATTATATATATAATTATGTATATACGGACGACTGTAAGAATGCATTGGTGAATTCTTAACAAAAACTCCGCTACAATAAATAACCCCCTGATACCCGTGATAATTGGTCTTAAAACTTTGATCGGCTATCATTCTATTACACTACAAGTTTGAAGTTGGAGATAACTTCCTTAGATACATACACTCGAAGGTACCTAATTAAACATAACAAAATCCACGATATCGGACATGGTGATGATTAAGTACATACCGTTCAAAAGTATAATCGAAGTACAATGTTGTAATTTAGTGTCTTATACCACCCTCAAGATTTAGTTGTACAGAAAATTAACTTGAATGTGGAAATCGTGTAAATAATAGCCTAGGTTGAGAATGACAAGCTGTTAACGCACACTGAAGTATCTATCTGTTAACGCACACTGAAGTATCTATCTGCCTGCTCTATTTAGATATCATACATTCATTGACAGTTATTATTGAAAATTGAAAACCATCCTATCTGATTGCACTAAAAAGAAAAGTCCACGGAAGTTAGTGAAAATCTGAGCATTTTTCTTCTGAAAGGTGAACGCATAATTTCCATAGTACTTACTGTGAAATAGTATATATCTATTTTGAAATATTCAAGATAAACACATAATCATGCAATTGCTTGACGTTAAAGGAAGGTACACATACATTTTATTCCAAACATAATTGGGAAAGACATGAACTTATCAACAATTTGCTTTTACAACCCCGTCTATTTTTATTTGTTTTCTAGAACAAACACATCGACTGAAAAACAAAATCAAACCATTTATGATAATTAGTAGTAGGTAGAACATTAAATGAAGGGAGTTCAGCTAATTAGGGGGCGGAACATTCTCCAATTTTTTTTGTGAGTTAATCATTCTTTGGTATTCCCATAGTTCAATTTGAAAAGTACAATGTCAAGTGAATTAGTGGGCAGGACGTTTTACGCTATTCCCAAAGGTCAACATGAAAAGTGTAGAAAACTATTTTTTTAAAAAAGAAATAAAACAGAGCGATTTACATGCATAATACTCGAATATTCCCCAACGAATAGCGACCAAGGTAAAAAAATACTGGCAGAAGCCTACTTTTATGTTCTGTTCTTTTACATTGGAAATAAAGGACCAATTACCAATTACCATACTTTGTGTGAATGGGATCCACTTCATCTTTTAATAGATATTAAAAAACACGAATTTTAAGGCACACGAATGATCATTTTGAGAATTAGGTCGCTTTGCTTTATAGGATTTATTTCAAAAGGAAAGATACGGTAACTTACCATAAATCATTTTTCATGCCACGCAGGGATAGCATAATAACTTTGGGTAACAAATACGAAATTAATTTATTAATTAATCAGCATTGTTCGCTTTAATGGCACAGTTTAATATACAAGTTTTATATGCATCGCTATGAGGCTGAATATCGTTAAAGTCAGAAATGAAAACTTGTCACTTACCACGAAGTTTGGACCAATGGAAAGTCTCTGACAGTTGTCTATTTCCTGCATGCATAATTGGGTGGTCATGTGATCGTCTGTGGCTTCATCACGCACACCCCATCTCATGTCTACCACCTGCAAGTATAAAAACAAACAATACTTATGTGATTATGTGAAAAAGTTAAAACTTTATGGGGAAAAACAACCTACAAACCAAGTTAAACCTGTATTCTTACGTAATCAGTCCGTCTTCATCTGGTTCAACATGAGCGTTTTTTGCAAGTCAGTCGATCCAAAACATTTTAGTAACACGTGCTGTTTAAGCACTGTCTTTTAATACGGAAAAGTCCCTTTTGTAGAAATGTGGTATGTAATACATGTACATAATCACTTATCATGTAAAAAAATAACGACTATAAAAGGTTTTCTAAATTTCTTCCCCACGTATGATAACCGATAAACGTTTGCCCACAGCAAGACGTGCATGATACACAATAAATGTTTGCTCACATCAAGCGTTTATGATACCCTGGAAACGATTGCCTACAGCAATCTGTGTATGATACATGAAATCACTTTCCATCGATTACGCAAGATTCTCTAACTGTTCGATGACTGACAGTGTTAGCAAAGTATGGTTTTTAAAGGTCGGGGTAGCCAGAGATCCCAACCATCTTTATAAATGTTAGTACTGAATACTGAAGACAGGACTGGAAAAGTATGTATGTATGTATGTATGTATGTATGTATGTATGTATGTATGTATGTATGTATGTATGTATGTATGTATGTATGTAATCTATGCTAAGTTTATATAACGGTGTCTTTAAAGACATATTTCTATCTCTCTCTCTCTCTCTCTTTCAATAATATATCTACTTAAAAATGTATAAGAATGGTGTAATCTTGGTAAAATTAGGACACACACACACACACACACACACACACACTTATAATTACTGTGGCTCCGGGTAACCGTGTGATCTAAACTGATGGCCATTAGCAATCACTGACATCTCACCTCTGTCAGAGTGGGTTCAAGTCTCCGGCTAGGTCAATGTATGTGAGAAAGCTTGCCATTTGATTCAGTGGTTCTTACCGTTTTGTTGGGTCAGTGGTTCTTACCGTTTTGTTGGGTCAATGGTTCTTACCTGTGGGTCAGTGGTTCTTACCGTTTTGTTGGGTCAGTGGTTCTTACCCGTGGGTCAGTGGTTCTTACCTGTGGGTCAGTGGTTCTTACCGTTTTGTTCCTCAACCCGTTATACTAGCCGCCATGTATCGTGTCAACAACATCTTATATTATCGTATCATACAATATTATATAGTGAACTCAAGACCTCATTTTAGCACTATTGTATTTATTTGGGGCAATAAAACATTTTTTTCTTCTTCCATAATGGTGTGAAGTTTTCACAAATTATGGATTCATGTAATATTTTCTCAGTCATCATTTGTTGTAATCGCTTCTTTGTGTTATGGTATGATATTTTGTTAAAAATCCAACACACACACACACACACACACACACACACACACACACACACACACACACACACATTACATATTTTTACAAGAAGCGTTGACATTGGACAAAATCACATCATGTGGTGAGACTCAAGCAAAATATATCATTATTAGTTAATATAACCAGAACGGAACTACTTGTGTATTCCTGCGCCCTTCTTATTGTGTTTGTAAATTTATTTTAGCAATGGTTAAAAAAGCTCTGTTATTTATTTCTTGAGATTCGTTATTTTTTTTCTATTTTTAATTATAATAATTTAATTTCATATCTTATAGGATTTATGACGTCATAAAAGCTTGCACAAATATGAATTTCAGTCTAAAAATGAAAGAATAAACATCGACTTTATTATCTTGCTTAAATTTGTAGTCAAGAGAATCCAAAACAATACAGATCTCTGCTTGCCTTGCGGTGTACTCGAGATTAACAAGAAACTTTAATAAATGTCTCAGACTTAAAAGTTTGAAACCTTTTTTCAACTTAGTGAAGTATTTGGGCATCAAATCAGACAGAAAACGCAGAAAAACTGGATGTCGATAATTTTTAGAAATAGGTTTAACATTTGTCTGGATTGGCCGTTTTTCTTAGTCCCCCAACAGTCCTTAAAGTTCCAATATTTTGTTCTTTCTTCGTGGCATAAATTTCATATTTCCAATTACGTCTTTGGGCCAGATATTGCTCAACACGAGAGATTTCAACTCCTGACTTTTTAAAGCAATTTATTAACTGAATGTCAGCCTTTCTAATTATATCTCCATATAATGTCAATTTTGTCATAGTTGCGTATACACCATGACCGAAAATGCATGTTCTGTTGCTAGTATCTTCAAACTAAACTCGTTAATGAGTAGAATATAGCGACATATGGAATACTGTCTATCTCTGATAACACTATTTGTAGAGGAAATGATTGAATTCAATTAAATATGGACCCCTACATCGCTTGTTATCTTTTGTCATGGCCAATTTGGCTAAAGATCTTGATTCTAAAACATTGACTAAGAATCGACTTTATAACATACGAAATACAATGATGTTATGCTACATGCCATAAACACAATGATGTTATGATACATGCCATAAACACAATGATGTTATGATACATACTATAAACACAATGATGTTATGATACATGCTATAAACACAATGATGTTATGATACATGCTATAAACACAATGATGTTATGATACGTGCCATAAACACAATGATGTTATGCTACATGCCATAAACACAATGATGTTATGATACGTGCTATAAACACAACGATGTTATGATACATGCTATAAACACAATGATGTTATGATACATGCCATAAACGCAATGATGTTATGATACATGCCATAACACAATGATGTTATGATACATGCCATAAACGCAATGATGTTATGATACATGTTATAAACGCAATGATGTTATGATACATGCCATAAACGCAATGATGTTATGATACATGTCATAAACGCAATGATGTTATGATACATGCCATAAACGCAATGATGGTATGATACATGTCATAAACGCAATGATGTTATGATACATGCCATAACACAATGATGTTATGATACATGCCATAAACACAATGATGTTATGATACATGCCATAAATAAAATGATGTTACGATACATGCCATAAACACAGTGATGTTACGATACATGCCATAAACACAATGATGTTATGATACATGCCATAACCACAATGATGTTATGATACATGCCATAAACACAATGATGTTATGATACATGCCATAAACACAATGATGTTATGATACATGCTATAAACACAATGATGTTATGATACATGCCATAACCACAATGATGTTATGATACATGCCATAACACAATGATGTTATGATACATGCCATAAACGCAATGATGTTATGATGCATGTCATAAACGCAATGATGTTATGATACATGCCATAAACGCAATGATGTTATGATACATGTCATAAACGCAATGATGTTATGATACATGCCATAACACAATGATGTTATGATACATGCCATAAACACAATGATGTTATGATACATGCCATAAACACAGTGATGTTACGATACATGCCATAAATACAATGATGTTACGATACATGCCATAAACACAATGATGTTATGATACATGCCATAAACACAATGATGTTATGATACATGCCATAAACACAATGATGTTATGATACATGCAATAAACACAATGATGTTATGATACATGCCATAAACACAATGATGTTATGGTACATGCCATAAACACAATGATGTTATGGTAATGCCGTAAACGCAATCATGTTATGATACATACCTATAAACGCAATGATGTTATGGTACATGCTATAAACGCAATGATGTTATGATACATGTCATAAACGCAATGATGTTATGATACATGTCATAAACGCAATGATGTTATGATACATGCCATAAACGCAATGATGTTATGATACATGTCATAAACGCAATGATGTTATGATACATGTCATAAACGCAATGATGTTATGATACATGTCATAAACGCAATGATGTTATGATACATGCCATAAACACAATGATGGTATGATACATGCCATAAACACAATGATGTTATGATACATGCCATAACACAATGATGTTATGATACATGTCATAAACACAATGATATTATGATAAATGCCATAAACACAATGATGTTATGATACATGCCATAAACACAATGATGTTATGATACATGATATGAACACAATGATGTTATGATACATGCTATAAACACAATGATGTTATGATACATGCTATAAACACAATGATGTTATGATACATGTGATAAACACAATGATGTTATGATACATGTGATAAACACAATGATGTTATGATACATGTGATAAACACAATGATGTTATGATACATGTGATAAACACAATGATGTTATGATACATGTGATAAACACAATGATGTTATGATACATGCCATAAACTGGCACCGGCAGCTTAGCAAGATGTGTCTGGGTTTTTTTTATTTACTTTTTTAATAGTATTTCACTAACTGAATCATGTCTAACTTCTATTTAATTTAAATCAATTTAATATTTGAATCAAGACTTAAGGTCAATGTGGTTGTAAGGGGCAGACCATTACTGTGAGAGGTCAATATGGTTGTAAGGGGCAGATCATTACCGTGAGAGGTCAATATGGTTGTAAGGGGCAGACCTTTACTGTGAGAGGTCAATATGGTTGTAAGGGGCATGCCTTTACTGTGAGAGGTCAATATGGTTGTAAGGGGCAGACCTTTACTGTGAGAGGTCAATATGGTTGTAAGGGGCAGACATTTACTGTCAGAAGGTTATTATGGTTGTAAGGGGCAGACCTTTACTGTGAAAAGATATATATATATATATATATATATATATATATATATATATATATATATATATATATATATATATATATATATATATATATATGGTTGTAAGGGGCAGACCTTGACTGTGAGAGGTCTATATGGTTGTAAGGGGCAGACCATTACTGTGAGAGGTCAATATGGTTATAAGGGGCAGACCTTTACTGTGAGAAGGTAAATATTGTTGTAAAGGGCCGGCCTTTATTGTGAGAAGATATATATGGTTATAAGGGGCAGACCTTTACTGTGAGAGGTCAACAATATGGTTGTAAGGGGCAGAACTTTACTGTGAGAAGGTAAATATGGTTGTAAGGGACAGACCATTACTGTGAGAGGTCAACAATATGGTTTTAAGGGGCAGAACTTTACTGTGAGAAGGTAAATATGGTTGTAAAGGGCCGACCTTTACTGTGAAAAGATATATATATATATATATATATATATATATATATATATATATATATATATATATATATATATATATATATATGGTTGTAAGGCGCAGGCCTTTATTGTGAGAGGTCAATATGGTTGTAAGGGGCAGACCTTTACTGTGAGAGGTCAATATTGTTGTACGGGGCAAACCTTTATTGTGAGAGGTCAATATGGTTGTAAGGGACAGACCATTACTGTGAGAGGTCAACAATATGGTTTTAAGGGGCAGAACTTTACTGTGAGAAGGTTAAAATGGTTGTAAAGGGCCGACCTATATATATATATATATATATATATATATATATATATATATATATATATATATATATATATATATATATATATATATATATATATATATGGTTGTAAGGGGCATGCCTTTACTGTGAGAGGTCAATATGGTTGTAAGGGACAGACATTTACTTTGAGAGGTCAATATGGTGGTTAGGGGCAGACCTTTACTGTGAGAAGGTTCTTATGGTTGTAAGGGACAGACCTTTACTGTGAGAGGTCAATATGGTTGTAAGGGGCAGACCTTTACTGTGAGAAGATTATTATGGTAGTAAGGGGCAGACCTTTACCGTGAGAAGGTCAATATGGTTTTAAGGGGCAGACCTTTACTGTGAGAAGATTATTATGGTTGTAAGGGGCAGACCTTTACTGTGAGAGGTCAATATGGTTGTAAGGGGCAGACCTTTACTGTGAGAAGGTTATCATGGTTGTAAGGGGCAGACCTTTACTGTGAGAAGGTAAATATGGTTATAAGTGAGAGTTTTCACACATATATCACTGCCGATTTCGTCTGAGTTTATTTCATGTTTATCCTTTTTATGCAATATAACAAAGAAACCCCAAATACTCATTCGGTCTACCTTAAGTCTTATAATCGATATTTGACCTCGGAATGGTCTAAAATATTTTGGTATTTATGTCAGTAAAAACCATATTCTCAAAAATCAGTAAAGTAGTTCATACTTATCAAAGTAATACAGTTGATACTTATCAATCAGTAATACTGTGGAAACGTATCACTCAGTAATGCAATTCATAGTTACCAATCAGTAATAGATTGTATTCTTATCAATTAGTAATAGCGTGGGTACTTATCAATCAGTAATACAAAGGGTATTATAAATGAGTAATACAGTGAATAATTATCAATCAGTAAAATAGTATATCCTTATCAATCAGTAATACAGTGGATACTTATCAATCAGTAATACAGTGGATACTTATCAATCAGTAATACAGTGGATACTTATCAATCAGTAATACAGTGGATACTTATCAATCAGTAATACAGTGGGTACTTATCAATCAGTAATACATTGGATACTTATCAATCAGTAATACAGTGGATACTTATCAATCAGTAATACAGTGGATACTTATCAATCAGTAATACATTGGATACTTATCAATCAGTAATACATTGGATACTTATCAATCAGTAATACAGTGGATACTTATCAATCAGTAATACAGTGGATACTTATCAATCAGTAATACAGTGGATACTTATCAATCAGTAATACAGTGGATACTTATCAATCAGTAATACAGTGGATACTTATCAATCAGTAATACAGTGGGTACTTATCAATCAGTAATACATTGGATACTTATCAATCAGTAATACAGTGGGTACTTATCAATCAGTAATACAGTGGATACTTATCAATCAGTAATACATTGGATACTTATCAATCAGTAATACAGTGGATACTTATCAATCAGTAATACAGTGGATACTTATCAATCAGTAATACATTTGATACTTATCAATCAGTAATACAGTGGATACTTATCAATCAGTAATACAGTGGATACTTATCAATCAGTAATACATTGTATACATATCAATCAGTAATACATTGTATACATATCAATCAGTAATACAGTGTATTCTTATCAATCAGTAATACAGTGGATACTTATCAATCAGTAATACAGTGGATACTTATCAATCAGTAATACAGTGGATACTTATCAATGAGTAAAAAAGTCTTTCTTATCAATCAATAATACATAGGGTAATTATCAATCAGTAATAAGGTGGATACATATGAACAGTGGCGTCGCTAGGGGGGGTGCGGACCGCACCGGGTGACACCATCTCAGAGTGGTGACACCAGAATGAAAAATTGCAAATTTTACAGAGCACACACTGCTCGATCTAGACTTGAGGGGTGACGCCATGAGTTTACCGCACTGCGTGACACCAATCCTAGCGACGACGCTGCATATGAATCAATAATACAGTGGGTACTTATCAATCAGTAATAACATTGGATACTTATCAATCAGTAATACAGTGTATACTTATCAATCAGTAATACAGTGTATACATATCATTCAGTAATACAGTGTATACATATCAAGCAGTAATACAGTGATTTCTTATCAATCAGTAATACAGTGTATTCTTATCAATCAGTAATACATTGTATACATATCAATCAGTAATACAGTGATTTCTTATCAATCAGTAATACAGTGTATACTTATCAATCAGTAATACAGTGTATTCTTATCAATCAGTAATACAGTGTATACATATCAATCAGTAATACAGTGTATTCTTATCAATCAGTAATACAGTGTATTCTTATCAATCAGTAATACAGTGTATTCTTATCAATCAGTAATACAGTGTATTCTTATCAATCAGTAATACATTGTATACATATCAATCAGTAATACAGTGTATTCTTATCAATCAGTAATACATTGTATACATATCAATCAGTAATACAGTGTATTCTTATCAATCAGTAATACATTGTATACATATCAATCAGTAATACAGTGTATTCTTATCAATCAGTAATACAGTGTATTCTTATCAATCAGTAATACATTGTATACATATCAATCAGTAATACAGTGTATTCTTATCAATCAGTAATACAGTGTATTCTTATCAATCAGTAATACAGTGTATACATATCAATCAGTAATACAGTGTATTCTTATCAATCAGTAATACATTGTATACATATCAATCAGTAATACAGTGTATTCTTATCAATCAGTAATACAGTGTATTCTTATCAATCAGTAATACAGTGTATTCTTATCAATCAGTAATACATTGTATACATATCAATCAGTAATACAGTGTATTCTTATCAATCAGTAATACATTGTACTCTTATCAATCAGTAATACAGTAGATACAGTGACTAGCGGGTATTTTTCATGCAAACAGAAAAACAATATTTCTTTAAAATATACATACGGGCAATTATTATAGTGAGGTCGAGGAAATATGGCTTAACCGCAAGTTGGGTTGAGTTTTAGATATATTTATCACGTGTTCAAATACTCGTACTCGGCATATTTTATAATAATACATATTCATGAGGTCATATCTTTACTCGGAGGTCTTCAACATTCCTGCAAAAATCTGATAATTTTACCGGAAGATTGCAATCAATCTTCTTCACAGAGGTAGAAAAAAATCGTATATTGTCAATCTTTTGGGAGCGCTCTACAGATATTAGGAACTAGTTGGCATCCTTTAGTCTAGAGAGGCGATGGAAGTACGTCCATAAAGTACGCGATTGTTCTCTGCATTTCTCCTGCAGCTGCCTGACGGAGAAGATCATGTCGATTGTGGAACTCTTTGCGCAGAACCCGCACTGCAACTCTGGATGCACTCTGTCAGCAAGCGTCTGTAGTCTGTTCAGGATGAAGACTTTACCCACGATGCTGAGAAGAGAAATTCCCCATGTAGTTGTCGCAGTCACTTCTGTCGCCTTTGTTCTTTACAGGGTTACGATGTTGGCGTCTCTCATGTCTTGAGGCACTGCACCCTTATCCCAGCACTGAAGTTCCAACGTTCCCTCTAAGCTGCGCGCGCGTGCTCGAAGCTGCTCAGGCATTCCCGGGCAGCTGAATTGTCAATTTTCGCTCAATCCAACGTTAAATTTTGCTCGTCTTCGCAATGCTTGCGCAGTGCAGCGAGCACTGCGCGCACATCTACCATTCGCTTAGAGGGAACGTTGGGTCGAACAGGTGTGTGAGCAGGACGCTGAAGCCGCACTTGATGACTTCTGCTGGGATGCCATCCTTTACTGGGCTTTACCTTAGGACAGTTTATCTAAGGCCTTCTTTTGTTCTGCCACAGTAGGTTTCTCGTCCAATTCGGCCATGGGAGGGAGGTTTTCAATGGCGTTGAGAGCTTCGTTGGCCACGTGGTTCTCGCTGGAGTACAGTTCAAAGTAGTACTCCACCCAACGTTCAATCTGCTTGCCCTTGTCGTGCATCACCTGCTGAAGACTTCTGTGGTGATATCACTCTTTTACGTCATCCCGCGATTGGAGTCAGACGCTAGGGGTTGCTTCCGAGAGAGACCAACAGGTTTCACACATATATTAGTTACTATTGAGAGATAAACAGCTGTAAGGTGAAGTTGTTTGCAATTACAACATGCACTGTGGAGATAATGCTGTCATACCTCTGTTATTTTCATGTATTATGGCTGACATTTCTTTAATAATGCTGTCTGTTACTTTCATGTATCATGGCTGACATTTCTTTGATAATGCTGTCTGTTACTTTCATGTATTATGGCTGACATTTCTTTAATAATGCTGTCTGTTACTTTGATGTATTATGGCCGACATTTCTTTGATAATTCTGTCTGTTACTTTCATGTATTATGGCTGACATTTCTTTGGACATTGTGCTTGTGGAAACTGTACCTGCTCTAGGCACACAGCTAACCAAAAATGGCTGCTTCCATGTGCTCGAAAAACCAGCCTGAACTATTCTAAAGTACACCATCTTTAGAAGTTATTAAAATATGGAAAGCGAATTTTGCCAGATTAAACAAAGTCAGATTCTAATAGTGCAATGAAATAATTAGCATTTACATGAAATGTATTTAAAAAATGTTATCGGCTCTTTTTTTAAAATACAATTTACCTCTGATGACCAGGAAGTGAAAAAGACCACGCAGAGCTAGCATGTTTTAAAACTAAGTACACATCTGAGGTAAGGCCAAGCTTCTTCTGCAACCCAAATTGCACCCATTGATCCTACACCAAACTAAAGGAGATTAAAAGTTCTTTTAACAATACTTAATATACAAGGAGGTTTTTTTTAAATTGCTAAGATAACCATCGTGGAAAACCTCGGAAATTCTTGTTCATTAAAAATCTTTCCCGTATGTAAAATACGAAACTCTTGAGCGCCGTCTTTGGAACAGGTGTTCGCAGCCTTGCAGAGTATGAGGACCCCTTCGTAACTTAAAAATAATCGGAATAACTCCACTGCTCAAGGGTTGAGAACCACTGCTTTCGGACATAATCACACCTTGTAAGACTGTATTCACCTTGTAAGTGCCATGTAGAATCTAGTTCACTTCTTCTAGAATACATCTGTTTAATTATCATCAATTAATTTTATTTGTGGTTTTCTTATTTTTATATATATAAAAATAACTAAAAATATAAAAAGTTACTATGTAAAGAAGGAGGAGTAAATATTTCGAAATTTTGAAAGAATGTATGTATTTTGAATTTCTCAAGACGTACTTTCGATAATTATTATTCTTTTCCATTAAAGCTACATAGTAAACATGTGATTTTAAGACAATTAAATTTCCTCGTACAACCTTTCCAGAAGTAAGCAACAGTAGACTTACGTCATAGAAAGCATAACTATGAGTGTTTAGCAATAAACTTGTCTTAATTTATCGATACAGTATTTATCGATATTTATCGATACCGCACACAGATAATGCGTTTATTGATACATTAACGCAGAGAACATATTAGTTAGGTGTTTATAACTTTCCTTTCATCGAAAACGAAGAAAACAGGAAAACAAAACATTGCCGATATGGTTTAATTACGTTAATGATTAAACATGAGGAAATATAGCAAAATAATCAATTGGCATGGGTATCCTTTTCTATTGGTCTTTACAAATACCCCCCCCCCCAACACACAAAACCTGTTTCCATGTATAAAAGACAAATCGGGATGGAGGGTATACGTCAAGTGTCTTCGTAAATCTCGTACATATTTCAACTAATTCAGTGATAAATAAAGAATGCTCACGTTTTTTGGGTGGGTATATTTAAATATTTTACTCGTTAAGTAGACAATTTTTCTATTGTCATGTGTGGCTTCGCCGATCATCACATTACAGTTTCCACTGTGAATTATGTATTTAAAGCATACATTTCTCTTCTTATAATTTTGAACAAAAAGCCGTCAAATTGCATGGGTTTTGTCGATTATATATATATATATATATATATATATATATATATATATATATATATATATATATATATATATATATATATATATATATATCTTTTTATTACATTTTTAGTTTTTATTTTAAAACGTTCTTTTATCACTCACGCCTAAAGACATACAATAACTAGTTATGAAATATATAATAATGTCCAATATACGTCGTCATCAAACTGTGTACATTGTTGCTAAGGATGCACATACTGACCTTTTTACGTCATAGCACATAAAAATGTTAATTAAGCTTGCCTGATGCATTCATCTGTGTGTAAGACTAAAATTAAGTATAGAATAAAATAACTAAATTTTAATCTATATTTGCAATTTCTTTCATATGGCCGACTTGCAAGCTCGGCGCCCGCTGAACACGTCCACTGGGTCTCTAGTAATCCGATCATTCAAAACTCCAAATCTGTGTTGATACTGATGTACGATATAAGGATTTGATGTCACCTGTTCATTAAACATGTGCATTTTTGTGGCACGCAAACCTTTCCGGAACTAACCTAGGCACACTTTAGACACATACCGATAATTGGTAAGAGCCATATCAAGCGCGAAATTCAAAATGGCCACATGACATAGGGTTGTGGTATTCCAAGTGGATTTACATGTCGCCAAAAATAGGATTTGATCCATAAATATAATGTACCTGTCACCAAGAGAATGCTTCAGCCGACGGTCAGTACATAACAGCCATAAGTACTGGTAAATGTATAGAATGTACACCGAAGGTGTGCAGGCAAGACTGACTGCATATTTTTGAAAGTTTGAACGAGAAGGCGATATCAGCCACTAAACCGCTAATCAATATCATTACGGGTGTGGGGCTGATTTATCGGCCGAGATCCCTGGTAGCGGAGAGGTCTAAGGCGCTCGCCTTTACAGATCGCTAGCCTCTCACATATGTCCGCGTGAGTTCGAGTCTTAGCTCGACCAACGTGGGTATGTGAGAAAGATTGTCGCTACCTTCCTCTGGGTTGGGGGTAGTCCGCACGGTCTTCGTCGGTTCTTCCTACACCAAATATACTAGCCGCCATGTATAACATTATCGTGCGCTGAACATTAGCGTTAAATCCTAAAACATCAACAAAACTAAACTCGACCAGCCGAAATATCAGACAGCACCCACTAAATAACCGACAATAACTAAATAGAGAGAATGTTCCTTTGTTAAGACGCGTGCTATGACTTCTTATGTAGTTCAATTAATATATTTTCCCCTTTAATTTTGATTTATGCATATAGACTCACTATTAGACATGAGTCAAATTTGAAAAGAAATGTCCGCCTCTATGTTTAGCATAACCAATTATTTTAAATTATTGTTGCTATCGTGGTTATTTTTTCTGTTTTGTTGTTGTTGTTCCAAAAAACATAATCATGGTAACTGGCAGAAAACATGGCAGTTGGCTGTGAAAATATAATGATATTTAAATGAAGTATATCAGAGTTATAATTATTGGAAATTGTACACGTATTATGCAGCATAAAGTGCATAGGTGAGGAACCAAATACAATCTGTAATATGCAGTTAGGTAACGTTTAACACTGTCATGGTGTTAAAACTGGGCAGATATTCCTTGCAATGTTTATTACGTGATAGTTACTGTTTGAGGTAGGTTGTGTAAGAGTTGTCGGACCCCCTCTGCACCCCCACCCGCAAAAGAAAAACCGGAAAAAAAGGATTATAATGTTTCCTGTCGCGCGTTTCTTTACAGTTGGTTAAAATTAGGCAATGAAAACGCTTAAAGGGGCAAAGTCCACTGGAACCTCTTGCCTACTTGTTTACCACGCACACACACACACACACACACACACACACACACACACACACACACACGCGCGATATATATATATATATATATATATATATATATATATATATATATATATATATATATATATATATATATATCTGGATCCACCCATTGTCTGATTAACATATGCCCCGATTCACGCTTGGAACAAAGTATAATTCTCTACCCTGTTTGATTATATTTATATCATTATCAGTCGCGAAACATTACATTATGCCCCCTCCTACTGCTCAAAAAACGATTTTGTGGCCCCTCACCCCCTAAAAGCTGTTGTTTCAAGGGAAGTTTGGGCCGCAATGAGACCAGCCCCTCCCATAGCTGTTGGGGTGGGTGAAAGTTGCTGTGTAAATGCAACAAAGAGACAATAAACAGTTACAGTGCAAAACTAGTTTTTAAATAACCAATGAGTCGCGTTCTCCTTTTTTTGAGTCTTGGACAAAGACAAAAACAAAGTAGAGACAAAACAAACAAATAAGTACAAAAAGGAAAAAAGATCGCAAAAAATATAAGATGGAGGTGGCATAACTGTCCATTTTTAATGTTTGTACATAGAATACCGTAGTTTTTACCTTTTGTCTTTCCAGAAGAAGAAAAAAAAAACAAGTAAATGCGTAACCATTATTATCGACTTCTGTATAAAGAAAAGAGAAAAAGAGGAGAGCAAATTCTTGTCGAGAAGTGTAATTCAATATGGATAACTGAAGTAAATAGCTTACGCGAACGAAAACGAGCTGTCCACCCCATTACCCACTCACTCCCGTTTCTCCTCCCCATACTCTGTATGTGCTTGTGATTGAAACAGATTGTTCATATATCAATATCAACCACAAAGTTTCAAACACAGTGATTCTAATGAACTATGATCTTATCGACAATTTCATTCCTTAATCAAACGAATCCATCACTTTTTATCAATTCTTTCTCTATAGAACAATCTAGGATTGATTAAATGACCATCAAACATTCAAGTTATAGTACTCTATCTTATATCGAATCCACCCTTAGAAACATATACACTTCAGTATTTATAGAGATTCCAGTGTTTATCGAGACCCCAGTATATAAAGGGACTCCAGCATTTACAGACTCCAGTATTTATCGAGACTCTAGCATTTATAGAGAATCCAGTATTTATATAGACCCCATTATTTATAGACTCCAGTATTTATAGAGTCCAGCATGTATAGACTCAGTATTGATAGAGACTCCAACATATATAAAGTCTCTAGCATTTATAGACGCCATCATTTATAGAGGCTCCATCATTTATAAAGACCCTAGTATTTAAAGGGACTCCAGCATTACAGACTCCAGTATTTATTGAGACTCCAGCTTTTTATAGAGAATCATGTACTTATATAGACTCCAGTATTTATAGACTCCAGTGTTTACAGAGTCCAGCATGTATAGAGATTCCAGTATTGATAGAGACTCCAACATGTATAGAATCTATAGCATTTATAGACTCCATCATTTATAGAGACTTCATCATTTATAGACTCCAGCATTTATAAAGATTCCAGTATTTACTGAGACTCTTGCATTTATAGACTGCAGCATTTATAGAGACTCCATTACTTGTAAAGATTCCATTATTTATAAAGACTACATTACTTGTAAAGATTCCATCATTTATAAAGGCTCCATTATTTATAGAGACTCCAGTATTTATAGACTCCAGCATTTACAGAGACTCCGGTATGTATATAGACCCATCATTTATACAGTCTCCAGCATTTATAAAGACTCCAGTATTTATAGACTCCAGTATTTAAATGAGACTCCAACATTTATAAAGACTTTATTATTTATACAGTCTCCAGTATTTATAGAGACTCCAGTATTTAAGGAGACTCTAGTGTTTATAGAGACTCCAGCGTTTATACATTCTATAGTATTTATAGAGACTCTAGCGTTTGACTCCAGTATTTATAGACTCTTATATATTCTAACAACAGTTCAGCCAAATTAGTCTTTGTCTCAAACTTTCGAGACGTATCATTGTTTAGCGTATTGTTTAGCGTATTGTTTAGCATTGTTTAGCATTGTTTAGCGTATTGTTTAGCATTGTTTAGCGTATCCACTTCGTTAGCTTTTAAGAACAACACGGAATCAAGCGTGTGTAATCAGGTCACACAAACTCGTTTCTCTCACCAACGGCTGACAACTAGAACAACATGTCATGCTGGTCGTGGTCATTATCAAATTGTTTCTCACACTAGCGACTGTCAACTAGAAGAATTTGTCATGCTGGTGGTCGTCAGTACCAACTTGTTTCTCACACCAACGGCTGTTAGCTAGCAGTAGAGATGTTATGCCCGCGTCTGACAGTACCAAATAATTTTTGGTAGCACATTTGTTTCAATAGATAGGTCAGAATATGGCGCAGTGAGTATACAAAAAAAAAATGTCCGAATAACGCTGCATTTAAAGGAAATGAGCAAACCGCTTAAAGTATTGTACGTTAAGTTAGTGTAAATGTTATAAATGTAGGAACGCGCTTCCACCATTGCAGACCACTGTTCCATCCCGTGTTAAAGTTATGTGCAAGGTTATGTGAGCGCTCATTGAATGTAAGTGGTTACTTTAAAGTTCTCCGTTTTTTCTCTTAAATACATTAGACCAACAACTAACACGCCGATAAAGCTTTAGTATATATGTAAGAATTGTTAATGCAATCGTAGTAAAATAAATATGTCGATAATGTTGTTTTTTTATTATTAAAAAAAACACAAACCAACTGATAGGACATTTTGCCTTTCAATACAAGTGTATCTTATTGGGAAATATCAATAGCTGTAATAGGGAGTAATTTCCTACATACTAATTTTTTTTTCAATTTTAAACGACAATGACTAATATTTACAAAATTTACTTTAAATGAAGTGCACTCAATATTCAATAGAATAAAGGTTTTTGTGCGTCTTTTACTTTTTCATTAAACAACAAGGCAAATGCGCATGGGCACTAAATTTTAATATTGAAAACAAAACTAAATATAAAAGAAATTAATTGAATACACACGATACATTTAGCAGTGATAGCCTGTGTACCTTATCATAATCGCTCACTTCAGAGAGAGAGAGAGAGAGAGAGAGAGAGAGAGAGAGAGAGAGAGAGAGAGAGAGAGAGAGAGAGAGAGAGAGAGAGAGAGAGAGATTTTCCATCAACAACGATAAGTAAATAAACAGTCGTTTGGCAATGTTTGCTTATACTCAGGTGTACCTGCTCAAGAAGTGTATCACACATGCTTGTTGTTTTCAAAACTTGCAGCATTCATAATTTTACTACTTTTCTAACTGTTAGATCACCTTAAACACCAAGGACTTTTGAAAATTACCTTTGCTTTAATGATTTATTGAAGGCAGAGCAATTGTTGAAGAGGTCAACAACTGTCCGGAATTCATCTTAAGCTGAAGCCTTCACAAGCGTCAATCGTTTTGCCGTAGTCCTCGTTCATCTTGGATGGAATGTGTATGCCACTTCTAGTGGCTTACTTCATTTCATCACCTGGTATCCAGCGAGAAGAATAGCCGATAAATATTTTATCTGCTATTTGCTTCAACCTTTGGGATCAGACCAGGATAAATTGTTTCTGGGTGAGGTCAAGGAGTGCATATCTAAATTTGGACGTTTTCTTTGGCTATGTCACATATTGTGAAATTTTCTTTGGCTATGCCACATATTGTGAAATTTTCTTTGAAAGAACTAAAATAAATTAGGAAAAAAAATCAGGTTGAACAAGAGGTTTATGCACATCTAGTTATAATTCAATTTCTACGTGTGATCATCTACATATATAACAAATCTCTCTCTCTCTCTCTCTCTCTCTCTCTCTCTCTCTCTCTCTCTCTCTCTCTCTCTCTCTCACACACACACACACACACACACACATCAATAATGAACACTGACACGAAGTGTCTTATTTTTGGTAAAATTGACAACAACCACACCGTAGCAATATTTTATGTATTTAGAAATGTTTGTCATAAATTAAATAAAGTACATGCATTAGATCTTTACAATTTAAGTTCAACCATATTCACACATTTATGGGTACTGCATAATTGGTACCAGCTTTTTAAAGAAGTTGCTACTCAAAATTATTTCCAACATAAAAAAAATGATGTGAACATATATCTCGGGTTTTAAAAAAAAACGAAAATCGATCTCTCCTTAAAAACAAAAAGAAAAACTAAACAAAAAAAAACCACAAACAAAAAAAACAAAACAAAAAACCCCCCAATATAAACAAAAGAATACCTCAACAAAACAAGACCCAATCATGTCCTATGACTTTCAATTGTCCGAAACTTGTTTCCAGTACTTACAGTACTTCAACTTTGAGACGCCAAAGTCAATAGTATAACTTTGTGTAGGTATTTCTTTGCACACTAAATTCAATAGCATAACTTTGTGTAGGTATTTCTTTGCACACTAAAGTCAATAGTATAACATTGTGTAGGTATTTCTTTGCACACTAAAGTCAATAGTATAACTTTGTGTAGGTATTTCTTTGCACACTAAAGTCAATAGTATAACATTGTGTAGGTATTTCTTTGCACACTAAAGTCAATAGCATGAATTTGTGTAGGTATTTCTTTGTACACTAAAGTCAATAGTATAACATTGTGTAGGTATTTCTTTGCACACTAAAGTCAATAGTATAACTTTGTGTAGGTATTTCTTTGCACACTAAAGTCGATAGCATAACTTTGTGTAAGTATTTCTTTGTGTAGGTATTTCTTTGTACACTAAAGTCAATAGCATAATTTTGTGTAGGTATTTCTTTGTACACTAAAGTCAATATCATAATTTTGTGTAGGTATTTCTTTGCACACTAAAGTCAATAGCATAACTTTGTGTAGGTATTTCTTTGCACACTAAATTCAATAGCATAACTTTGTGTAGGTATTTCTTTGTACACTAAAGTCAATAGCATAACTTTGTGTAGGTATTTCTTTGTACACTAAAGTCAATAGCATAACTTTGTGTAGGTATTTCTTTGCACACTAAAGTCAATAGCATAACTTTGTGTAGGTATTTCTTTGTACACTAAAGTCAATAGCATAACTTTGTGTAGGTATTTCTTTGTACACTAAAGTCAATAGCATAACTTTGAGTAGGTATTTCTTTGCACACTAAAGTCAATAGCATAACTTTGTGTAGGTATTTCTTTGTACACTAAAGTCAATAGCATAACTTTGTGTAGGTATTTCTTTGCACACTAAAGTCAATAGCATAACTTTGTGTAGGTATTTCTTTGTACACTAAAGTCAATAGCATAACTTTGTGTAGGTATTTCTTTGCACACTAAAGTCAATAGCATAACTTTGTGTAGGTATTTCTTTGTACACTAAAGTCAATAGCATAACTTTGTGTAGGTATTTCTTTGTACACTAAAGTCAATAGCATGAATTTGTGTAGGTATTTCTTTGTAAACATATCTGAATTAAATCTTAGGATTTTCAATACAATTTTTTTTTACCTGATCATTTTTTTTTACCTGATCATTTTTTTTTACCTGATATTTTTTTTTCAACAGGAGAGGAAAAGAAAGATAACACAGTTCTCATACCGCAAGCGATTATTCATTTCAATTCATTTAAATGCCGAGGTCATGTTTCACAGACATATAACGTCTACATGGTGATCAATCACTGCGGTGAAAAGTACCCAATATTTAAAACTTTTTCATCGCTTACGGTCCAAAAGCAAAATTCTTTTTAGCTGATATTTGTATGGTATTATTAAGTCTGATTTACAAAATCCAGTAAAATTGTCTTTTAAATAAATGTGAAAATTCGGTATTTTTGCCCTGTCCATCTTCTACCAAACGAATCTGACTACAAATACACTCATTTAGAGATTTAGGATCCTGAATTTGCCTCTCTCTATACAAAGCTGGAAGATAATCTGACCGGCTAAAATTTAAAATATCATTCCAAAATATTTGATAAACATTTTTGCTTTTTAAAAACGACCATTCATTCTGTGCAAACCCTGTGGTAGTTATTCAGAGCTAGACACGCCCAGCATTTGGTACACAATGGTTCGCTAAATGAAACCGATTCAATCCAACATCTGCATTCCTAGATCCTGCTAAACACATGAACCTATTGTTCAAATGCAAAGATTAATTTTCTATTAAAATATTCACCCCTGTCCAAATACGAAACTGTAGAGTTCAACCTGAATCACTTGTACCAATGTGGAGAGGACAACTTGTTTTCAACATCCGGTCAACTGACTAAAATAACACAATGCAGCATGGGAAAAATCTATATTGCTACAATGTTAGGTACAAATAAAATGGTAGTTCAAGCACGTTGACAAAATTATATGATCATAAAACACGGCTTGAAAAGAGAGTTTCAACTTATTTTGTAACTTTGTTAATTTTCAATTTCTAATTTTGTTTGCAAAACTATCCATAACAATACATTCCGAATAGAAATATATTTGACCAGGAAATTTGTTAAATTCAAAATGATATTTTAAATATCCGATATTTTATTAACATTTAAAAATGACAAATACAGACATTATTATTATTATTATTATTATTATTATTATTATTATTATTATTATTATTTCTTTATTTAAAAGTCTATGGATTTAAAAAAAGATTTTACAATTATGATACAAAGTATCAAGTATAAGTTTAATATATTTTTTTGGACTTGTCCTCATCATTGATTTTTATTTAAGTTTGTTTAGTCATCTGAACATTATAAATATTAGACTGTAAATGTATATGTTAACAATTATCGATGATGATGATGATGATGATGATGATGATGATGATGATGATGATGATGATGATGATGATGAAATTACTTTTTTTACATGTAAAAAATCTAAAATATAACTATAGCAAATGGAACAAAGATCGGTGATCCACATTTAAGACATTTTCATTTAGTAAAAACACTTTGTTGGGTAGAAGTGGAATAAAGAGTTGTCAGACATACCATAGTTCCATGCTTGTCTCATGTTAGAGGAAAGTTTTCATGTAACTAGAATTCTCTTACAAAGTTTTTGATTGCATTTCAATAGCTTTAACAATTATTGAATTTATTATACAATTGTCTGTCCTGTGTCTACCAGTAATAATAATAATAATAATAATAATAATAATAATAATAATAATAATAATAATAATAATAACAACAACAAAAATAACAGCAATAATAATAATAAATATAATAATAATAATAACAACAACAACAAAAATAACAGCAATAATAATAATAATAACAACAACAAAAATAACAGCAATAATAATAATAAATATAATAATAATAATAATAATAATAATAATAATAATAAAAATCATAATAGTCATGATAAAAGTAATAATAATAATACTATTAATAATAATAATAATGATAATAATACTATTAATAATAGTAATAATGATAATAATCATCATCATAATAATAAATCAAGTTCATCAGCTTACCTGAAATTCCAAGCCGTACCTCTCACGTAAATGTTTTTTGAGGTTTGGGTAGACATTTTCCATAAGAGCATTTCTTTCCAGCGTGGTATCTGGGGAATAAAAAACAATTTCGGTCTCATATATATATATATATATATATATATATATATATATATATATATATATATATATATATATATATATATATATATATATATATATATATATATATATATATATATATATATATATATATCCGTCAGTATCGGTCCTATATAGATGATAACGGTCAATTTCGGTCATATATAGATCATAGAGGTCAATTTCGGTCATATATAGATCATAGCGATCAATTTCGGTCATATACAGATGATAGCGAGTATTTCATACCCTACTGTCTCCGAGGATAGAAAATAAAATAAAAGCGAAACCAAAAGCAGATCATTTTATGCAAACTACATTAAAGTAATACTCAACTGTTTGAGTACCAAAACGTAAAGGAAAATAGAAATACACTATGCCGATCTGTTCCGCTCTTACTTGTAATCTGGACGGAACTAAACGTAAAGGCGTTACTTCTGTTCTCATTTTTATTATTCCACGTGGGCATACATGTGGGTAAGAGCTAATGATCTCGTATTGAGTTTAAAAATGCTTGAGACTTTATACAAATCACCAAGTAAATAAAATCAGAGAAGCTAATGATCTCGTATTGAGTTTTAAAATGCTTGAGACTTTATATAAAAAAAATCAGCATGAAAATAAAATCAGAGAAGCTAATGATCTCGTATTTAGTTTGAAAATGCTTGAGACTTTATAAAAATCACCAAGAAAATAAATTCAGAGGAGAACTATAATGACTTGGTTTATTTTATACTTAAAGAAATAAGTCATCGTACAGTCTTCTGACCTGATCTGCAGAATTAAAAAGCACCTTTAGTGCTATATAATTTTTTATTTCTAAGCATAATTGTCGAGCTAAGTCCATAGGAATGGGTACACCTGTTTAAAATAGTTGTAAACGTTATGGTCTAAAACCATATTTTGTTTTTACGGTAAATTTTAACTTCAATGAATAAAAACAACGCTTGATAAAAGCCGTGTCGACAAAGATGCAAAAAAAAAAAAAAAAAAAAAAAAACAAGCTAAGATCATTTCAGTGAAGGTTTCATAATAGTTGCGAAGTCACGGATGTAGGTAAGCGTCAGTGCAGTGTAAGTCATACATTCTGCAAAGTAGATAACACTGCTGGATTTTGTTATGAATAAAGCAAAGAACATTACATACAAAAACAAATGACATTCACGTGCTCTTGTTTCTAAAAGAAGTTATGCAAGATAAATACTTTTTATCTTGCAAAGCCGAAGCATTTTACTGTTACGACTGTTCTATTTCAGGATTGAAATATTTCCTTACATCTACTCTAAAAACGTAGATCGTTTTGAGGGCAAATAAAAATCGAACGACTTGTGCAAATCCTTTCTTCACGTACCAGTGCAACGAACGGCCGTATCATTATAACAGTTCCTTGCTCGGATTGGTATAGTAAACACTTACTGGATTTAAGTAGCATTATCACAGAAAGACTTCAGAGCATGACATCTTTTGAACAAGGGTTTTACTTTTTGTAGTTTTACCTATAAAGATTTTCTTTCTTATTATTGTCTATTCCTGCATTCAGACGAGAATTATCTATCCTTGAAAGTCAAGTTTGGTAACAAACTGCAACCTAATGTAGATAGTCTACTAATTCCGGTGTGTAATCGATATTTTGTCTTAACCGATTTCTCTATTGGGTTCTGACATGCTTATGAGTGTGACGAGAGCTACAGTCGCTATTAAATAATTTAATAGTCAATTTAATCTTATGATTTCCCTAAACATTTACCCTTTGTCGCACAGTTAGGATAACACTAAAACAGTTCGTGTAAAATCAGAGTCAAATGTAATGTACACGATTTATGTGGAAATTTGTGTAATCAGAATCAAATGTAATGTACACGATTTATGTGGAAATTTGTGTAATCAGAATCAAATGTAATGTACACGATTTATGTGGAAATTTGTGTAATCAGAATCAAATGTAATGTACACGATTTATGTGGAAATTTGTGTAATCAGAATCAAATGTAATGTACACGATTTATGTGGAAATTTGTGTAATCAGAATCAAATGTAATGTACACGATTTATGTGGAAATTTGTGTAATCAGAATCAAATGTAATGTACACGATTATGTGGAAATTTGTGTAATCAGAATCAAATGTAATGTACACGATTTATGTGGAAATGAAGTTTAACTCAGCTATTGTCTCAAGGCAAATGTTGATGACACTAGCCATTGCATACATACATGTATGTAAAGTGTTGGCATATGGTAACAGAGAGAGAGAGAGAGAGAGAGAGAGAGAGAGAGAGAGAGAGAGAGAGAGAGAGAGATAAATATGGACATATACCATATCTAACGGTACATACACATCAGTTGGGTGATTGATACATACATACATACATACATACATACATACATACATACATACATACATACATACATACATACATACATACATGCATGCATGCATGCATGCATGCATGCATGCATGCATGCATGCATGCATGCATGCAGTCAGTCAGTCAGTCATATACAATTTTTATGCGGCATAGCGGTCATATGTAAGGTCAAATAGAAACAAATGTGTAGTTCTTGGATCTCGAACTTCCCTATTTTAACGGCTGTGTTGCTATAACTTTTCGTCAGGTATAAAAATACAAAACAATCCGTACCGACTATTTTAACGGCTGTGTTGCTATAACTTTTCGTCAGGTATTAAAATACAAAACAATCCGTACCGACTAAACCATGTTGTTCGCATCTTAACGTGTAACTTAAAATTGGAAACTTTTAAATGAACTAACACAAGCTGGGTAAAATTATAATAAAAATAAAATGTCAATACCAACCTAACAGCTATAGTTTCTCTCCACTTTTATCGAAGCCAGGCATATTTGTTATTTTGGACGACTCTATATTACTACGACCATTATATCTAAGACAAATGATTCTAATATAATCATCACGTAGAGTGCTTCATTCTGTTACAAACATGGCATTGTTAATGCAGGTTTTATCACTCTTCAAATGAATTAGTGATTTGGATGGATGTTTTCATCCCTTGGTAATATAAATTATTTTTGTTGACTATTGATAAAGCTGAGTGACCAGGGTAATCAATATCTTCAATCATGTTGTGAATTTGAGACCAGTGCTACTGTTTAACTTAGAATCTAAATAGGAACATTTAATGTCATACACGGACACGATTTAAAATTCTGTGAGAAATATTTCAGGAGATCTTTTCTGTCAGGAGGCTATAGCTTTCCTTTGCTTAAAGAGAGCAATTGTTTTCAGAAGTATATAACAGTATGTATAACGATAATAATATTCCGATCGAAATTATTTTCTGAATGATCTCATTTTTTGTCTTTCTGTCTGTCTCTCTATCTAAAATATCTCATAAATATGTTTCTAACAGAATTGGAATTGTGCAGCTGTTTGGTCATGTACTATTATGAAATTTCTCTCTCTCTCTCTCTCTCTCTCTCTCTCTCTCTCTCTCTATATATATATATATATATATATATATATATATATATATATATATATATATATATATATATATATATATATATGTGTGTGTGTGTGTGTGTGTTCGTGTGTGTGTGTATATGGTTCTGACGCGTAACATATTTACCTGTGTGACAGTTATATAATGTGTGTTGAAATACACACGGGTTATATACAAAATATGAAACGTGTGTTGAAATACACACGGGTTATATACAAAATATGAAACGTGTGTTGAAATAAACACAGATTATATACAAAATAAGACACTTGTGTACTGAATATCCGTTTTATCTAACATTCTTTATGCTTTGTTTTCTTCTTCGCTTGTGACACAAACCGTAAAGCATGCACCAAACCTATAAAAACACGGATCTAAATATTAACTAACAAAGAATTCGATAAAGGCATTATTTGACTATTACGTGCCGAAAGCTTCGCTTTAAATTGAGCTCCCAATTTCAGTAAGGTCGCCCTTGAAGTTCGATGATAGACATAATATGCAAATTGTATCCTGTAATTTCTTGTTATACCTTGCTGAACTTAATCAAGTCTCAATGTCTTATCACGCCATGAAATAAAATTCTCATTCTATTTCGATGTTATGTTGGCTATTCTCCAAATTCGTAACTGCTACAATCGTACAATGCCAACATCGATAGCTGGCTGGTTCTAGGCATTGCCATGCTGAAATGCCCACTGTATAAAGATCATATACACAGACAGTGTTAGGTCCAATATTGAAAACACTACTATACCAGTCTTTCTTTCGTCAATCAAACAGCAAGGACAAGTTTTGGCTGGACGAGGGGTGGGGGTGAGTTGGCGGCGCTGTGATTAAAATACTTACTTCTTTTACCTGTCCATATTGCTACATATAAAGAAAGAAAAAAAATCATTTTCTGTGTTGTGGTCGAATTCTGTTTCAATCGAAGAATAATCCAAGCCCAACCCCTAAAAATAGTCCGCGTCAAAGGATTGACACCGTTTTTATTTGTTAAATGAAAGAGTTTAGATTTAAGGCGTTCCTCTTCCCTTTTGTTGTTGATATTTGACCTATCCGTCTGTCCTTGTATGTCTTTCTATCTGAAAGTTTTGCTGGTTTTAAGTTAACAGCCAGTAAATAATATCTTTAAAAAAAATGAAACAAGTTTTCAAAGTATACTGTATTTACTCAATTAACCATTCGCCGCTTTTATTAAAAGGCTGTGTCAGTTTCATTCAGGTATAACATCCGTCACTTCCTGGAATCCTTGTATCCAATAAGACGCCGTATTTATGCTGTAAACATTTTAGCTACAAGACATTTGTTGGCGAATTTAGATGGAGATAGATGTTTACAAATATCGCACACTTTAATAGTAACATAGTATTTGGACATACTTAATACACTGTGACATTTTCTGACACAAAAGTAAATAAATCGGACTGCATTTTTCATAACTAGGTGGAGTACACGCCAGTTTGTACTTTTTATTCGGTCAAGTACCGAACACGTGAGGAAAAAACATAATAGACTTATCAACAGACTTCACGTTGATTCAAGAGGTTACTCTACAATAGAGAGAACATTTTCTTGTTATTTCAGTGAATGTGCCAACTGATAATCGCTTTATTGAATCGAGGGTTTAGTCTGTGCCAAATATTTGATTGGGACTTAATAGTGGAACTTGTTATATCACATTAGGTCAATGGAAAAGTCAAGAGTTACTCTGGTGTGGATAGAGTTAAGTATGTTGGCGACAAATGCGAATGGCGGAATTAACACTACGGGAGGTCAGAGGTCGTAGCTAAGAGTCATATAGCCAGTTCTCTCCCATTGAGCCCTACCCCCATTCCTTCCTACCCTCAACCACAACTCTCCGACCCTTGGCAATATCTAAATTGTTAAATACAATTATTATTTTGCATGTTTTCATTCCTACTATCAAATAGAAAGGTAATATTGAAGTGAATAACTAGTTATTGATATTTAAATATTGTCATTAGTTTTAGGTCTGTCAAACACCTCTCAAAAAGAAGTTATCTTGACATGAACGTAAATAAATATAACAAAGCAATACACACATTTATCTCTCCGCCGTTCTATCTAAACAACTATGAGTAACGAAGATCATATTTTGATGGATTTTGTGGGGAATAAAGCTTCTTTTCAGATCATGATATAGAATACACGATGGCAAGTATTATGTTGGTTTGAGGAAGACCACGGGAAAAACAACTCACCCACGGGAAACGACTGGTAACCTTTCTTACTTATCCAAGTTAGTCGAGTTGATATTCGAACTCATGCGGACACACCTGAGATGTGTAAAGATGTGAGCCATATAACTAAAGCATTTGTCTACCAAGGGTCCAAGATGATGATTATGATTATATTGGTGATGACGACGATGATGATCTGTATGTCCATCTGACGATACCCCAACACTAAGATAATTCTGTTTTTCAAATCTTCAAATTTTGGATAATTATTTAAAAAATGGCGTTATTTGTTACAGACTTCATAAAACTCAATAACATATGGGAAATAAAATGTTTGTTTATATGCTTATTTATTCGTATTCAAATTATAAAACAAACATTTCTAATCGATACCAGCAATTTTTATTAAAACACGGGATAATCTCTTCTGTATACTAATTACGCGTCATTGCTTTCAATAAATTATATTAAAGCACAAAGGAACAGTAAATTAGGCAGTTATCAATTTATCTTTCCCATCTTAACCCAATTATGTTCCAGTAATCGTCACGAAGTAAAACTTAATTGCCAACCGATCTCTGCTGTCAGTAATCAGTACAGCGTTATTTCTGACTTCTCTCCACTCCGTCTCTTTTTTAAGTTTGCAAAGATTTTGACGATTTTTTTCCTCTATTTCATTGATCAGTTTCTATTTTTGACAGGCACGTTTGCTGATCGTGACCGTGAAATTGATTTTTCAGGTATCTGGAAAGGACGAATAGCGATTAGGTATGAGACTAATTGTTAGTGAAGTGTTAATTTCGATTAATCAAAATAGTAACGCAAAAGTAAACGGACTGTTGCTTTGTGGAGTTTTTGTAAAATGGAGTGAGACAATTTTAAACATTTGAATGTTTAGCATAACTTCATTTTGCTCAGTGAAATCGAAAAAAATATGTTACTAATTCTATTTAAAGAATTAAAGCTGCAATGCACATATTTAGGAAACAAACTGAGATCGTAGCCATTGTAAAGGTGTGTGTGTGTGTGTGTGTGTGTGTGTGTGTATTTTACATCTGGAGTATACAGAGTTTTTATTTAATTTAAGCAGATCGCAAAACCCGTTAAGACAACTATTGTTCAACGAGGTGTCCAATAATGAAAAACAGCATAGATCTCTCTTTATACATGTAAAGTGTCGAATTTTGAATAAGTATTGAACCTTAAAGATGAATGCATAGATCATTATAATTTTATCAAATTTAAAGCAGAAACGTCTTTGTGAAGGGTCGCTTCGACCTTTCGTTTTTCCCTCTTCCATGTCAGTGCTAAATTTGAAAGACGAGCATCTACGGCTAATTGAGTTTTGAACGGGGCATCGCAACGTTGTCCTGAGAAAGTAAACATCTTAGCTACCAGCCATAACCGCTTGATAGGAACCCATGTCAAATGATCATTTTCAAAGGAAAGCTTATATCCAACGTAGTTCAGAGATTCTAGCCTGTCCAAAATCTGAAGAAAGAAATAATTATCTTAGGAAAACTTTAGGAACCGCTGCTTACAATTTGGTCAGAGTAATTTAAGGCATACACTTTGGAAGGTATGCGAATTTAAAGTGGCGAGCTTGGTCGAAATTCTTTAGTCCGAAAATTCCTGAGAGAAGAGAATATTGGCTCTGAGGAAGCCTAAAAAGAATAGTGTTTTCCTCGTTAAACAAGAAATGGGGACCAAATGGCTGTCTTCTAAGAAAAGACATGTTTTAGTGCTAGGACGCACAATTTATAAAAGAAAACAGCATTAAGGAAACAGTTTTCCTGGAGAGACGAAACAGTCCGAAGACGGAAGTCCGGAAAGAGATGACGTGGTCACAATAAAGGACCAGGAAATCCAGAAAGAGATGAAGTGTTCAGAATATGAAAACTATAGAGAATAGTAAGACGTGTCATACACGGGCCAAGAGAGGAAGGTGATGCAATCAGTCGTGGACATTGCGCTTTTTCACCACTCGTTATTATGATGAAATAAATCCATATTAGACACTGCTATCCAATTCTGTTGACATAACTTAGGTTGAATTGGGGTTGCAGCTATTAATTTGTTATCGATAAAATTTTGGTATTTTACTTGTTTAAAGGGGCTCGTGTTGCATTATTTCTTCCCAACAGTCTTGCTCAGTTCTCTGTAGATGTTGTATGTATCCACTCACACCGGCCATAAAATCTACTGAAAACTTTCCCTAGATAAAGAAAACTAAATCTAATTAACTACCCGTCTTACTAAGAAGGGAACGTTACACCCAATTATTTTTCGTCCAAATTTATGTACGGATCTATGCACAAAGCAAATTACGTATCTTCTTATTGATGCTGTTCATTGTCACTGAGTTAGGCTTGAAAATGGGTTAGCTTGTTTGGTGACTGCCTGTCACAATTAGTCTAGCATTGGAGATCAAATGCGTAACTTGGGCTGCAAATGAACAGCCGACTTGGCTTACGTATTTACGTATATCTGTTACAGAGGTAAATATCTAAAAATTGAGACGGTTGAGGGGTAATGAAAAGTATGCAGATTTGTTATAGTGCTAGTGAACTTTATTCTTGCATAAGGCATATAATAATTATTTTAGCTGCCTTGTCACATGAAGAATTCAAAATAGCTCTTTGCTGTCAAAAATGAATGTACAAAGAGGGGTTGGTGGCAGTGTTGGTTGAATATAGAAGCCACCAGTTGTATAAAGAATTAAATAAAACTGATTGCCGCAGTCAAAATCTGACAATTTTTCTAAAATAATCATTAGTTCGTGTTTATTTGTATCTTCAGTGTAAAAGTATTCTCATTTTTCAGCAATAGGTCATTGTCGGTTAAACATTCACATGATAAACTGTCCAGTGAGACCTTTGTCTGCAAGAGGCCAAGCTGTTCTAGTGCATACATTTATAGTGCTTGTTCTAAGTGTAGACTGCGTACGTCAGTGGGGGGGGGGGATTCATTGCCTAGAGTACGTACATAGGGCTAAAAGAATACACCGGATATTTCTATTCTTAAAGCGATGAACAAAATATATTTTAAATTGTCCTATAGTATTTGCACACCCACCCCTTTCTAAGTTCCACCTGCCGATTTGAGAAACAAAAAGTAAGAATGATATAGAAATGCACAGAACTTAGATATTTCATTTGATTTATAATTTCTAACCTGATTGTCAATAATGGGTCCATAACACTGTCGAATTATTTGCATTTTAACGCAAATGGAAGCTTACGATGTAAACAGGCAATACAGACTGCTCGAGGTCCTTTTTTCCTTTCTAGAATAGTCATTTTCAGTACAAACTGTGTCGTCTGCGTCCAATATTTGCAATGTCGATAGTACAAGTCACACGGGTCATGTAGGCATTCAACATTGACTATTTCAGTAATGGATGTCATTTTTAGAATTTGATTTTACGTATCTTTAGTAGCAATTATTCATTTCATGTGGATTCGTATACGTCCATATTCCTATGGAAAGTCATTATTACAAGGTTCCAGTCACTGAGTTACTCGACCAAACAGGTCTTCGCAGCATTCACACCATCCTGATGAAGTTCCATCTACGCTGGGCAGGACATGTTGTAAGCATGCCAGACCACCGGGTGCCTAAGAGACTCTTCTATGGCGAGCTACAGCAAGGACAGCGATCCCACGGAGGTAAGAATAAACGCTTCAAAGACAAACTGAAAGCTGCATTGAAAGCGTTCAACATAAACCCTGATTCCTGGGAGCAAACAGCAAGCGATCGCGTCACTTGGCGTTACTTCGTGCACAAAGGCTACAAGTTGTGGGAATCTAGCAGGACAGCAGCTGCAGAGATGAAGAAAAAAGCCAGAAAAGCATCAACCCTCCTGGAGATGTCCCACTCATCCCTTGTCCCTTATGCAAAGAACATTCCGTGCAAGGATTTGCCTTATCGACCACCTGCGCACGCACAGAACAGAACCAGTCCATCCAACCCTCTGATAACTAGAGTGATCCTCGTCGAATCGACAAATGAACAACATTCCTTTGGAAGGTCATTATTTTGATGCCCCGAGAGATCAATATGGCAGAATCAATATTAATGTACGTGGACATTTTTGGACGAAATGAACCTAAAGGTGTGATCCAGTAAATCCGGCTTGAATATTGCGCGCTGTGATGTCACAATGAAATCTACGCATTTTAAAAACAATTCGTACTACCCTTTATTGTGACGATTCCACTCGACGCGTTTTCTTTTGATCAAAGTTTAGTACATGACCCATGACCACCATTATAAACGTCCAGAGCGATATATACGTTTCGTCTTGAAGTTTCTTGGTGACAGTAAATTATTCATTAATCAGGATTTAAATAGACCTTGGTTAAAGAAAATTGGTGTTCAGTTTTAAAAGAACAATTTATATAATTTAAAATTAGTAAATGCATATAGTTTTAATATTTCTAACACAAAAATTAAACAAATAAATAGGAAAAACTCTTTTATATATGTGTTGGAGAAGACGTAAATCCAAAATGTACGGAATTATATTGAAATTTTCAAAGACGGTGAACCACATCATATTTGTTGCTTGAAAACATCTTTGTTTGTTTGATTAGGATTTTTAGCGTAACTTTTAAAAAAAAGAATTCAGTCATATCGCTACGATGTCTGCAGTGAGGCAGTTTATAGTGATGTCTAGCACTGGGGCATCATGCCAAAGACATGTAGCATGATGTCCCACCCAGTCACATTATCCTGACACCACGCCGACCAGTACTAACACTAACCTCTTAATGCTGAACGTCAAGCGAGGCAGCTGTTAGTACCATTTTTGTAAGTATTTGGTATGACTCGGCCGTGGATCGAACCCACGACCTCCCGCTTCTGTTGCGGACGGTCTAACCGCAAGGCCACCGGAGCGATACTTGGAAACATAGATTAGCCCACGCAAATAAGGCAACCATGTTGTTAAAGAATCACCCGTTTGATTCGAAACACCAAGTTTGACAGTGTTTGGCACCCTTTGGAGACAATCAGACAAGAATACATAAAACAGTGAATGAAATGACTAAGTTTTGTGCATTTTTAATATCTGTAATGCCACAAGTTTTAAAAGTGGTGGTGGTGGTGGTGGTGGTGGGTGGGCACAAACAAACAGGATGGTGTGAAAATAAATACGCGCAAATATGTAATTATGTGAACCCGCATTTGTGTTTGGTGGCGAAAGCAATAACAATTGTCAGAAAAATTTGGCAGAGCCTTCGATAAATCGTCGTCATTTATATCTCTTTTTGGATTCATTATTTGCTAGCATTCCGTTCAATATCTGTAAACTATTTATATCTTTTGAACGTGGGAACTACGCGATAATACATATCAGAAAGGTGTGTATCTAATGATCAACTCATTTCTTTTGTATTCCCTTTATACCCCCCTTTAACCATTTTCTCCACCTTTAAATTGACAGCGACCGCTATGTTCCTCTTAGCAACTTTAAGGAACTTATATACAAAACAGTATCAGCTTACATGTATCGGAATTTAATTACAATGGGATACAATTGGGTATTACGTGATCCAAAACCAAACGACGCAACAACGCATCGAAACCGTCTATTCTAGAAGATTTCGACAGAATGAACCTTAAGAACATGAACTTTTCATTGATTACAAAATGTGGAACAATAAAGTCGTTCCGATACACTCTCCGGTAAAACGTAACAGATAAAGGACTTATTGAACTACTTTTAGAATCATTCATCTTACCGAGAAAATTATGTGTGCGACTAAATTGTAAATATTAAAACTATTTTTCTTATATATATATATATATATATATATATATATATATATATATATATATATATATATATATATATATATATATATATATATATATATATATATATATATGAATCTATCCATGTGCCGGATAATTAGTTAATGCAACAGAAGACCAGACAAATATCTATGATCTATTCAACAAAGGATTGATATTTTCTGATTTCTACATACATACATACATACATACATACATACATACATACATACATACATACATACATACATACATACATACATACATACATACATGCATGCATGCATGCATGCATGGATGCAGACAGACAGACATAAAGACATATAGCATCTTAGTGCAAATGGTCACACTCTTTCGAGTCAAATTTTCGACAAGACAAAGAACAATTACAAATGAAACAACCTTGAATATTTGGAAGCATATAGCTGCCGCCATCTTGACGAGAGTTTTTGTTGTATAAGTTATGAAAACGATGTATTTTACGTTATCAAAACGTAGTTCACGTCAACTAGATGAGCTATTAATTACATCTGTCTACATAATTATATATATATATATATATATATATATATATATATATATATATATATATATATATATATATATATATATGTGTGTGTGTGTGTGTGTGTGTGTGTGTGTTTATTTATTTATATGGTAATGAATATATAATTGTAATCAGTAACTCGACTTGTTAAAGTCAAATACTGGTTGTGACCATTGAATGACGACGGCACATCCGTAAAAGCTAATATTTATTTACATCATGTTTTTATTATTATTATGAAACACATATCAGGGAATCTAGCAATAGTATATATAATAAAGGGATATACTGCTGTATATCTGTATACTTTGAACTGTGTCAAATCGGATATTACAGTTTGCAAGAGGACTATCCTGTTACAACGTGTTTGCAGGTAACACATTACTAACTGCTGGAAACAATGGAAACATATCAAGTTACCTAAGTACTATGTAAATACTGTAATATTTGGTGTACTTGTGTTTGTAACTGTCGCCCTAAAAAGGGACCTGAAGATCTCGACAGTGCTTGGTCAGTTTCCCTGGAGTTTTGCTCCGTACCGAGTCGTGCTTGTATCTGTATAAAACTCTCATTAAGACAAACGATAGCCCAGCTCTCAGACGGGAATATATATATATATATATATATATATATATATATATATATATATATATATATATATATATATATATATATATATATATAAAGAAAAATTGCTTATAAATGTGTTCTTACCGTGGAAAATATATAAGCTATTCAAAAATGCTCTTTTCCATTCATTATGTCAATGATGTATGGACTTAACTATTTTACATGTAATCCAACAAATCAGTCCCAAAATTTGTACTACTAGTGATTGATCATTTGTAGGTATGATGTCATCAATTCAAAAATCGAGGAACAGTCGGTTAAAAGGTTCTATTGGCGATATGCACAAAATATTTCCAGATGATATCGTATGACTGAGAAGTGTCCTGTGACAATTTTAAATTTAGTGGTTACATACAGTTGTTACCAGATCCGGTAACTTGAAACTGTGTGATGGTGATTTCCGGTGAGATTTTTTTTCACCTCAATTTTAATGAACAGGTGACGTCGGATGCTCGAATCAGTTACAATGCCGATGATTCTTCTTTTTTTTTTGTTGGGAGTGGGGGAGTGGGGTGTATTACAATTTATCCGATAAAACGTTTATTGGTAACAATTAATCGGTCTTTTGCATATATATATATATATATATATATATATATATATATATATATATATATATATATATATATATATATATATATATATATATATATATATATATATATATATATATATAACGCCATAAAATAAGTTCCTGAATAGGTTTACATAGATGAGCATGAGAAAGAGAAAAATAGAAAAAGACAAAGATCAGATGAAGGAGGTTGATGACTAGTAGAAGACTCGAAAAAAAAACATAACCAATAATGTGCTGATGTGCCGTTAAAGCATAATACACTCGTGCATATCGAGTCATTCCTCTACCCCTACCCCTGCGTGCGCACACACACACACACACACACACACACACATACACACACACACTAGCAACTGACCACCTTTCATGCTGTAGAGTGCTGCCAATCATATTCTATTCAGAGACTATTGGCTAAATTGTGCAAATATATGTGAAATATTGTAATACATATTGCTATGAATGAAAACATACTAGCTTACGCAATGAAACGAGAGAGAGAGAGAGAGAGAGAGAGAGAGAGAGAGAGAGAGAGAGAGAGAGCTATGCAACTTACCTGTGAAGGTAGAGCTGGTAAATATCCGAACAATTCTGGAACTGAGTGCAGGGAGATTGTCCAAGTATCCAGATAGAATGCGAATTAGTTTTTCCTTTTCCTGATCATTTTGGTTTTCCTCCTCCGGAGGTTCCGGAGGGGACATCCCTTCCTGAGACCCATCCATGTGACCCCTAAATGGATTCGGTGCTGGTCTTCATCCTAAGCACCCAGGTCCTTGAAATAGGGCCCTGAATCAACTTGGGTTATCACAGAAATTTAACGATACCAAAAGTACATGGAATTTCACCGGATTAGCATGTATGGTATTTAATAGACCAAATGAAGCCAGCTTCGCGTGTCATTCATTCAGCAGTATTTGATTGCTAACATATAGGCTGTCAACACTTTAAAACATGTACGTTCGTTTGTACGTATACATGTCATCTAAAATGGTCTACGCTTTGCCAATACCCCCTCCTCTATCGTAACCACAACCTGTAGTGAACGTTGCTACCCAAATAATGTGTCTCACCATTCCAATGACAAGGCCTACTTAGTTGTCAGTGAACAAACAAAAGCAAAATCGTTGTTCAATTTTCCGCAAGTTGACTGTGTCCATACCAGCTGTCATGAACATATGGGTAGGAATTTCCGTCGGAAACAGCTCTAAGCCCCTGGGTAAATCTCGTGGCTTAAGTATACATGACCCGGTCTCAAGCGACAGTGATCTAACATACAGATACAAGTATAATTGAAGAATGCGAACAGCAATTCATAACGCTATTATCTAAACGAACGTAACGCCCTTACCGGTTTTGTTACAATTCGGCCGATTACAAGAGAAAACTGACGAATGTTATCACAAACGTACCTATTATACTAACGTCCCAGTTATACGAGTGGCTCAGCAATTTTATCCTAACCAACATACTAACATTTATCTAATTCAAATAACACGCAAATTCTGTAACCCCACTTTTGTGTAGTTCATTCGTTCTTTTAATGTATGCATACTTTTATACTTTCTTTTATGCATGACTAAACGGATCATTGCCAGTTCCAATTTCCAATCAGGTACAACGACAATATGTATTCAGGTACAACGACAATATGTATTCAGGTACAACGACAATATGTATTCAGGTACAACGACAATATGTATTCAGGTACAACGACAATATGTATTCAGGTACAACGAAAATATGTATTCAGGTACAACGAAAATATGTATTTTAAAATCTCTGTTTCAAATTGTTTCTCTTACTGCATCATTGTTTCATTGTTTCTTGAAATCAGATAACAAAAAGCGATGCTAAGTAGACAAGCGGACCGCTTATGAACGAGACCAGATGCGATAATCCAGATTGTATAGTGTCACCTCGGTGTTTAATACAACTTGACCAGTATAATGTAGATTTTAAGTGAATACGCTTTAGTGCCTGAAATTTCGATGAAGATGTGAAATTATTGGAATTTAGCTAGAATCAGCTAAGTGTTGGGACATCGTGCGTGGTTAAATGACAAACGAATCTGTAGAGGTGAGATTACGTAATCACACACACACACACACACACACACACACACACACACACACACACGCCAATTCATAGTAATGGTCAGCAGTGCATTGCACTTTTCAATATGTTGACACTTTGCTGACCGCTGAGCGGAGACGGCGATTCGTAAAATCTGATATGGCATGCATACATGTGGACAAAGTCCAGTTTGTTTATGTGAATTGACCAATAACTACTTAAAGGAAATCATTATTTTTCATTTTTGTACCATGTTATAATTCAAACATTTGTCAAAGACTTAAAAATCTTTCATTGAACAAAAGAAAAAGCGGAAGTGATTCACACCCAGCTTTGTACTCCTTTGATACGGTCTGTAAGCACATGTTGAATGTATTGGTTTCGCGTACCATTTTACATAAGGTGGCGGTTTACTTTTCAGCCATGAGTCCATTACGCTGCTCTCATTTGAAACATAATATTACTGTTGAGGACTTGAATGGTCTAATGGGTCTGCTTTTCATTGTAGGAATGACAACTTGAAAGAGAGACTATGTAATTTGAGAACTCATCATTGTAAGTTTTTTTTTAAAGGGTTTGAATAGATTTCTAAACCTAAATATTAAACTTTTATTACATATTTTGTTTAGAGCAGAATTTACAGCCGAGTCCATATATTTGTTAGGATGGCAGAGAAATCAATATCAGGTTTCTGGAGTTGCTTATATTCTAGTATAAACCCAGGCATAGTCATACCTAAGTTTTTTCGGTACATAATTATTTTCCTATATCTTGGTACTATAAATCCAACATCTTGTTTATAGTACACACTGCTTTCTCAAGCTTAAACATATATTTTATATATTTTTAACGTATCCTTCTCTTGCTTTTTTTCTTGTTTTGTTTTATTTTCAGTATTCATTTGTGCAGTTTCTAATATCACATGTTCACGTTTTGATTAGATTTTGGCTTTCCTCGGTGAATTTTTGTCAGTTAACATTCCGCCCCTTTACAAATTATTTATTTCTCATAGTTTGTTTGTCTCTATGTTGAGTTTTCTGTGTTTAGAATTATACATTTATCTTGCTTCTTTTACGAATATTTTGTTTGCTTTCTAATTCACAATTTTATCCATGCATGTTATATAGACGTGTAATAAATGTATTATAGAATTAGTAGGTTAGTGTTTCATGACCGAATGAGGCTGTATAACTTTTTTCTTGGTCGATTTCATGTTGAATGCAACTTTTTATTTATTTATCTGACGCTGTAGATCTACATGTTGCTTGTTGTAGGTATTAACTAAGTTTGCTTTTCAACTTACTTGCCTTACAATGTTTCTGTGAAAATAAAGTATACTTATTTTAATCATTTTTATGTGAATAATTATATTATTTCTGAAGGTTATCAACAGAATGGAAGACACGGTTGCCAGTGTTTCTACAGTTTTTATATACGTTTCTGTGATTTTATGATATAGGACCAATCAGAGATTTCCTTTGTTTAACTTTTGTCCAATGCGAAATTTCCTTTATTTAATTTTTGTCCATTCAAACATTTCCTTTATTTAACTTTTGTGCTATGATATTATATTTTAGTCTGTACACGACTGTAATTATGAAGTTCCTGGTGCGCAAAATGCACAGAGTTACTCCCCTTTAATCCTGAAAGACCGGTCTTGATTCATTCCTTGTATTTAGTCCATTCGCTAAAATATTTTTGAAGACACCTTTTGACATCTAACGTACGTGTAGTATCGAATATTAAGCATTACATTCGCGTGGAGTAACACCTTCCTCCAAACTATGAAAATTTACAGAAAGATAAAAAAAAAAAAAAAGGAAAAAAAGTGATTGTTTGATAGATATGCGGCGTACGAGCACTTATTTGACCCTTTATCCACCACTGATACAAACATCAAAAGTTCGTATCGAAAACAAACTTGAGTGGCCCTGTACAAAATAACCAGCGATCACTGAGACCTATACGTCAATAATGAGTAATAACGTGTTTTTTTCTTATTATCTTTTGCTATTATTGCAGAATGTTCAATTCGATTTTTATATTTTAAGGATATAAGCTTTGGATTTTTATTCAAATCCAGCTTAGGTCTGAACCAAAAAGCTTATGATGATTATTTTGTAATCACTGGCAGATGATTTATATTCACTGGCGAATGATTTATATTCACTGACGAATGATTACGAATGATTTATATTCACTGACGAATGATTTATAGTCACTGACGTTTCATTTATATTCACTGACGAATGATTTATATTCACTGACGAATGATTTATATTAACTGACGAATGATTTATATTCACTGACGAATGATTTATATTCACTGACGAATGATTTATATTCACTGACGAATGATTTATATTGAATGATTTATATTCACTGACGAATGATTTATATTCACTGACGAATGATTTATATTCACTGACGAATGATTTATATTGAATGATTTATATTCACTGACGAATGATTTATATTAACTGACGAATGATTTATATTCACTGACGAATGACTTATATTGAATGATTTATATTCACTGACGAATGATTTATATTTACTGACGAATGATTTATATTCACTGACGAATGATTTATATTGAATGATTTATATTCACTGACGAATGATTTATATTCACTGACGAATGATTTATATTCACTGACGAATGATTTATATTGAATGATTTCTATCGACCGATAAGAGAGTATACATACCCCTGCTTCAAATACAATTCTTTCTACCGAGTGGCTCAGTGCATAGTGGCATACCATAAATATTCATGAACGATTTCCACGCACACAGTAACTCATGACAACTCAAAATGAGGGTTCATTCATGAATCTCTAAAAATTGTTTTTAAAGTCCCATCTGTTTGTAGCACATCCTCCGTAAAAATTGATAGAATCCATGAACATTGATTAAGTATCTACCTATAACTCAATCTCAGAATGCCTGTTTTGAAACCAGAGAATCTTTTCTTAAAAACAAATATTCCTGCAAGTTTTCAGGTGAACAATGTCCATGGCAAGAATTCAAAATTTTCTCATCTTTGCACATGCGTTTAATATCTGTTCCGAGAAACAGTCCCCATCATATACAAAACTTTCATCATTATACGGACTGTAGCCGTTACATGGTCTCTGTTCAAGCGGGACATTTTATTCTCACAGCAATACGTGTGTAATTACAGGAATCGATCTGTTGCTAACCTAACCCAGACTCTCGTAGTCAATACAGTTTTTACTACGGCACGGGACAACAGCCGCTAAGGGGCTGCTAAACGATCAGCCATTAATTTTATGGTCGATCATTTGCCAATTAAACGTCTGATACAAACTACTGGAACTGCCATACCTGTCAGACACAGATTTCGGTGACGATTTATTGCCAAGTTAGGTCGGTCTGTTCTCCGCATTTAGAAGAAGAAGAAAAAAATTCAAACAAACAAAAACCAAACGTACATTATGAAAAACAGGTCTTAACTTCTGATATTAAATTTGGAGTCATACTTTTATTTAGAATATTGATTTATTGTTGATATTTTCATGGCAATATATTTGAAAAGGCCGAAGATTTTATTATGACTGGATTTTTCAAAGCTTTAAAAAGAGTTTTGGGAAAACAACGAAAGAGCCGGCGTATAGCGTAAAAATAACAGCTGCTTTGAGAGTTTTATTGGTACACGTGATTGTGTTGAAAAGGAATCTCAAGACAGCCTTACATAGATTAAGTATTTATTACAATTATTACAATAAGACTTTTATTAGTACAGGTGCTTTTGCTGAAAAGTAAACTCATTAAAAGCTCTACATATATTAATAGTACCATAAATATAATTTTATCACTTATCTATTTATACAATTATTATATCAAAACTTGTATTGGTACACGTGCTTGTGTTGAATAGAAATCTCAAGAGAAGCCAACAGAGATTAATGTTATTGTAGTTATAACCTCGTCCCTTACATATTTATTACATTAAGAATTTTATTTGCAAACGTGCTTGTGCTGAAAAAGAATCACAAGACAGGCTTACATATTTTAATATTAATGTAACTATAAATTCATCGCTTACTTATTTATTATTACATTAAGACTTTGTTTGTAAACGTGCTTGTGCTGAACAAGAATCACAAGACAGGCCTACATAAATTGATATTACTGTAACTATAACTTAATCCGTTGCCTATTTCTTACATTTATTACATCAAAACGGTGCAAACTAACTGAATTAACTTAAACTGCTAAAGCTAGAATGTTGCACTGCTATGAATCCGTGCATCGTGTTATTGTTTAGCTATATTACATTACATTGCTATGAATCCGGGCATCGTGCTATTGTTTAGCTATATTACATTACATTGCTATGAATCCGTGCATCGTGCTATTGTTTAGCTATATTACATTACATTGCTATGAATCCGGGCATCGTGCTATTGTTTAGCTATATTACATTACATTGCTATGAATCCGGGCATCGTGCTATTGTTTAGCTATATTACATTACATTGCTATGAATCCGGGCATCGTGCTATTGTTTAGCTATATTACATTACATTGCTATGAATCCGGGCATCGTGCTATTGTTTAGCTATATTACATTACATTGCTATGAATCCGGGCATCGTGCTATTGTTTAGCTATATTACATTACATTGCTATGAATCCGGGCATCGTGCTATTGTTTAGCTATATTACATTACATTACATTGCTATGAATCCGGGCATCGTGTTATTGTTTAGCTATATTACATTACATTGCTATGAATCCGGGCATCGTGCTATTGTTTAGCTATATTACATTACATTGCTATGAATCCGGGCATCGTGCTATTGTTTAGCTATATTACATTACATTGCTATGAATCCGGGCATCGTGCTATTGTTTAGCTATATTACATTACATTGCTATGAATCCGGGCATCGTGCTATTGTTTAGCTATATTACATTACATTGCTATGAATCCGGGCATCGTGCTATTGTTTAGCTATATTACATTACATTGCTATGAATCCGGGCATCGTGCTATTGTTTAGCTATATTACATTACATTGCTATGAATCCGGGCATCGTGCTATTGTTTAGCTATATTACATTACATTGCTATGAATCCGGGCATCGTGCTATTGTTTAGCTATATTACATTACATTGCTATGAATCCGGGCATCGTGCTATTGTTTAGCTATATTACATTACATTGCTATGAATCCGGGCATCGTGCTATTGTTTAGCTATATTTCATTACATTGCTATGAATCCGGGCATCGTGCTATTGTTTAGCTATATTACATTACATTGCTATGAATCCGGGCATCGTGCTATTGTTTAGCTATATTACATTACATTGATATGAATCCGGGCATCGTGCTATTGTTTAGCTATATTACATTACATTGCTATGAATCCGGGCATCGTGCTATTGTTTAGCTATATTACATTACATTGCTATGAATCCGGGCATCGTGCTATTGTTTAGCTATATTACATTACATTGCTATGAATCCGGGCATCGTGCTATTGTTTAGCTATATTACATTACATTGCTATGAATCCGGGCATCGTGCTATTGTTTAGCTATGTTACATTACATTGCTATGAATCCGGGCATCGTGCTATTGTTTAGCTATATTTCATTACATTGCTATGAATCCGGGCATCGTGCTATTGTTTAGCTATATTACATTACATTGCTATGAATCCGGGCATCGTGCTATTGTTTAGCTATATTACATTACATTGCTATAAATCCGGGCATCGTGCTATTGTTTAGCTATATTACATTACATTGCTATGAATCCGGGCATCGTGCTATTGTTTAGCTATATTACATTACATTGCTATGAATCCGGGCATCGTGCTATTGTTTAGCTATATTACATTACATTGCTATGAATCCGGGCATCGTGCTATTGTTTAGCTATATTACATTACATTGCTATGAATCCGGGCATCGTGCTATTGTTTAGCTATATTACATTACATTGCTATGAATCCGGGCATCGTGCTATTGTTTAGCTATATTACATTACATTGCTGTGAATCCGGGCATCGTGCTATTGTTTAGCTATATTACATTACATTGCTGTGAATCCGGGCATCGTGCTATTGTTTAGCTATATTACATTACATTGCTGTGAATCCGGGCATCGTGTTATTGTTTAGCTATATTACATTACATTGCTGTGAATCCGGGCATCGTGCTATTGTTTAGCTATATTACATTACATTGCTGTGAATCCGGGCATCGTGCTATTGTTTAGCTATATTACATTACATTGCTGTGAATCCGGGCATCGTGCTATTGTTTAGCTATATTACATTACATTGCTATGAATCCGGGCATCGTGTTATTGTTTAGCTATATTACATTACATTGCTATGAATCCGGGCATCGTGCTATTGTTTAGCTATATTACATTACATTGCTATGAATCCGGGCATCGTGCTATTGTTTAGCTATATTACATTACATTGCTATGAATCCGGGCATCGTGCTATTGTTTAGCTATATTACATTACATTGCTATGAATCCGGGCATCGTGTTATTCTTTAGCTATATTACATTACATTGCTATGAATCCGGGCATCGTGCTATTGTTTAGCTATATTACATTACATTGCTATGAATCCGGGCATCGTGCTATTGTTTAGCTATATTACATTATACTGCTATGAATCCGGGCATCGTGTTATTGTTTAGCTATATTACATTACATTGCTATGAATCCGGGCATCGTGTTATTGTTTAGCTATATTACATTACATTGCTATGAATCCGGGCATCGTGCTATTGTTTAGCTATATTACATTACATTGCTATGAATCCGGGCATCGTGCTATTGTTTAGCTATATTACATTACACTGCTATGAATCCGGGCATCGTGTTATTGTTTAGCTATATTACATTACATTGCTATGAATCCGGGCATCGTGCTATTGTTTAGCTATATTACATTACATTGCTATGAATCCGGGCATCGTGCTATTGTTTAGCTATATTACATTACATTGCTATGAATCCGGGCATCGTGCTATTGTTTAGCTATATTACATTACATTGCTATGAATCCGGGCATCGTGCTATTGTTTAGCTATATTACATTACATTGCTATGAATCCGGGCATCGTGCTATTGTTTAGCTATATTACATTACATTGGTATGAATCCGGGCATCGTGCTATTGTTTAGCTATATTACATTACATTGGTATGAATCCGGGCATCGTGCTATTGTTTAACTATATTACATTACATTGCTATGAATCCGGGAATCGTGCTATTGTTTAGCTATATTACATTATATTGCTATGAATCCGGGCATCGTGCTATTGTTTAGCTATATTACATTACATTGCTATGAATCCGGGCATCGTGCTATTGTTTAGCTATATTACATTATATTGCTATGAATCCGGGCATCGTGCTATTGTTTAGCTATATTACATTACATTGCTATGAATCCGGGCATCGTGTTATTGTTTAGCTATATTACATTACATTGCTATGAATCCGGGCATCGTGCTATTGTTTAGCTATATTACATTACATTGCTATGAATCCGGGCATCGTGCTATTGTTTATCTATATTACATTACATTGCTATGAATCCGGGCATCGTGCTATTGTTTAGCTATATTACATTACATTGGTATGAATCCGGGCATCGTGTTATTGTTTAGCTATATTACATTATACTGCTATGAATCCGGGCATCGTGTTATTGTTTAGCTATATTACATTACATTGCTATGAATCCGGGCATCGTGCTATTGTTTAGCTATATTACATTACATTGCTATGAATCCGGGCATCGTGCTATTGTTTAGCTATATTACATTATACTGCTATGAATCCGGGCATCGTGTTATTGTTTAGCTATATTACATTACATTGCTATGAATCCGGGCATCGTGTTATTGTTTAGCTATATTACATTACATTGCTATGAATCCGGGCATCGTGCTATTGTTTAGCTATATTACATTACATTGCTATGAATCCGGGCATCGTGCTATTGTTTAGCTATATTACATTATACTGCTATGAATCCGGGCATCGTGCTATTGTTTAGCTATATTACATTACATTGCTATGAATCCGGGCATCGTGCTATTGTTTAGCTATATTACATTACATTGCTATGAATCCGGGCATCGTGCTTTTGTTTAGCTATATTACATTACATTGCTATGAATCCGGGCATCGTGCTATTGTTTAGCCATATTACATTACATTGCTATGAATCCGGGCATCGTGTTATTGTTTAGCTATATTACATTACATTGCTATGAATCCGGGCATCGTGCTATTGTTTAGCTATATTACATTACATTGCTATGAATCCGGGCATCGTGCTATTGTTTAGCTATATTACATTACATTGCTATGAATCCGGGCATCGTGCTATTGTTTAGCTATATTACATTACATTGCTATGAATCCGGGCATCGTGTTATTGTTTAGCTATATTACATTACATTGGTATGAATCCGGGCATCGTGTTATTGTTTAGCTATATTACATTACATTGCTATGGATCCGGGCATCGTGCTATTGTTTAGCTATATTACATTACATTGCTATGAATCCGGGAATCGTGCTATTGTTTAGCTATATTACATTACATTGCTATGAATCCGGGCATCGTGCTATTGTTTAGCTATATTACATTACATTGCTATGAATCCGGGCATCGTGCTATTGTTTAGCTATATTACATTACATTGCTATGAATCCGGGCATCGTGCTATTGTTTAGCTATATTACATTACATTGCTATGAATACGGGCATCGTGCTATTGTTTAGCTATATTACATTACATTGCTATGAATCCGGGCATCGTGCTATTGTTTAGCTATATTACATTACATTGCTATGAATCCGGGCATCGTGTTATTGTTTAGCTATATTACATTATACTGCTATTAATCCGGGCATCGTGTTATTGTTTAGCTATATTACATTACATTGCTATGAATCCGGGCATCGTGCTATTGTTTAGCTATATTACATTACATTGCTATGAATCCGGGCATCGTGCTATTGTTTAGCTATATTACATTATACTGCTATGAATCCGGGCATCGTGTTATTGTTTAGATATATTACATTACATTGCTATGAATCCGGGCATCGTGCTATTGTTTAGCTATATTACATTACATTGCTATGAATCCGGGCATCGTGCTATTGTTTAGCTATATTACATTACATTGCTATGAATCCGGGCATCGTGCTATTGTTTAGCTATATTACATTATACTGCTATGAATCCGGGCATCGTGTTATTGTTTAGCTATATTACATTACATTGCTATGAATCCGGGCATCGTGCTATTGTTTAGCTATATTACATTACATTGCTATGAATCCGGGCATCGTGTTATTGCTTAGCTATATTACATTATTTATCGTGTCTGACAAGAAAATACATTTGCCAACAATTTTGATAGCGGTTTTCCAGAGTAATTCTTCACTTTAATTACAAAAACGTAAAATCCATCGCTAACATTACAATCCACAATAATTTTTCAAACGTTCATATTTTTGGTCCGATTTAAATTTTCGCATATTCGCTTTTTCAGCTACCCATTACATCTACATATTTTTCAGAAATTGATAAATCTCAGATTGTTTATTATTACAGGTTCTTAGACCATTCATTTAAAGAGCTTGGTGATGTCATAAGTTGCATGCTGTTTTAGTAATTTTTTATATCGTATACATTCTACATGTATTCAAATCGGAATAATGGCATCTAGTCTTATTCCGAATCTGCCCGCTGTCTAGATAACATCGCCTTTTGCTATCTGATTTGTTAATGCATATATGTTACATGCGCCCAAAATACTCATTCATCACACGCTTGTGCATAGTCTATATGTTCAAATACTCATTCATCACACGCTTGTGCATATCCTATATGTTCAAATACTCATTCATCACACGCTTGTGCATAGTCTATATGTTCAAATACTCATTCATCACATGCTTGTGCATAGTCTATATGCTCGAATACTCATTCATCACATGCTTGTGCATAGTCTATATGTTCGAATACTCATTCATCACACGCTTGTGCATATCCTATATGTTCAAATACTCATTCATCACACGCTTGTGCATATCCTATATGTTCAAATACTCATTCATCACATGCTTGTGCATAGTCTATATGTTCAAATACTCATTCATCGCATGCTTGTGCATAGTCTATATGTTCAAATACTCATTCATCACATGCTTGTGCATAGTCTATATGTTCGAATACTCATTCATCACACGCTTGTGCATATCCTATATGTTCAAATACTCATTCATCACACGCTTGTGCATATCCTATATGTTCAAATACTCATTCATCACATGCTTGTGCATAGTCTATATGTTCAAATACTCATTCATCGCATGCTTGTGCATAGTCTTTATGTTCAAATACTCATTCATCACATGCTTGTGCATAGTCTATATGTTCGAATACTCATTCATCACATGCTTGTGCATATCCTATATGTTCGAATACTCATTCATCACATGCTTGTGCATATCCTATATGTTCAAATACTCATTCATCACATGCTTGTGCATAGTCTATATGTTCAAATACTCATTCATCACACGCTTGTGCATAGTCTATATGTTCGAATACTCATTCATCACACGCTTGTGCATAGTCTATATGTTCAAATACTCATTCATCACACGCTTGTGGATATCCTATATGTTCAAATACTTATTCATCACACGCTTGTGCATAGTCTATATGTTCAATTACTCATTCATCACATGCTTGTGCATAGTCTATATGTTCGAATACTCATTCATCACACGCTTGTGCATATCCTATATGTTCGAATACTCATTCATCACACGCTTGTGCATATCCTATATGTTCAAATACTCATTCATCACACGCTTGTGCATAGTCTATATGTTCAAATACTCATTCATCACATGCTTGTGCATAGTCTATATGTTCAAATACTCATTCATCACATTCTTGCGTATATTCTTTATGTTCAAATACTCATAAACATGTATGTAAATATTTTTAAAAATGCGTTTTGGAGTCAGTATTCAGTATCTGGTCTGTTACTCTTCATTACACTGTAGTTCCAGTACACACTTATAATTCAAGTTAATTTCCTACTTCATTACACTGTAGTTCCAGTACACACTTATGATTCTAATTTCTAATTTATTACACTGTAGTTCCAGTACACACTTATAATTCAAGTTAATTTCCTACTTCATTACACTGTAGTTCCAGTACACACTTATGATTCAAGTTAATTTCCTACTTCATTACACTGTAGTTCCAGTGCACACTTATGATTCAAGTTAATTTCCTACTTCATTACACTGTAGTTCCAGTACACACTTATGATTCAAGTTAATTTCCTACTTCATTACACTGTAGTTCCAGTACACACTTATGATTCAAGTTAATTTCCTACTTCATTACACTGTAGCTCCAGTACACACTTATGATTCAAGTTCATTTCCTACTTCATTACACTGTAGCTCCAGTACACACTTATGATTCAAGTTAATTTCCTACTTCATTACACTGTAGTTCCAGTACACACTTATGATTCAAGTTAATTTCCTACTTTATTACACTGTAGTTCCAGTATACACTTATGATTCTAATTTCTAATTTATTACACTGTAGTTCCAGTATACACTTATGATTCTAATTTCTAATTTATTACACTGTAGTTCCAGTACACACTTATGATTCTAATTTTTAATTTATTACTCTGTTCTTGCTTACACACGTATGATTCTAATTAATTTCTACATTGTTACACGACGATCAGATTATGTGTTGATTTATTTGTACTCACAGCATATATTGCAGTGTATGTATCAAAAGATGTTGCAGTGTATATATCAACAGATGTTGCAGTGTATATATCAACACATGTGACATTTTAAAACATGCAATAATTAATTCTGATCCATGTTCTATTAAGTTAAAACAATTACATTCTCTGTCGATTATACGATTGGTCATGATGTATAGGGGATGCAACTCTTATTTCAACATTTCATGTTAAGTTGATAGAACACCATCTATTACCTCCCATGTAACAGAGCTGAGGAAAATGCACATGTATTATCGGTAAACGTTGCTGTACCGTCAGGATCTGCATCTTTTTATCAACATGCATGTATGTCTGTATGTACGCCTGTTTGTTTGTATGTATCATAAGTAGGTATTGGTGAACTGGTCGGTACGTAGAATAGCTGGCAGGTAGATAGATAGTTTCATAATATATCCTTCAAGTGGTACTTAACTGTACATATATCTTTCTTAGTGCAATACAAATTAAAATTGGATATTTATGGCAAGATTTTTTTAAGCATTCTTGTGCACAATTTGATGTTAATAAGTAAAGATAATACACAAAAAAAATGATTTAAATAAATCAACCTGATAATAGGCGTTCTTTGCATCCGTTATTTTTCCACTCAATAATTGATGTAAATAAATAAATAAATAAATAAATAAATAAATAAATAAATAAATAAATAAATAAATAAATAAATAAATATGTTTTTCAAACTCATAAAATAGTTTTATTATCTATATTTTTATATTCTTAGTACAAACAGCATATGTAGGTATTTAGTAAAAAATTTAAAGATAAAGAGGAATTCATGGGCAAGAAAAGACACGATATGTGAGTTCTCTACATGATATCCGGAGAGAGAGAGAGAGAGAGAGAGAGAGAGAGAGAGAGAGAGAGAGAGAGAGAGAGAGAGAGAGAGAGAGAGAGAGAGAGAGAGAGGGTATACTGAGCAAAAATCAGTGGAATGGACCAGTTTTACAATGCCTCAAAATAACGCTCTCGGGTTATCTCACTAAATCTCGCAATTCCAAAACGTGGCACTTACCAACAATCAGAATGTCAGAGCGTGTGAAGTGTATACATATGTATGTATGTATGTATGTATGTATGTATGTATGTATGTATGTATGTATGTATGTATGTATGTATGTATGTATGTATGTATGTATGTATGTATGTATGTATGTATGTATGTATGTATGTGTGTGTGTGTGTATGTAAGTGTGTGTGTATGTATGTATGTATGTATGTATGTATGTATGTATGTATGTATGTATGTATGTATGTATGTATGTATGTATGTATGTATGTATGTATGTATGTATGTATGTATGTGTGTGTGTATGTAAGTGTGTGTGTATGTATGTATGTATGTATGTATGTATGAATGTATGTATGTATGTATGTATGTATGTATGTATGTATGTATGTATGTATGTATGTATGTATGTATGTATGTATGTATGTATGTATGTATGTATGTATGTATGTATAGAAATGCACAATGATCAAGAAAATTATGTACCTAACTGGTTTTACTCTGAAACAAGGGAAGCCATGAATTTACAAAAAGTATGACAACATATGTTCAGTAAAGTTGAGAAATTTAGTGAAACGTTTAAAGTAAAAAATATAATTTTCATTTCAGGAAAGTTCAAAATCTTATCAATGTATTTTAATTATAAATGTGTACTGAACGTTTAATCAAAGGAAGAATAAACTGGTGTATTTTATGCGTGCATGCATATGTACATTTTGGTAATGATTCATCGGTATCACATACGTTCGAGGAACTGTAATTGTATATTAGAATACATGAGATGCTCGCATACGTTCATAGTATAAATGAGAGAAAAAAACCTAGAAAATATTATATGATTTTAATTAAATACATTAGTTTTTCGAAGATATGTACAAAAAGAAATAAAAATGGCGAAATGCAGAATTTGAAAGATGTAAGGATCAATTATTATTATTATTATTATTATTATTATTATTATTATTATTATTATTATTATTATTATTATATGATGCTTTATTAAAGGCTTGTTACAGAAGAAAAAGAAATAGATGGTGCATACATTTAAGAAATGACACAATCACAGCATGTTAGTGAAATGTTTACGACATTGACATCATTTTACGATCTTGATACAAGTCCCGCTTATGACATGTCGTCATCCGTAATTTGTGTTTCCATAAGATCACTAGTTATTACAACAGTTCAATGATACCAGTTTGATTTGTATTTTTTTGAAGAGATCGAATACTGAAGCTTTCTGACATCTTTGAACGGGAACAGCTCTAGTTAAAGAAAAACTCGTTAAAAAAGTAAAAGCGCATTAGATCGTCCAGATTAAGCTGGAACATTGCTTGGGACGTGCCCTGACCATAGCTCTGATCTAATGAAGCCCGGCCTGGTAGAGAAACTGGAATCCCGCCAGGATCTAAAATAGATAAAAGAAGGTTGAATTTTCGTAGCTACTACCATACTATCATGACATGAAAACAAACTTAATTGTTGTACTTAGTTTGGTTAAGCATTATAAGAACGCGGAAAAGTCTGCACAAATATGTAAGTACGAAATGCATTATGATAAGAGAAGAACAGATAGATATTCATAATGTACATTGTACATATCATGTCTTCATCCACCCATGTATTAGAAAAAATTGTTGAGAATTATTTGATCATTGCTGTTTCTAGAATAGTAAATATTACCATCTAAAAAATAGAATGAGGGAAAATTTGATGAAATCTCTGACCAAAACGTTTTCACCAGAATTTCCGAATGGCTAGCCCTGAACTGTTTTTAAAGTGAATTGATGCTAATTACACGTAAAATTACAAACAAAATAGTACTTTCTTTTTTTAATAACACTGTCCGATGCAAGTCACACATTGTCTTGTCTGATGCAACTCACACATTGTCTGATGCAAGTCACACATTGTCTTGTCTGATGCAAGTCACACATTGTCTGATGCAAGTCACACATTATCATGTCTGATGCAAGTCACACATTGTCTTGTATGATGCAAGTCACACATTGTCTGATGCAAGTCACACATTGTCTTGTATGATGCAAGTCACACGTTGTCTTGTATGATGCAAGTCACACATTGTCCGGTACAACTGCTATCTCAAACAGAAGAAACGCTCATCAATTTAACGTTTTCTCGGAAACAATGCTGTATTTGTGTTGCTTGTAATAACAACTGGCAAAGCCAACCGTTTGTACAGTATACGTATGTAGACTTGTTACAGAAATCTGAATTTAATCAATATTTCTACTTGCCATCCATCGGTAAGAACATTTTTGAAAATTCTCGTTGATGTTGTTTCACATGTTACTTTGTTATAAAGGTATACTATTTTCTTTCTTGAAAGATGGCAGCTAATTCCACCATTTCTGCAATTTGTTTTTTGCAACAAAGCTTATCTTTTATTTCATTTTCTCTCTGAGACCTATTGTTATAATGTGAAAGGGGGAGGGGGCGCTGGTGGTGGTTGTGGCAATTAATTGTTTCCGGTTATTGAAAAACACACATGGAGCCACAATCAAAGTAGCATAGCTTGTCGATCGATTGTCATGTGACCCTATACACACGTCATTGTTTTTTTTTTCTCATCATATTAACCACTCGAGATTGTCTTATTAATAAAAAGACAGTTATAAAGAAAGCAGTTATACTCTTTTGGGGACAAAAATGACTGAATGCCTCTTATGCGTGTGGATACAAATCTGTAGGCTGCAACATATATCTTAGACGAATCCATCCACAAAAAGACTGTTTTCACAATCATTTCTGACCTTTACAAACTTGAGCTCGTAAAAATCTTGTAAGGACATAACTCGAAGACATTTACTGCTCTTATTTACCTTTTTTTGTCCGATCGGGAACCCGGCTTTGTCATATCATGATGAATTTGATATATTGTTACTAAAATTACTACATATCAGTTATTCTGTCACAGTTTCCTACTCGCATATTTACAAACAATTGGCCGGCGCGACAGTTTCATTATGTCCTTGATATATCGTTCCAGAAAGGTAAAATTTACGAAGTTGACATTATCCTTTACTTTTTGCTTAATGTTTTCGTCTTGTTTATCGTTTAGTTTTGTTTTGCTTTTATGACAAGTTAGCTACCTCATAGTATACATGTACATACATTTATGTCTTAGTCGGAGACCGGTTTGGTGGTCTAGTAGTTAAAGCGATCGCATCGGATGCTCGAATCATAAAAATGTTACTAACAGTTACCTTGCTTAGGCAAGCAGCATGATGCTCAGTGCTAGACATGACTATAAACTGCAGACATCGTAGCGATATGACTGACAACTTGTCAAAGATAGTTAAAAATCCAAATCACACACATTTTCAGTTGGTATTATTCTGTTGTTAAATGTTAACAGTACCACCATTTTACAAAATACATTCAACTGATTAGTACCAACCTAAACCACCATTCTACAAAATACATTCAACTGATTAGTACAAGCCTAATTCTTTATTGTATTATTTATACTCTAGAGTACCACGTGGGTGATATTTTTGTTTTTCCTTATTTGCTTAAATTGAAAAGTTTTATTTGGCTCAGTTCCGTTGACATATTTTGGTGAGTTCTCCACCCCTTACCCCGTATGAAACACAAAATGCTATTTGTTTTATATATACTTTATATTGTTATTGTAGTGTGAGATTACATGGTTTTTATTATAGTTTTATATTAATTATCGCTGTAGTGTGAGATTACATGGTATTAATAATACCTTTACGTTAATTGTCAATGTAATTCTGTTAAGCTTACATGGTATTTACTATACCTTTATGTTAATTGTCAATGTAGTGTGTTGAGATTACATGGAAGTTATAATACCGTTATGTTCATTATCAATGTAGTGTGTTGAGATTACATGGAAGTTATAATACGTTTATGTTAATTGTCAATGTAGTGTGTTGAGATTACATGGAAGTTATAATACCTTCATGTTCATTGTCAATGTAGTGTGTTGAGATTACATGGAAGTTATAATACCTTTATGTTAATTGTCAATGAAGTGTGTTGAGATTACATGGTATTTATAATACCTTTTTGTTAATTGTCAATGTAGTGTTTTGAGATTACATGGAAGTTATAATACCTTTATGTTAATTGGCAATGAAGTGTGTTGAGATTACATGGTATTTATAATACCTTTTTGTTAATTGTCAATGTAGTGTTTTGAGAGTACATGGAAGTTATAATACCTTTATGTTAATTATCTTATTAATGGTTTGTGATTACATCATGGAGATATTCACCAAAACATTTTTTTTATTTGATCAACCGTTTGGGTTTAATATTTGAAGAACGAGGGAAACTATCAACGTTAAGACTGAAGATGTATCTTATCTCTTTCCGCATCACGTGTCATTCAGAGAGAAAAGACACCAAGAATCATAAATCAGTTTAAATTTCTAATTTGCCTAAATTACTGCTGCAGGTTTGTCAATATAATATGAATTAACACAAAAATAAACACAAAGATACAGAATTTTGGGAATTTAAAATAAAGAAAAGTAATGGCATGGAATGTAATAACATCCTAAGTTAGAGGGATATATTACATCTGGTAACAACACATCTAACATGCTTATGTTTTTGATCAGAAGCAAATTTCTCTCTCAATATTTTGAACTGGTTTTCGCAAAGAGTTAGAAGAATTATAGTGTAAGACTATTTATATATAATTTTAAAAAAATCTTGAGCCTACATTTTGACTTGCGATTTTTAATAAAAACTTCCTTTTAATTGCCGATGAAACTTTGATTTTATAATGTTCCTACGAATCTCCATTTTGTCTTGTTAAACTCCATGTGTTTAAGCCTACGACTTCCGGCAGTTGATGGAATATTTTGTTTTTCTGTGTATATTCAAGTCCGCTTTGTCTTGCCTTTTTTCCTTTAAGATTATTTTAATCATAGTGTTTTGTAATGGTTACAATACTGTTATTCTTCTGTACTGCGTAGTCTAAATAAAGAACCCCATATCAAAACATGTGAAGTATACATTACAAATTTTGATGCAACTCAAGCGTTTTGTTAAACTGAATATTTATAGTGACATGGTATAAATGAAGTAAACTAAACAACATCTAACCGGAAACCGATTACCATGTAGATACCGAATGAAACTTTTTCGTCTACACCATAACATTTTCTTGTCATGTAATAACATAATGAAGAGAACAATGATTTTGTTCTAATGTGCTTTTTTTCGCTCAGGTTTATCATTCTGTATTATCATATAAAACACATTCATTTTTTTATTTTAAGGAAAACACATTTTACGTTCTCATTTCTTACATGTTTCATCGGTTGAAAATTTCATTCTCAGATCTATTAATGATGTGGGTGATAAAAAAGAATTTTGCAACTGAAACTTAAATTTTATTAACAGAGAAACCTTTAATAATTACTGACATAATTGTAGTTTGTGAATGGTGGAAGTAATCAAGAAGACAACGCCTTGATAGCCTTACACAAAAGTGTCCAAACTCAGCTTCTAGACAAGTCCGCACATTCAACATTTTAGAAGCGACCACTATCATATCGCGAGTATTTAGGATCTATTGTTGACCTTTGAGTTAATCTTTTGTTCGAATCAATCTTAAATTAAATTCTGCAGTAAAACCTGTTGCTATGGTCATCTGTATTTAATAATACATTTACTTAAGCAAATCCTTGTTCAACGACTATTACACAAAAATATTGTATAAATAAACCGTTATTTCGTAAACACAATTTATCACGTGCCAGAGGTGGCCGAAGATGGCAGCTTTTATTGTATATCTAGAATGAACCCACGAAATGTGTGATACAGTAAGACTGAGAAATATCCATGTCTGCGACAGAAACCATGCTCCTACCAAACATAAACCAGCGAGACTTAGTCATTTTTTTTTTAACCATTTCTATTACAAATTTTACTATGAGCAACAAGTCGGCAAGACAGGTCAGTATATTGCGGGAAATATCATTATGTGATAATCTACATATATTAATTGATACTGTAACAATATCTATTTTAGAGACTCTACGATAAGATAACACGAAATAAATATACTTTGGGAAATGTTTATGTATTTGAAATAGTCAGGTAAGAAAACTTAAAACTATTCTAAACTTGCATGTCTCCGTCTTTATCAATTCAAGACTAATTCTGTAACAAGCATCAACGTTAGCATAATTGAATAACGTTTTGTTGTCTATACCAATCTTTAAAAAAATTCCTTTAAAATTAGTGATTAAAAAATTGTCAAATGCATTTTTATAATTTTGTTCCTTACTATTCATAGCATCTGTATTTGTACAAGAAGGATAGAAACTATTTACAAAATGGATTTCAGCTTGCATATGTGTATTCTGTATGTGTGTCGTTTGTGTTATTACTTTCCTTTTTCATTGCAGTTTGTGTGTACATTGAGCAAATATAAGCATACGAAGCAAAAGGGAAGCATTATAATAACACATGCATTAAGGATATGCATAACTAACTTACTTTGTGAATGGACTTCAAGCACGAATACGACAACAAGGAGAGACAGAAGGATGGTACAACTGTTCATGGTTATCTGAAAAAAGAAGATTTATAGAAATATAAATAATGAAAATGTATTTTAAGATTCTTTACATATGTTTTCGCTTCACGAGGATTTGAGTCAATGATTTTCCTGACATCATGGGATTTCACCAATCTAATTCAACTGTCTGGGTACAAAACAATGACTTCTTAGATGGGTACTCAATGCCTCCAGTTTTCGATGATGCATTATTACGTTTGGCATGGATTGTAGCGATGAGTAGGGTTTCTAGTAACTGTTTGACAGTAACAGTAAAACAGCTGTTTTTCGCCCAAAATCAAAAAACAGTAAACAGCTGTTTTTTCTAGCTGCTTTACTGTTTCTAACGGAAATTTTTAAACAAAAAGATACTACAACTGATGCTCCAACGTTCATTATGGATATGAAATATGTAACGGAAAAAAAATTGTAAAAAATTTTTTTGAATATGTTAGTGATTTGTTATGATGATTTTTTTTAAATTGGCCAAAAACTAAATTAAAAGAGCAATTTGTCTTAATTAGATAAGATATTATAAAATTCATCTTGTGGCATCAACAAATATTGATGTTCTTTTCAGTCATGTCTTCAGTTTGGGAATACGCCGCAAAACGAAAGAATCCAATTACAAAAGAGCTAGAAGTCAATGTGGACGATGCAATAAAATCATCAAATGTTCTGGAAACTCCACGACAACGTTGAAGAATCATCTAAAAATACATGGAATTGATTTTGATAAACCTGCTGGAGGGTGTACATCCAAGGAAGAGCCCGTGAACAATAAGAGAACAAAAACGATTGCCGATTTCCTGGGGCGAAAGAGTCTGAAGGAGATTGTCACCGATCTGGCTACTGACGGAATATCAATTAGAGTTATTACTAGAAACAAGTATACAGGGCAATCAATCTCACGGGACGGATTCAAACTTCCAGCGAACGAAAGCGATGTGATGAAGTTGGTGCATGATAATTACGAAGAAAAGAGAAACAAAACGATTGTCGACATCAAGGAAAAACTCGACAGAGGAGTAAAGGTTAGCACGACTGTGGATGAATACACAGCCGTGAGAGGACGTCGATTCTTCGGAGTCAATATTCATGATAGCGGCGATAAAACAACAACCAAGACGGGTCTTGTTCGCATATTTGGTTCGTGCACTGCTTTCGATATGGTCGAATCAATGAAACAGCATTTGAGCGTTTTTGGAATAACAATGGAGAGGGATTTGGTGGGATCTACTCTGGACGGCGCTGCAGTAAATAAGAAATGCATTAGCCACATCGATGTCATCGGACAGTTCTGCTTGAACCATGGTCTGTGCCTTGGTGTATGTGACACATTGTACAAGAAGAAGAGTACTGAGATGGACGATTTAAATCTGATAGTGACGATATTGATGAAATGGACAATTTTGAAGCAGGTACGGACTTGGAAGTAATCAGAGATGATACATTAGAAGGAGACGTCAATTACCACGATCTGCTGAAGAAATCATGCGAGCTTGTCAAATTCATAAAAAAATCAACTATTCGAAATAATAACTTTCAATCCAAAGTAAAAGCTGAGTTTGGACGCAAGATTGAACTGCATCTTGACGTGAAGACGCTCTGGAACTTCATCCCAACAATGTTAGAGTTGCTAGTAAAAACAGAAGTCGCCATCCGCGAGACACTAACCGAATTCAAGGCGCTAGAAATGATTGAGACATTGAATTTTGACGCTCTCAAAACTCTTCTGAAGGCAATGGAATCTGTGAAACTTGCTGCTGATAATCTAAGTCGAGATGACACGAAGTTGATGAGTGCTGACACAATTTTAGAATTCATGTTCAACAATCTTTCTATCCTGAATAATGACATTAGTACCAACTCATGGAAAATGTGAAGTGTCACGTTGAAGAGCGTCTGAACAAGGATGTCATGAACCTCTTGCGCAGTCTCAAAGATCCATCTGTAGCCCCGTCGAAAACCACGCTAAATTTCGCCGGAAATCTAGCGTCTCGTCTATTTGGAGACAACAATGTAGAAGATGTCGTCGAACAGTCGTCAAATGATGCTGAAAGTGTGAACTTGTCTCTTCAAGATGAATTAAATTTGTTGCTTCAAAAAGATGGATCATCAATTGCAGTCGGAGGGCAAGATAGTTTCAAATGGCTCAAGTCCGAATTCGCGCTCTTCAGGAACTCTGGCCAACGCACTGAAAATCTCCAGAAATTGTACAATGCAATTCTATCCATTAAACCAACATCAACGGACGTTGAAAGAGTTTCAGGGATTTATACTGTAATATAACATCAATAATTCTGACATATTGATAGTTACAAATTATCTAAGAAATCTTGCTTTTGGTATTGTTGCGGGTTTAACGCCATTTTTCAGTACACGATAGGCTGGCTATACATAGGAGACAGTTGAACTTGTGTAGGAAGAACCCATGATAAGCATCAGAATTATTGACCCAAGGGAAAAGTACTACTGGGACTATAAACTTTACTTTAAAATGTTTTACAAAGGAAAGTCTTATAGACAAAAACGTATATTGCTACGACTTACATATATTGTGTTAAGTCAGTGAATCTGTGTGTTTGTCTGTGTATGTGCAATTTGGAGTTTGAACGTAGCTTTAACAATTTTTCAGTCATATCGCTACAATGTCTGTAGTGTGACAGTTTATAGTGATGTCTAGCACTGAGACATCATGCCATAGACATGGAGCATGATGTCCCACCAAGTCACATTATCCTGACACCACGCCGACCAGTCCTAACACTAACCTCTTAATGCTGAGCGCCAAGCGAGGCAGCTGTAAGTACCATTAATGTATGTCTTTGGTATGACTCGGCCGGGGATCGAACCAACGACTTCCCGCATTCCGAGGCGGACGCTCTAACTACTAGGCCACTGGAGACGTAAAGTCAGTGAAACGATCATAATGGAAGATATAGAAGGCCACCTGCCTCACTTTAACAGAAACCTGAAATTAAAAACTTTAATATAAGTTGCTGGTAGCCGCGACACACACACACACACACACACACACACACACACACCTCTATCTCCTTACGCCAATATAGGTAAAACAAAACCTACAAACCCCGTATCCCCATACACGCACATAACCCCATCACTGTTTAGTTATACGAATACACACTCAAATAACCAAAACCCATGTACGCCATACAAATACACACGCAAATAAACCCAACTCTTTTTACACCCATACCAATACACACACACAAAACTAACCCATCTAGACTCATACAAACAGTCGAAAACAAATAATCCCAAAATTGAAAAGCCATGCAAATTAACACGCAAATATCCAAACATTCACACACACACAACCAAATTATTCATACAAATATCGACACATAAATAACCAAATTATTCATACAAATATCGACACATAAATAACCAAATTATTCATACAAATATCGACACATAAATAACCAAATTATTCATACAAATATCGACACATAAATCACCAAAACATTCATACAAATATACACATACAAATAGCCAAACATTCATACAAATATACACATACAAATAGCCAAACTTTCATACAAATATACACACACAAATAACCAAAGCATTCATACAAATATGCACATACAAATATACACACACAAAGAACCAAAACATTCACACACACAAAACGTTCATACAAAAATATACACACACAAAGAACCAAAACATTCATACAAATAGACAGGCAAACGTATTGTAAATGCTTTATGTGCGGACGAAAATAATTACCTAAATTACCATTCTCTTTCTTTTCCAGAATGCTATTCGCAAAATGTATAGATCGAGTATAATTGTATCTCGTGCTATTTGGAAAAAGTATAGATCAAGTATAATGGTATCTCGTGACCTTTCTAGTTTACTTATTACATTATGATATTAGTGTACATGTACTTGGATTTGTCATTGTACGTAAAGTACAGAAATACATAAAATTTAACAGGTAAGGAAACAGATGAAACATTTATATATCCAATGCTGCTCCCCCTTCTTCTTTTATTGATTACATTTGTTTTATCATGAAAGCTAGTTATGTTTCCAGAAATGTGTGTACAGTATCTATTTGCAATATATTTTAATATGTTAAATAAATAAATAAATAAATAAATAAATAAATAAATAAATAAATATTTTCGGACAAATAAAAAAGTTGTAAAGTTCGTTTGGAAATCCATGCATAGATGATATGAAGAGATTACTTACCTCTAAATGACAAAAGTCGCAGGTGTCAACACAGAATGCTCCTATGTGAGTATTGAAATCAGTTTATATTGCACGGCATAAATAGGGCGTTTAAATAGTGTACTGTTTGCTATGTAAATATGTCACGTGCTTCTGTAGGGATAAATAATCTATTATGTTAGTTCCTAGGTTCAGAATGCGGTAAGTCAATTAACGGCCATTCACATTTATGGATGTCTTGGCAGGTACGACACAATAACAATCAAGTAATAAGTGAGGACATACACAATAGCTACATAGTAAGTATTGAGATGAGATATTCCTTATTCAAGTAATACACATGTGACTCAAAAAAGGTGCAACATTTTTATTCGAGATTCATGTTCCTGTTTTTTCCATTCATGTTATTTGGACTTAACATGAACCGTCTTTATAAAGGCTCCCGCCGCTTATTTTTCGTATCAATTAACACACGAATTACGTATTACAGTAAAACATGGTTTTCGTCCGCGTGATCACAAACAAATTAAATATGAAATTAAGTTCAGACTTAAAATAATAAAAATACGATTTTCAATAATCCGCACAAGGCAAACAGATGCTCAAGATAATTTACACGATATATTTACTTAATGTCATCGACATTAACAGTCAGTTTAATGATTTACCCATTCTAATGTTCTTAATTAGTCAGTTTAATGATTTATCCATTCTAATGTTCTTAATTAGTCAGTTTAATGATTTACCCATTCTAATGTTCTTAATTAGTCAGTTTAATGATTTATCCATTCTAATGTTCTTAATTAGTCAGTTTAATGATTTATCCATTCTAATGTTCTTAATTAGTCAGTTTAATGATTTATCCATTCTAATGTTCTTAATTAGTCAGTTTAATGATTTAACCATTCTAATGTTCTTAATTAGTCAGTTTAATGATTTACCCATTCTAATGTTCTTAATTAGTCAGTTTAATGATTTACCCATTCTAATGTTCTTAATTAGTCAGTTTAATGATTTATCCATTCTAATGTTCTTAATTAGTCAGTTTAATGATTTATCCATTCTAATGTTCTTAATTAGTCAGTTTAATGATTTATCCATTCTAATGTTCTTAATTAGTCAGTTTAATGATTTATCCATTCCAATGTTCTTAATTAGTCAGTTTAATGATTTATTCATTCTAATGTTCTTAATTAGTCAGTTTAATGATTTACCCATTCTAATGTTCTTAATTAGTCAGTTTAATGATTTATCCATTCTAATGTTCTTAACTGCATTGCCAGCGACTGTAAAGATATCGTATTATAAAGATATCGTATTATCTCTACAAATTAAAAGTATACTATAGCTATAAATCAGGTCGTACAACAAACTTGTGTTAATATTTTTTTATACAAAAGAAATACTGATGTGTTTTGGAGCATAAATAAAATTGAAATATTTTAACAGAGCAGAACTACGTCGAAGCGCATATTGCAGTATTGTTTATACAAATGTCATCTGAACGCTATATGGAATTAACTTGTGAATTACATTGTTTTAAGTTCGGTATGTATGTATGTATGTATGTATGTATGTATGTATGTATGTATGTATGTATGTATGTATGTATGTATGTATGTATGTATAATTTGAATTTTTAACGTATCTTTATGACTTCTCCGATGGCCTACTTAGGTTGGAGTGTTCGCTTCGGATGCAGGATGTCTCTTTTTCTAACCCCGGTCACCTTATACCAAATATTTATAAAAATGACACTAAAAGCTGCATCGTTAGGCGCTTATCATTCAGAGGTTAGGACTGGTTGGCGTGGTGTCAGGATAATGTGACTGGATGGGGCATCATGCTACATGTCTGCGGCATGATGTCCCAGTGCAAGACATCACTATAAACTGCCACACTGCAGACATGACTGAAAAATGTTGAAGCTACTTTTGAAATCAAAATCACACACACACACACACACACACACACACACACACACACACACGTAACGCAACTTTAAAATATTTTCAGACATACCCCCACATTATATGGTGAATGGTCATGTGCGTGTATATGTGTCTATTAAAGCTCCGGGACGTAGATCTTTTAAGTTTCCAGGTTGTGATTCACGACAAACCTAAATTCTGTGCTGGACATATGTCTATTTTTGTTTTCATTGTACCCTTGAAATGATAATCCAAGATCTAGTCTCCTTCCTCAGGCTCTGTGTTGGACATATGTTTTTTTTCCCATTGCACCATAAAACTACATACATTACTGTATCATATTGTAACACTAAAAACTACATACATTATTATTTCATATTGTAAAACTATAAACTACAAACATTACTATATCATATTGTAAAAATAAAAACTACATATATTACTATATCATATTGTAAAACTATAAACTACATACGTTACTATATCATTTTGTAAAACTAAAAACTACATACATTATTATATCATATTGTAAAACTGAAAACTACATACATTACTATATCATATTGTAAAAATAAAAACTACATACATTACTATATCATTTTGTAAAACTAAAAACTACATACATTATTATATCATATTGTAACACTAAAAACTACATACATTATTATATCATATTATAAAAATAAAAACTACATACATTACTATATCATTTTGTAAAACTAAAAACTACATACATTACTATATCATATTGTAAAACTAAAAACTACATACATTACTATATCATATGTTATATTACAAATTACATACATTACTATATCATATTGTAACACTAAAAACTACATACATTACCATATCATATTGTAACACTAAAAAGTACATATATTACTATATCATATTGTAACACTAAAAACTACATACATTACTATATCATATTGTAACACTAAAAAGTACATATATTACTATATCGTATTGTAAAACTAAAAACTACATACATTACTATATCATATTGTAACACTAAAAACTACATACATTACCATATCATATTATAAAACTAAAAACTACATACATTACTAAATCATATTGTTAAACTAAAATCTATATACATTATTATTTCATATTTTATACTAAAAAATACATACATTATTATTTCATATTGTAAAACTGAATACATTACTATATCATATGTTATACTACAAACTACATACATTACTATATCATATGTTATACTACAAACTACATACATTACTAAATCATATGTTATACTACAAACTACATACATTACTATATCATATGTTATACTACAAACTACACACATTACTATATCATATTGTAACACTAAAAACTACATACATTACCATATCATATTGTAACACTAAAAAGTACATATATTACTATTTCGTATTGTAAAACTAAAAACTACATACATTGCTATATCATATTGTAACACTAAAAACTACATACATTACCATATCATATTATAAAACTAAAAACTACATACATTACTAAATCATATTGTTAAACTAAAATCTACATACATTATTATTTCATATTTTATACTAAAAACTACATACATTATTATTTCATATTGTAAAACTGAATACATTACTATATCATATGTTATACTACAAACTACATACATTACTATATCATATGTTATACTACAAACTACATACATTACCATATTATCTTGTAAATTGGCAGTGGCAGATGCTCTATCTGCTCGGGAAATGGACGAACTCGCCCATACACGAGTCTCCTGCTACCTTGCAGGTTGGCTTTGGTTAGCCAAAGGCTAGGGGAGTAAACAGAAAAGAAAATCCGGAGCGGAGACCTTAAGTCAGTTGGACGATCTAATACATCTCCTTCTGGCAACTCCTTGGTCTGAAGAAGGATGGGTTCCACCTGACGACGTTTGCCCACGATACGCTGATAATGCTTGCAGCTGGAGTAGACAACATTCCAGCTGAACTTATCAAGAATGGTGGGGAATCAGTGATAGAGCTACTAACAAAATCTGCAACAAGATCTGGCAGACAGGCGAATGGCCAACACAATGGACCCAGTCACTGATTATAACACTCCCCAAAAAGGGCAATCTCCAGCTGTGCCAAAATTACAGAAATATCAGTTTGATCAGACATGCTAGTAAGGTGATGCTGAAGATCATCTTGAACAGATTGAACCCACAAGCAGAAGAAATGAATAGGCAGGGTTCCGAAGTGGAAGAAGCACAACAGAACAAATATTCAATCTTAGGGTTCTGTGTGAAAAGTACTCGCAACATCAGCAAGACATCTATCATGTGTTCATAGATTTCAAAAAGGCTTTTGACACAGTGTGGTATGAGGCATTGTGGGCCACAATAAAGAAAAACAACATGAGTCAAAAGTTGACCAGTACCATCAAGCAGCTGTACGCCAAGGCTACCAGTGCAGTTATTGCTCAAGATTATGTGGGGGACTGGTTTAAGACAACAGTTAGAGTACGGCAAGGCTGTCTCCTGTCACCCACGCTTTTCAAAATCTACTTAGAGCGCATCATGAGCGAAACCCTGTAAAACCACTGTGGGACAGTAAGCATTGGACGGCGTAACATCACCAACCTACGCTTTGCTGACGACATTGATGGGCTGGCAGGAACTGGAAATAGTGGGCCAATTCAAATATCTTGGTTCCATAATCACGGAAGAGGGATCAAGAGCAGACATTTTGTCACGAGCAGCACAAACAACGACAGCTATGTAAAAGCTAAGACCCGTCTGGAGAGACAAGAACATCTGTCTGAAAACTAAAATCAGACTATTGAGAGCACTAGTCATCTCAATCTTTCTGTATTCATGTGAGGCCTGGACCCTGACAGCAGAATTAGAACGAAGAATCCAGGCACTTGAATTGACTTGGACCACATCACAAAAAAAGAAGTGCATAACACCATCAGGCACAAAGTAGGCCATTATGAAGACCACCTCACCACTGTCAAAAAGAGAAAGCTGAAATGGTATGGCCATGTTACTAGAGCCAACAGTCTATCCTCAATAGTACTGCATGGTAGTGTCCATGGTGTTAGAAGGAGAGGTAGACAGAGAAAAAGGTGAACTGGCAACATCACAGAATGGACCAGAAAAAGTTTAGCGGAGACATAGGCATTGGCACATGATCAAGACAAGTGGAGGGAAATGGTCACATGTTCAGCAACACAGTGCCTCAACGATCACACTAGGTCAAGAGACTGGTGATGATTCTAAAACTATAACTACATACATCACTATATCATATTGCAAAACTGAATACATTATTATATCATATTTTATACCAAAAACAAAATACATTTCTATCTCATTTTGTATAGCTAAAAACTATATACATTACTATATCGTATTGTATTTTAAACAAAACTACATTACTATACCATATTGTAAAACTAAAAACAACATACATTACTATATCATAATGTAACACTAAATAATACATAAATTACTATATAACATTGTAAAAAAACTACATACATTACTATATCATATTGTAACAATAAAAACTACATACATTACTATAACATATTGTAAAACTGAAAAGAAAATACATTACTATATCATATTGTAAAACTATAAACTACATACATTACTGTATCATATTGTAAAACTATCAACTACATACATTACTGTATCATATTGTAAAACTAAAAACTACATACATTACTGCATCATATTCTAAAACGTTAAACTACATACATGACTGTGTCATATCATAAAACTATAAACAACATACATTACTGTATCATATTGTAAAACTGAAAAGTACATACATTACTATGTCATATTGTAAAACTAAAAACTAAATACATTACTATATCATATTGTAAAACTAAAAACTACATACATTACTATATCATATTAAAAACTAAAAAGTACATCATTACTGTGTTATATTCTAAAACTATAAACTACATACAATACTATATCATATTGTAAAACTGAAAAGTACATACATTACTATATCATATTGTAAAACTATAAATTAGAAACATTACTTTAACCTTTTGTAAAACTATAAACTACATAAATTACTGTATCATATTGTAAAACTGTAAACTACATACATTACTGTATCATATAGTAAAAAAAAAATACATACAATACTAACTCATATTGTAAAAAAACTACATACGTTACTATATCAAATTGTAAAAAAAACTACATACATTACTATATCATATTGTAAAACTGAAAAATACATACATTCCTATATCATATTGTAAAGCTATAAACTACATACATTACTGTATCATATAGTAAAACTATAAACTACATACATTACTGTATTATATTCTAAAACTAAAAACTACATACATTACTCTATCATATTGTAAAGCTGAAAAGTACATACATTACTGTATCATATTGTAAAACTATAAACTCAATACATTACTGTATCATATGGTAAAAATAAAAACAATATACATTACTATACCATATTGTAAAAAAAACTACATAGATTACTGTATCATATTGTAAAACTATAAACTACACACATTACTATATCATATTGTAAAAATAAAAACAATATACATTACTATACCATATTGTAAAAAAAACTACATACATTAATGTATCATATTGTAAAACTATAAACTACATACATTTTTATATCATATTGTAAAACTATAAACTACATACATTACTATATCATATTGTAAAACTATAAACTACATACATTACTATATCATATTGTAAAACTATAAACTACAAACATTACTATATCATATTCTTAAACTATAAACTACATACATTACTATATCATATGGTAAAACTATAAACTAAATACATTACTATAGCATATTGTAAAACTATAAACTACATACATTACTATATAATATTGTAAAACTAAAAACTACATACATTACTATATCATATTGTAAAACTATAAACTACATACATTACTATATCATATTGTAAAACTATAAACTAAATACATTACTGTATCATATTGTAAAACTATAAACTACATACATTACTATATCATATGGTAAAACTAAAAACTACATACATTACTATATCATATTGTAAAACTATAAAAATACATACATTACTATATCATATTGTAAAAAAAGTACATACATTACTGTATCATATTGTAAAACTATAAACTACATACATTACTATATCATATTGTAAAACAATAAACTACATACATTACTGTATCATATAGTAAAACTATAAACTACATACATTACTAGATCATATTGTAAAACTAAAAACAGCATACATTACTGTATCATATTGTAAAACTATAAACTACATACATTTCTGTATCATATTGTAAAACTAAAAACAGCATACATTAGTGTATCATATTGTAGAACTATAAACTACAAACATTTCTGTATCATACTGTAAAACTATAAACTACATACATTACTATATAATATTGTAAAACTGAAAAGTACATACATTACTATATCATATTGTAAAACTATAAACTATATACATTACTGTATATATTGTAAAACTATAAAATATATACATTACTGTATCATATTGTAAAAATATAAAATATATACATTACTGTATCATATTGTAAAAATATAAACTACACACATTACTATAGGATATTGTAAAACTGAAAAGTACATACATTACTATATCATATTGTAAAATTATAAACTAAATACATTACTGTATCATATTGTAAAACTATAAACTAAAAACATTACTGTATCATATTGTAAAAGTATAAACTACATACATTACTGTATCATACTGTAAAACTATAAACTACATACATTACTGTACCATATTGTAAAACTATAAACTACATACATTCCTGTATTATTTTGTAAAACTAAAAAGTATATACATTACTATGTCATATTGTAAAACTAAAACCTACATTCATTACTATATCATATTGTAATACTAAAAACTGCATACATTACTAAATTATATTGTAAAAATAAAAACTACATACATTAGTATATCATATTGCAAAACTAAGAACTACATACATTATTACATCATATTGTAAAACTAAAAGCTACATACATTACTATATCATATTGTAAAAGTATAAACTACATAAATTACTGTATCATACTGTAAAACTATAAACTACATACATTACTGTACCATATTGTAAAACTATAAACTACATACATTACTGAATTATATTGTAAAACGTTAAACTACATGCATTACTTTAACATATTGTAAAATTATAAACTACATACATTACTGTATCATATTGTAAAACTATAAACTACATACATAACTGTATCATATTGTAAAACTATAAACTACATACATTACTGTATCATATTGTAAAACTATAAACTGCTTACATTACTGTACCATATTGTAAAACTAAAAAGTACATACATTACTATATCATATTGTGAAATTATAAACTACATACATTACTGTATTATATTGTAAAAATAAAATCTATATACATTACTATATCATATTGTGAAACTATAAACTATATGCATTACTATATCATATTGGTAAAATAAAACCTGCATACATGACTATATCATATTGTAAAACTATGAACTACATACATTAATTTATCATAGTGCAAAATTATGAACTACATACATTACTATATCATATTGTAAAAATATAAACTACATACATTGCAATATCATATTGTAAAAATAAAAACTGCATACTTTACTATATCATATTGCAAAACTATGAAATACATACATTACTATATGATATTGTAAAAATGAAAACTACATACATTACTATATCATATTGTAAAAAAACTAAATACATTACTATATCATATTGTAAAACTATAAACTACATACATTACTGTATCATACTGTAAAACCATAAACTACATACATTACTGTATCATATTGTAATAATAAAAACTACATACATTACTATATCAAATTGTAAACATAAAAACTACATACATTACTATATCATACTGTAAAATTGAAAAGTACATACATTACTATATCAGATTGTAAAGCTATAAACTACATACATTACTGTATCATATTGTAAAACTGTAAACTAAATACATGACTGTATTATATTGTAAAATAATATACGACATACATTACTATATCATATTGTAAAACTATAAACTAAATACATTACTGTATTATGTTGTAAAACTATGAACTAAATACATTACTGTATCATATTGTAAAATTATAAACTACATACATTACTGTATCATATTGTAAAACTATAAACTACATACATTACTGGATCATATTGTAAAACTATAAACTACATACATTACTGTATAATATTGTAAAACTATAAACTACATACATTACTGTATCATATTGTAAAACTATAAACTACATACATTACTATATTATCTTGTAAAACTAAAAACTACATACATTACTGTATCATATTGTAAAACTGAAAACTACATACATTACTATATCATATTGTTAAGCTATAAACTACATACATTTCTGTATCATAGAGTAAAATTATAAACTAAATAAATTACTGTATTATATTGTAAAATAATAAACTACACACATTACTATATCATATTGCAAAACTAAAACCTACATAGATTGCTGTATCATATTGTAAAAATAAATACTACATATTCTACTATATCATATGGTAAAACTGAAAAGTACATACATTACTATATCATATTGTAAAACTATAAACTACATACATTACTATATCTCATTGTAAAACTATAGACTATATACATTACTGTATCATATTGTAAAACTATAAACTACATACCTTACTATATCATATTGTAAAACTGAAAAGTACAGACATTACTATATCATATTGTCATACTATCAACTACATACATTACTGTATCATATTGTAAAAAAACTATATACATTACTAAATCATATTGTAAAAATAAAAACTAAATACATTACTATATCATATTGTAAAAAAAAATTACATACCCTACTATATAATATTATAAATCAGAAAGGTACATATATAACTATATCATATTGTAAAACTGAAAAGTATATACATTACAATATCATATTGTAAAACTATAAACTACATACATTTCTATATCATATTGTAAAACTAAAAACTACATACATTTCTATATCATATTGTAAAACAGAAAGGTACATACATAAATATATCATATTATAAAACTGAAAAGTATATACATTACTGTATCATATTGTTAAACTATAAACTACATACATTACTATATTATATTGTAAAACTAAAAACTACATACATTACTGTATCATATCGTAAAACTATAAACTATATATATTTCTGTATCATATTGAAAAACTATAAACTGCATACATTACTATATCATATTTTAAAGCTGAAAAATACGTACATTACTATATCATATTGTTAAACTAAAAACTACATACATTACTGTATCATACTGTAAAACTATAAAATACATACATTACTGTATCATATTGTAAAACTATAAACTACATACATTACTGCATCATATGTAAAACTATAAACTACATACATTACTGTGCCATATTGTAAAACTATAAACTATATATATTACTGTGCCATATTGTAAAACTATAAACTACATATATTACTGTATTATATTGTAAAACGTTAACCTACATACATTGCTGTATCATATCGTAAAACTATAAACTGCATACATTACTGTATCATATTGTAAAACTAAAAAGTACATACATTACTATGTCATATTGTAAAACTAAAAACTATATTCGTTACTATATCATATTTTAATACTAAAAACTACATACATTACTATATCATATTGTAAAAATAAAAACTACATACATTACTGTATCATATTGTAAGTGAATAAACTGCTTACATTACTATATCATATTGTAAAACTGAAAAGTACAGACATTACTGTATCATATTGTGAAATTATGAACTACATACATTACTGTATCATATTGTAAAAAGAAAAACTACATACATTACTATATCATATTGTAAAACTATAAACTATATACATTACTATATCATATTGTAAAAAAATACACTGCATACATCACTATATCATATTGTAAAACTATGAACTACATACATTACTATATCGTATTGCAAAATTATGAACTACATACATTATTATATCATATTGTAAATCTATAAACTACATACATTACTATATCATATTGTAAAAATAAAAACTGCATACTTTACTATATCATATTGTAAAACTATGATCTACATACATTACTCTATCATTTTGTAAAAATGAAAACTACATACATTACTGTATCATATTGTAAAACTATAAACTACATACATTACTTTAACATATTGTAAAACTATAAACTACATACAATACTGTATCATATTGTAAAACTAAAAACTACATACATTACTGTATCATATTGTAAAACTGAAAACTACATACATTACTGTATCATATTGTAAGTGTATAAACTGCTTACATTACTATATCATATTGTAAAACTGAAAAGTACAGACATTACTGTATCATATTGTGAAATTATAAACTACATACATTACTGTATCATATTGTAAAAAGAAAAACTACATACATTACTATATCATATTGTAAAACTATAAATTATATACATTACTATATCATATTGTAAAAAAATACACTGCATACATCACTATATCATATTGTAAAACTATGAACTACATACATTACTATATCGTATTGCAAAATTATGAACTACATACATTATTATATCATATTGTAAATCTATAAACTACATACATTACTATATCATATTGTAAAAATAAAAACTGCATACTTTACTATATCATATTGTAAAACTATGATCTACATACATTACTCTATCATTTTGTAAAAATGAAAACTACATACATTACTATACCATATTGTAAAAAACTACATACATTACTATATCATATTGTAAAACTATAAACTACATACATTGCTGTATCATATTGGAAAATTATAAACTACATACATTACTGTATCATATTGTAAAAATAAAAACTACATACATTACTATATCATATTGTAAAAATAAAAACTACATACATTACTATATCATATTGTAAAACTGAAAAGTACATACATTACTATATCATATTGTAAAGCTATAAACTACATACATTACTATATCATATAGTAAAACTATACACTAAATACATTACTGTATTATATTGTTAAACTATAAACTACATACATTACTATATCATATTGTAAAACTATAAACTACATACATTACTGTATCATGTTATAAAAGTACGAACTAAATACATTACTGTATGATATTGTAAAACTATAAACTACATACATTACTGTATCATATTGTAAAACTATAAACTACAACCATTACTGTATCATATTGTAAAACTGAAAAGTTTATACATTACTATATCATATTGTAAAACAATGAACTACATCCATTACTATATCATATTTTAAAACTAAAAACTACATACATTTCTATATCATATTGTAAAACTAAAAACTACATACATTACTATATCATATTGTAAAACCAAAAACTACATAGATTACTATATCCTATTTCAGTATTAAATATTATGCATACTTTATAACAATTATAAACAACATGACTATAACTAAAACGTTTATATATATATATATATATATATATATATATATATATATATATATATATATATATATATATATATATATATATATATATATATATATATATATATATATATATTATTTTATTGCAATTGTTATCCAAGAACCTTATAGTTTGTGCCAGAAAACAAACTAGTCATCGTACCACATAAGTCGCCACAATATTCAACCAAAGCTTTGAGTTGTGGACCCTACTTGTGCCAAACTATGGAAAAGTGGATACAACACGCTGGTAACTATGGAGAAAATACAATTCGATCTTATCGCGTGAATGATTAGAAGCTAGAAAATCTGCAGATCATGTTGGACTTTCACGGATATCTATGTCTTGGATGCCGCAGTTTTTACATGTATCGTCCAAGACTTCGAAGTGGTGGAATCATCAGACAGTTTCTGGGAGGACGCTTGTTGTACGTAGCATAGGACTCTTAGAGAAAATAACACCAGCACAAAAGTTTGATCAAACGTCAAATTCTCCCAAGAACGATCTTGTATCATTTCATGTCTTTTCAATCATTGCGAAGGAAAACTGGTGTTTTTATGTGTGCTGAAATATGTAATCAACACCAACCATGTAACCACAATGCATTAACAGGAATGTGCACGGATGACAAATTATTTTTTGCTTTGAATCTTTTATACCGGTTGTTTTGGATCTTGTATACCGGTTGCTAATAATCTCGGATATCGGTTGCTATGGATCTTGGATACTGGTTGCTATGGATCTTGGATACCGGTTGTTCAAAGTTTACGAAATTTGGCACTTACTACAGAACAGTGCCAACAGCATAACTAATCGAGTACATATTATAGTTTTCACGAAACATCAACGAGCTTTTGAAATTGAAATAAGAAGCTAGTATCTGTCCACTATGGTTTTACACGTCAAAAAAAAAAGAATTCAAACAATGGTATCGTTAGAGTAGGACCCTATGAAAAAGAACGAAGTAAAATGATCGTTTGTTAATTTTATGCTGAATTGTTTATATATTAACACTCCATACGATGTTGCCATGGATCCAAGTTGATATTAACAGCTTACTGACGATAAATGAGATCGAAATTAATATACAAGAAAATCTGATTTTGGTGAATTACGAAGTTGTCTTATGAGAAGAGAATGAAATATTGGTGTTAAAACGTTAGACATATTTTTCATACAGTTCGGACACATCAATGTATGCAAAATAACTTAAGACATATTTATACCTAATTTTATATCTCATTTGGTTCCACACACACACACACACACACACACACACAATTAGTTCTGTCTTATTTTGTATTACTTGTTACACAACGTCACTATTAGCTGTAGTACTTTTTATACCTTCGTTTTACACCATTTTAAAAATTCCACAAGACAACTTTGTAACTGTTTTACTTTTACTCCTTCCACAACACCACTTTGTAAATATATTACTTTTTATATCAAATCGCATTTAATTCATTGAGTCCTTGAGTGTATAGATTGTACTAAGTGGTCTGTCGTTCATTTTGTTTTAACGAAGACTCTGTAATGACGTTAAAAGTAAGTTTATGATAAAACATGTCTTCCTGTTATATGCCTGATCACAATGATGACTGAGTATGCTGGATTGGCATAAAATAAACAATGACAAAAGAAGATTCTTATGTAAATTTGCATTTATTGCTTTATCATTAATTAAATTAACCAAATTACGAGGAAGAAAATTAATAAAACTAAGAATAATAATCTAATTTTAAATAACAAATAAGTAGTACATGAATTTTATTTTTAACTTTGGTCAGTCGAATGCGCAATGAGAGAATATCTGACCAATGTCCAAACACATTAGGGTCATTGTGTTTAAACGTACATATGTAAAATCAGTCACGAACATTCGGCCCAAAAGGGCAATAGTATTAAATATTTATGTAACATACCGTATATATATATATATATATATATATATATATATATATATATATATATATATATATATATATATATATATATATACAGTATCACAATCTCGCACAATTTTATTAAAACATAAATTGGAACTTCAAGCCAAGACATAATCATGCCATTGCAATTAATGTTAGGAAGATTAGAAGATTTTGAAAAATCTATTACATAATTTAACAAGTGTAGAATTTACGTGACCAAAGGTTACAACCGATTTGTTAGGAAAGATAACTATGAAAGCTTTATTAATTACAATATTGTCTGGCTGTTTTTAAGTGATGAAATCTACTTTAGGGATGGCTGGCTAGAATACGTAGAAGAATGATACAAGTTCTACATAAGATGTGCGCATAGTTTTCTTGTATAGTCTCGTGTCAATTCTTCTATTACGAAATATTGGACGTAGCACTGCTATGTCAGGTGATAGGGCAGTACATTAGACCTTTCTTAAGACGTCTCCTTATTATATCATATCTTGGAAACAACGGGCATCTCGCTATCCATCTTATTATGGACATAGTATATGTCTGAGTGAATCAAATGTAAAGTTTATTTTTGTTGATTTCGTTTTTATAATAAAAACATAATACGCTCATTTATTCACATGAATATTATTAATCCCGAAATTATCTGTTCAACCAGTTTACACAAAATTTGTTCCTTGAATATTTTCATCGTAATAATAATAATAATAATAATAATAATAATAATAATAATAATAATAATAATAATATGTGGATACCATATGAGCACTGGACGATACAGATCAATTGATTCGAAAATTAAGTCAGTCTACCTGTGCAATTACATGGACCTTCTTTGCTTTAGCATTTGCTACTACGTTAAGTGAGTAGGCTGTGCATAACACCCCAATATTCTAGTTGTGTTGTCCCTAATAACTGGACATTCTATCATACATTTACTCTCACTTCCTTGAGGACAAGCTGTAATGACCAGGGTGACATATGTTGCGATGTATGAGGTGCTTAAAACTTTGAATAGGGATGTATGACAGCCAGGATATACAAAATGATGATATATCTGACGTAAGTTATTAGTCGATGGAATGAAGTGGAAAACAACTCTTGTTTCGATGTCGTCATGTTCTCTATTTTAACTTGAAGCCATTTTGTATTTTTCACATTGTATGACCGATGACATGCGACACTATCTGGTCTGAGTATATTTGACTTTGCAAGTATACCCGTCTTATTTGACTTTGCAAGTATACCCGTCTTATTTGACTTTGCAAGTATACCCGTCTTATTTGACTTTGCAAGTATACCCGTCTTATTTGACTTTGCAAGTATACCCGTCTTATTTGACTTTGCAAATATACCCGTCTTATTTGACTTTGCAAGTATACCCGTCTTATTTGACTTTGCAAGTACACCCGTCTTGAGGGAAGACATAACGTAAAAGATTTCTTTTGTAATGAAGAACATCTTATTTTATATTTATCTCTACTATTACTACTGCGACTACTAGAAATATGGAACATTTAGTGGTATATTAATACCTTTGAGCAATGTGTGTGTGTGTGTGTGTCTGTGTGTGTGTGTGTGTGTGTGTGTGTGTGTGATTCGAGTAAATAAAAATATAAAAGACTTCATAACAATCACAATATTTGTCGTGACTTGGTTTAAGAAAATTGATCATTTACATATAATACTCCAATCTGCTGCATGTATTGACACAAATATCAAAGAAAGGTCAATAACAAATCGGATGATGAATATATGATAAGCACATTAAATATATCGTATATAAACCTGTACATGGACAAAAAGATATTGGCAATAAAGAATTTGAAGCACACACATATAAACATTTTAAATATCCATGTACATCTCATAATACGTCATCACTACCTCATATAACTTTATTTAAACTTCATTCAGACACAATGAATGACAAACATGCATGCAATCAGGTTATGATAACTATATTCTGGATGATTTAAAGACTTTGAAAAATATCCTTTGCTTAAAAAGTATATAATTAAACTTGAGTGTTAGTTTTGGAAGGTGATTATTAAAATTCCGTGTGTTGAATTATATCACACTTTTGTCAATGATGTGATCTACTTGCAGCCATTCTGGATGGAATCTGATTAGGCACTGTAGACATTCTGTTAAAATTAGTATGGGGTCTCAAGAAGTTTCAGTGATTTGTATCCCTCCTTTAGTTACCATATTTACGTTTCGTTCTTGTGTTGTATATATGTAATATTGTCTCGTGTTAAATTGCCATTTGTACCTCCGTGCACTTGAGAAAGGAATCAAAACATCCTGACAGTGCTTTGGCTGGTTTTGTATCAGCGTTTGCACTGAGTTTTATTTTCGGTCTTTGACTTAAAAAAGAGAGTGTAAAGTTAGGTGACACATATAATATCAATCTCGTGTTCATTTTATATTAAAGCTATATAACTCTTTAAATAATTCAAAATTATACATCATAAGCTTTCGTGTAAGGTCAGTATAACACACTTTCATCTCATGGTTACCTTTTAAATGGCATTATATTGATGGATATTGCTAACAGAGACATTAGACACATCAAAACCAGGAAAGAAAAATACGTGTATAGAATTCTTTGCCTCCAAACTCTCAAACCAGACGACCTCAGTTAAGAGCAACAGAATCTCGTTTCTCTCTCTATGGTTACATTTATCTTGAAGGGTTAAACGCCAATATATACAAAATAAATCTCGGTTTTAATTTTGGAAGCATGTTAGTAAACCATTTCTCTCATCACGTGTGCGTTTAGATGGAAGGGTATACATTTCGTAAGATATTGTGCACTCATTGTCTTTTACATTTTCAGATTTTATATATTAATCGGCACCGTACAGCAATGTTTATATATTAATCGGCACCGTACAGCAATGTTTATATATTAATCGGCACCGTACAGTAATGTATATATATTAATCTGCATCGTACAGCAATGTTTATATATTAATCGTCACCGTACTGCAATGTTTATATATTAATCGGCACCGTACAGCAATGTTTATATATTAATCGGCACCGTACAGTAATGTTTATATATTAATCGGCACCGTGCAGCAATGTTTATATATTAATCGGCACCGTACAGCAATGTTTATATATTAATCGGCACCGTACTGCAATGTTTATATATTAATCGGCACCGTACAGCAATGTTTATATATTAATCGGCACCGTACAGCAATGTTTATATATTAATCGGCACCGTACAGCAATGTTTATATATTAATCGGCACCGTACAGCAATGTTTATATATTAATCGGCACCGTACAGCAATGTTTATATATTAATCGGCACCGTACAGCAATGTTTATATATTAATCGGCACCGTACAGCAATGTTTATATATTAATCGGCACCGTACTGCAATGTTTATATATTAATCGGCACCGTACAGTAATGTATATATATTAATCTGCATCGTACAGCAATGTTTATATATTAATCGGCACCGTACTGCAATGTTTATATATTAATCGGCACCGTACAGCAATGTTTATATATTAATCGGCACCGTACAGTAATGTTTATATATTAATCGGCACCGTGCAGCAATGTTTATATATTAATCGGCACCGTACTGCAATGTTTATATATTAATCGGCACCGTACAGTAATGTTCATATATTAATCGGCACCGTACAGCAATGTTTATATATTAATCGGCACCGTACAGTAATGTTTATATATTAATCGGCACCGTACAGTAATGTTTATATATTAATCGGCACCGTACAGCAATGTTTATATATTAATCGGCACCGTACTGCAATGTTTATATATTAATCGGCACCGTACTGCAATGTTTATATATTAATCGGCACCGTACAGTAATGTTTATATATTAATCGGCACCGTACAGTAATGTTTATATATTAATCGGCACCGTACTGCAATGTTTATATATTAATCGGCACCGTACAGTAATGTTTATATATTAATCGGCACCGTACTGCAATGTTTATATATTAATCGGCACCGTACTGCAATGTTTATATATTAATCGGCACCGTACAGTAATGTTTATATATTAATCGGCACCGTACAGTAATGTTTATATATTAATCGGCACCGTACAGCAATGTTTATATATTAATCGGCACCGTACTGCAATGTTTATATATTAATCGGCACCGTACAGTAATGTTTATATATTAATCGGCACCGTACAGCAATGTTTATATATTAATCGGCACCGTACAGTAATGTTTATATATTAATCTGCATCGTACAGTAATGTTTATATATTAATCGGCACCATACAGCAATGTTTATATATTGATCGGCACCGTACAGCAAATTTATATATTAATCGGCACCGTACAGCATTGTTTATATATTAATCGGCAACGTACAGCAATGTTTATATATTAATCGGCACCGTACAGCAATGTTATATATTAATCGGCACCGTATAGCAATCTTACATTATTGTCATCTAATCTTACATTTTGTTTTAGTATATTCATCTTCAAAGGAAAAGAGTATTCTTGTCAAACTGAGATAACCGATTTTCGAATAGAACAGAGTTCTAGACTTAAACATGATTTTTATAAATAATAAAGGTGAGATAGAACATGCTTTTCAATCTTACATATAGTCGCAACATTGTTCTTTTATAATAATACAGGGCAGATTCGAAATGCCAAAAGACAACATTATAATACACCATATTATGGTGAAATTAACTATATTATTATATTACTATCTATTTATTAGAGAGAATGTGAGACATTCCGACATAGTGTCATGCTCTCAGTGAAATATTAGCTTAGTACTAGTTTACTTCAGCAGTGTGCTGGGAGATGGCGACGTCTTTATAAATAACTATATCGTCATTATAAGGCATTTAAATTTAATAGCAACCATGTAATAAATATATTTAAAATTTCTGATAACAATTTGATTCAGTTTGGAGATTTTTAAAGTGTCAAAATTAATATCGGTTATTTAAAAATATGTATGTGATTGTTTTAGAATACAAGGCCAACTATCTTTTCTACTTAAATGTTCATACTTTGCCGCTTTGACAGCTTGTCGTTCTCAGAGCTAGCCATGGCCGTAACCAAGTCAACTGTTTAAACTGCAGATCCATCTGAACACAACATTTAGACAGAATATGTTCTTCTCTCAATGTATGTAGTGTTCATTTTTACCTTTAATCTTATTTGTATATTCATACCTCTTATTACGTTGAACTGACTGAAAAGGACAAGCGAATTTCGATGCGAATCGAGCGAGAATACTGATGATCCAATAAGTCTTATACGCTCAGGGACAGTCCTTATCAATGAGTCTTATACGCTCAGAGACAGTCCTTATCAATGAGTCTTACATGCTTAGAGATAGTCCTTATCAATGAGTCTTATACGCTTGGAGACAGTCCTTATCAATGAGTCTTATACGCTTAGAGATAGTCCTTATCAATGAGTCTTATACGCTTGGAGACAGTCCTTATCAATGAGTCTTATACGCTTAGAGACAGTCCTTATCAATGAGTCTTATACGCTTAGAGACAGTCCTTGTCAATGAGTCTTATACGCTTAGAGACAGTCCTTATCAATGAGTCTTATACGCTTAGAGACAGTCCTTATCAAAAGCATACTATTTGCACATTCAAGTAAAATAACAAGTTCTACATAACCAAGAACAGTAATGAACAGTAACATTAATTCTAACTTATTGGTCAACAAAAGTCTAACAAAAGAAATTTGACTGTTCGACCGTGCACATTGATTCTATCACTATCCTGTATCTTTGCTGTTCTGGTAATGAAACCTCACCGGATGGCCTGAGTCACTAATTTATTGGCTAGCATCATGTTTCTGGCTTTGATATTCCAAAATCATGGAATGTAACATAATTTATTTCCTAAACTATTCATGTGAATTTCCAGCGCGACATGCGCATGCTCTAACATGGAAATGAATAGGGCACAACATCTGCTAACATGCAAACATCTTTCCACATACTGTTGATGTAGCAGGGCTTGTAGAACCGTTGATGTCTTTAGATGAATTCCTTGACGAATTCGTTAATACTCGTGACAACAGTATGACATTACCAGGACCACAGGACAATGGTGGGTGGGTGGCATATGTATTGGAATGGAAGAAGTAATTTACACGTGGTCGATGATTTCACTGACAAATCAAAAGGAAATGATCAAATATGCCAAATCTTGTAGATCATCATCTCAATTTCAGTGTTTAACATCAAATAATTTTCATACTTTAAACAAACAACGTTAGTGTATGCAAAACTCCATTTAAAATACCAATAGGGTATAACAACATAGTGAATTACCTAATGCATTTCCGACTTTGTTTCATGTTTCTACATCATAATTATTATTGGAAAAGGAATGTAGTTCTTAAAAGTACCAACTATGTTGGTTTGTTTAGTTTGGTATTATTACCACAGGATCAGGATTGTCAATAGTATCATATGTTTACCGAGTGTCAACTTACGCAATATATTTATTCATTGGCAATAATTACGTTTTTTTGTCTAATCTTTATTTATGACCATATCATCATTGGTACTAACATAACAATTAATGTCATGACTACGATATATGTCAAGACTTAGTCTAGACGTATTACTAAGACAAATAAATGTGTCAAACGTCCGTTTCCACTCCTTAGTTATTCAGAACATTTTTTTAACGAATCAAAACCAAACGAATATCTTCCATTAGAGATATATGTACAGAATATCAAAATATGACTGACCAATAAAACAAATACCTGGATTAACAATCAAATAATGAGTTTAATGAGTCTATCCTTTAAAGAGTGGCTTTTTTCCATTCCTGTAATAGCTCTGTGTGGGTGTGGGAAGGAGGCGTGTAATTTGCTTATCTCGCATTATATTTATCAGAATATGATTATTCCAGGCAAACAATGCATTAGAAACACCATCAAATTACATAACTTATAAATACAATTTCTTGGTAAATAAGCAAACACCGATGGGTAGACAAGGGAAAAAAGAAAAAGATCCAAGACTTGGATTCTATAATTTTTTAAGCTGTACATAATTTCCAGCACGTTTTCGTCGTTTATATCCGATTTACAGTTCATAAAATATTAACCAATAAGCGCGCTCGAACATATTCTTAATATATTAGCCAATAATATAAAAACTTAACTCCGAAAGAATGCAAAGATTATGCGGGGTTGCTTCAGAACAGAAGGAAGTGAAACAAACAAATGTCACAAACTGTCAGAGAAAAGTTATTTATTTTGAATTCCGAACCATATGAAATAATTTCTTCCAAGAATGTGAAAAAGCAAGAAGAAAAAATATGCCTTGTATCAGAGACAGAGTAGAAATCTCAATTCTTCGAGATCGTGGTCCTAAAATCACTTTTTTAGCTGTTGAGGCAGACCATTTTATTTATCTTTAGACATTTCGTCGTAAGATCATATCATGGGACTTATGGAAGTGTTCAAAGCAGTTTTTTTAGTTTGCTTATTTTATTTTGTTTGTTCTCTGTTAAACTCGCTCGTTCGCTCATTTATTTGTCAATATTTCCTGCGTCGACGTTTAATCCTTCAAGCATATAGTTACACACACACACACACACACACACACACACACACACACACAGACACAAACACACACACACACACACACACACACAGAGAGAGAGAGAGAGAGAGAGAGAGAGAGAGAGAGATGTTAAATTGCCACAATATAGTCATAACGTTTAATTATCACTATATAGTAATACATGTACTATTAATTATCACTATATATCCATACCTTTAATTGGTACCATAAAGTCAAAGCTTCAATTGGTACCATATGGTCATATGCTTAATTGTCTCCATATAGCCATACCTTTAATTGGCACCATATGGTCATATGCAATTAATTGGCACCATATAACCATACGTTTAATTTGCACCATATAGCCACACGTTTAATGTGAACCACGTAATCTTACTTTTAATTGGTACCATATAGTCATACCTTTAATTGGTACCATATAGTCATACCTTTAATTGGTGCCATATAGTCATACCTTTAATTGGTACCATATAGTCATACCTTTAATTGGTACCATATAGTCATACCTTTAATTGGAACCATATAGTCATACCTTTAATTGGAACCATATAGTCATACCTTTAATTGGAACCATATAGTCATACCTTTAATTGGTACCATATAGTCATACCTTTAATTGGAACCATATAGTCATACCTTTAATTGGAACCATATAGTCATACCTTTAATTGGCACTATACGGCCATTATTTAGCAGAGGTGCCGGTAAGTGATGATATATACAAATTATCTCATTGGTAAAGTTGGAAGCGCTAATCTTCACTCTTTGTATTATTACTGTACGATATATATTATCTGGGTAAAATTGTTTTGTTCTTTGACATTATTGTTATATCATGTTACTTTTCTTAATAGTTTTTAGACATCAAATAGATAAAACATGGAAATCTAGAATGATCTTAACAAATATCAATCATGGATTATGTTTTCATTTTGTGTTTCTAATTCTTATTTAATAGTATCGTCAGCCATAGGAAAGCGCTTGCATGCTTCATCGTGCGTTGTCGTTTTTATCTCCCCCCCCCCCCGTCTCTCTCTCTCTCTCTCTCTCTCTCTCTCTCTCTCTCTCACTCACCCCCCGAGGTTTATAGAGTTTCTAATGCGAAAGTAACATGTGTCCCTGGTGCGTTAAGCTACACAATGTGTTTCTTCATTATTAATAATTACTCTTTTTCTGCTAATTGTGGTAAATCGATCTATCTTCATTGGCACTAACGGAACAATAACTGCCAAGACTGCCATAAATGTGAAGATTTCGTCTTGAATTATTAATTTGACAACTATAGTTGACAAACTTCTAATACCTGTTATCACAACACGTCTTTACAACAACAATGAATTCTCCCCATCAGAGAGATAAGTACAGAATATCAATATAACTTAAAGGTATGAAAAGAACAATGCAGTTGGATGAGCACTGAATGAACGGGTTTGTCTTTCAGAATTATATATGTAAACTCTGGGGAAGAAATTATATTCTTCTGTTACGAATTTTTTTTTATTGTATTTTCGTTATCGCTGATACTACTACCACTACTACTACTACTACTACTACTACTACTTTCACTACTACTATTACTATTACTAGTACTAGTACTACTACTACTACTATTACTACTACAACATCTACTATTATTATTATTACTACCACTGCTACTACTACTACTACTTTCACTACTACTTCTACTATTATTATTATTACTACTACTGCTACTACTATACTGATATTACTACTACTATTACTACTACTACAACAACAACTAATAATAATAATAATAATAATAATAATAATAATAATAATAATAATAATAATAATAATGTCCGTTTTCTGGTTAAAGTAAGGAAATCTGGAGACGAAACGTTTGCTGTAAACAGACACATATTGTATTATTGTTACTTTAGTTACAGCACCGGCCTTTGGCCAATTTGACCGACTTGGTCAAATCAGGCCCCGCCCTCACAGGAGCCCCGCGGGTTAGTAATTTATAAAAAAATATGTTTATTGAGAGAAAGTCATTTTAAAGCGATGGAATAAAATATTAAGTTCAATATCATATAAAACTTGTTTTTAAAGTTGTTTTATTTTTCCCCTTCAAATGCCCTGATCATAAGGGGCTCCGCCCACGCGTACATTCGGGATTCTCTGCAAAATTGATCCCAATCGGTCCCGCATTTCCCGAGGCTGATACTTCTTATTAGAACTTCTACAAAAACTATAATTATTCGAATTTTGTAAAATATATTTGACTAGTCATTACCTTAGATCAAGGTGTGTGGGATTGGAGTAATTAAACAGACAAGAATCAAAATAATTGTCTTCGCTTGCTTCATATAATTGATCATTTACATCCAGTTAAAATATTACATTTATTGAAAAAAACATCAAAGAAGAGTGAAGAACAAATCGGATGATGAATATATAATAAACACATTAAATGCATCGTGTGTAAAAATGCACAGGGATAGAGAGATGTAAGCCGCAAATCATTTTAAACACGCGTTATGTGTACATTTGCATCCAGAGGCGTAGCTAGAGTGCTTGAAGCCCGGGGGCAAGACTCATTTTAACGCACCCCCTTCAACTCTGAAACACATTATTTTCATCAATCACCTATTTCAAAGCCGATTTTGGCGCCCCAACTAGTCTGGCGACTGAGAACATATGTATCCCTCTGCCCCCCCCCCCCCAGCTACGCCTCTGCATCTCATAATACGTCATCACTACATCACAGAACTCGATTCAAACAAAGAAAGCGAAAGCAACATGTGATCATGCTATTAAAACGATGTTCAGGATGATTTGAAGATTTTGAAATATTTTTTACTCTTCAAACATATACTCGAATCTTGGTTTGCGGAAGGATACAACCACTTTTTACTTTTTCGAATGACGTGACTTGTTTTGAATCTACCTGCGGACATTCTAGACATAAATTTGATATCTGTCGTAATATCAATTTTATACTTACACGCGCACGCACACACACAAATCTTCTTATATGGCACACCTTCTGCTAGTTCGTTTTCGTTGTATCTGAAGACGAGAACTCGGTATTGTTATTAAGTCTTTTGTATCTATTCTATAATTAAGTTATTTGCTTATTGTTTTTGTGTCGTATATATAACCCTGTATCGTGTGTAATCGCCCATGGTCACTTTCTGCACTTGAGAAATTAAATCAGTTGATTGAGCTGGTTATACTGTTTGTTTTTCCGCCTTTGAGTAATGAAATGCTGTAACGTTATATGACAAATATAATATAAATTTGGCTTCAATTCAAAAATAAATAATACAAATGTTGCTACTTGGTATAACATAACAGTGGTAATATGTGAGACTTCGGGCAAGGCTGTTGATAAGAAAAATTACGCATGGGAAAAAAAAAGGTTTAGGGATGTAAAGGATTTAACGAGACAAAGGAAATGGATAAGAGATTTAAGCTGAAGTTAAATAAATATAGACATACACAAACACGCTACATCGTGAAGGGAAATTTGACATGAGAGAGATACTACAGTGTCAAGGGAATTGAAGAAAGAACTGGGGACAGGGGACACTTGCAGCGTGAAAGGAAATTTAACATGAGAGAGACACTACAGTGTCAAGGGAATTGAAGAAAGAACTGGGCACATGGGACACTTGCAGCGTGAAAGGAAATTTGACATGAGAGAGACACTACAGTGTCAAGGGAATTGAAGAAAGAACTGGGCACAGGGGACACTTGCAGCGTGAAAGGAAATTTATCATGGCAAAGGCACTTGACTACTGACCACTTTTGGAAAGGAATATTAAAGCGTGAACAGACGCCATTATGATTTATATTAAAATTATTTTATAAGAATATTTGTGTGTGTGTGTGCGCGCGCGTAAAATTGATATTACGACAGATATCAGGCGTATGGGCAACAAATTTCAGTTTTGGATGGGTTATTCCGTCTAGGTTAATGACTGTTTCCTGTGCGTACTACTAGATCTTTCTGAGCAACCTTTGTACGTCCATTTTATGGTCATGTTGACAACCGGTAGACGTTTTAGGCACTGTTACCTCATATCATACCATTGTGTGACATATTACGATTACTTTGTTGCCAACGACAACAGAAAATGCGTATATTCAATACAATATAATAATATAGATGGGAATGTTTTGGTAGAATGAAATTGATTTTTCCAATAATGTGGATATTTCAAATTGTGATTCGTTTATTGAGAATGGATATACACATGATTGTTTTAAACATTAGACCATTGTTTCTTTTCTCTCAAAGCCCAGTGATAAATTTCCAATTAGTGGTAATTACCAAAATAGAAAAATAACAATTAAATTATTATTATTCACCACTTGATACATATTTTGTGAACGATTAAAACAAATTTGCAGTTTCAGCAAAATTACCCCCACCATTAATATAAAAAAGCAATACGTATATGGGGTAATAGTAAAATAGAATTCGAGCTGGATGAAACTTGAACCTTAACAGTACAAAGCCAGCAAAAATAACTCCCCCCACCCATTCATATAAAAGCAATACGTATATGGAATTCGAGCTTGATGAAGCTTGGAACCGTAATTGTACAAAGCCAGCAAACATGATATGATTCCTACTGGATATTTTTGTTTCTAAGTGTTACACAGTTCCAGTGTTGCAAAGTAACGAATTCCTGGATATATAAAGGCCAGATTGTAAATTTCTTAAATCTACATGTATATACTATAATTAGAGATGCTTGCTCTGTTGAATGTGCACATTCAAATGTGTTTAGCCTACAGTCCTAAGACAAATATTTGCGTGATGGTATTAAGTACTGTATTAGTGCTAATTATAATAGATAACATTATTATTATTGGTACTAAAATAGTAATAAACTCTATGATATATATTAATATAATTGCCTAGAGAATAACTTGGGTAAACATAAGTTTCATGGATCAAAGACCACTGGTCAGCTGGTCATAAAACGCTTTTGTTTTCATGTAGGAACATCGCCTGACACTGTTTGCCTTCGGTCGCTACCATTTATAGATTGAAGTAACAATTTGGATGAAGACTATCTGTAAGGTCAATATTACTGCTACATTTCTTTGATTCTGCCGGAACTGTGTGTAAGACATGATGCACCAGGCAAAACATTCTGTAAAGTCATGTTATATAAACTAAATTAATGGCTGCAACTTGGTTTAATCCGCTGATTTACAGCTTTGTATGTGGCCTTTCAGACTGCTTAACCGGCCTGCGCCACGGAGGGAGTATCACGTGTATATTTATGGGTGGGGGTTGGTAGGTGGGGTAGGTAAAGAAGTAGGCAAGGGTCATGTGGTGCTTTACTCCTTGTGAGGCTACAAGCAGCGAGGCCCTAGGTAGATCCTGTGTTGTAAGCGTTTCAAGGGCACACTTATAACCTTTCGGCGGGAGGTGAATCTCCATCCACCCTTCAAACCTATATGTCCGTGTAGATGACGGATAGCTAAGTTATGGTTCAATTACTGATGCGTATTATTAAAAATTATCGCAATTTATCGCCATTACATTTGTAGCTCCCGAGGAGTACATTACACTTTGTCAGATGTGCTTCAGAATGATTGTATTTACTTCTGATTCTCTGGCCCCAATCGAGATCACGAAGGCCAGGTCAAGCATTCTCAATGACAGGTCAAGCGAAGGTCTAGCATGTTAAAATAGTTGGACACAAGTTCAAAGCACAAATAGCAGACACAATAGACGAAGTAAACATATGCCATTTAAATTTGGCAATAAAGATGTAACCGAATTGACTTAGCTAAAATAAATAAAGGAACAAACCGTCAAGAACTTCATGTCCTCTCTCTCTCTCTCTCTCTCTCTCTCTCTCTCTCTCTATATATATATATATATATATATATATATATATATATATATATATATATATATATATATATATATATATATATATATATATATATATAAACAACTAGGTCTCGTGCATTGTCAATGCACTCTGCATTGTATAGGTAGTCTCATCACAGACAGTACCAAACAATGTTCGCCTCGAATGTCTTTCCGTCAGTCTGGCAAGAACTTGGACTTTGATCCTGTCTTCTTCGAATGTAAAAGCGAGTTATGCTATAATTTATTCCTCTCTCTCTTTCTTTCTCTCTCTCTCTCTCTCTCTCTCTCTCTCTTTCTCTCTCTCTCTCTCTCTCTCTCTCTCTCTCTCTCTCTCTATATATATATATATATATATATATATATATATAGAGAGAGAGAGAGAGAGAGAGAGAGAGACAGACATACAGACAGACAGACAGACAGATATTTCATAAATTCGTCATCAATCGTTTTTAAAAAATGTTTTGTTGGTAGTTTTATGCTAAAGCAAATATAAACTTGAATGTATTTTCATTTATGAATCAGATTTGCATGTTTGGTAGTTATGTGATATCACTAAAATAACATTCACAAGAAAACATATTTCCGCTGTCATTTCAAAACATCATTATAACATACCATGAAATAACACTTTAAACAATGTCATATCACAACGTGTCATAATCTTTGCAGTTATATGAGAAATGTAAGTCCGATTCATGTTCGTGGGACATAACATTTATCCATCTTTAATTATATTATTGATTTCTTTCTCTGGATATATTGTCCCATATTCTGCAAGAGTCATGAAAGTATTTGAACTTTTGTTTGGCATCTCGCTACTTCCGTCGATGTGATATCAAATGCCAGTAAGAATAAACCTTATCTGGTGAATTAGCTTATCGCTCTTTCCATTGACATACTCGGTCGTGGATGTATTATAGGCTTCATGTGACCTTCTTGATGTTGTAAAGGGTGTCATAAGGAAGGAGATGTTGTTCCATTGTCAACGTCCAATGCTTTGAAATATATGGTTTTGATACAAAAAATGACCTTGCAGGTGAAGAATTGTATCTTGTTTGTCATTATCGTTATTTTGTATGACACATAATCATGCATCCCAGGGAAATGATTATCCATATATGATTACCCTTTTATTTGCATGAAATTATCCGAAATAATACATTGCAATCCATTGATAAAATAGGACTACCCTGGAATGAATCACATTATGATTTCCGTTGATATGTATATTTATGTTGATAGTAGTGTACTATTTATTTTGTTTAAGTCAAACATTAATCGGACGGAATCATTGGACGAATTTCCGTGCTCATTAATTGTCCGCAACAAGTACGAGTTACAATGCAAGTCAAATGGTCATTAAATATCGAGAGAAAGGGCACACAAAATAAAATATATTGTCTCAAAAGACGGCAACATATACCTTGTCCAAAGATGACTCTTCGATATTTCAGCGTTATTATCGTGTCTTAGTTTTTTTTTAAATGATGCAGTATGTGTGTTTTATTTATTTTGTTAGCTTGATCTTTTAAGCGATAATTGCGGGTAGATTAATTTTGGCTTTCCTGTTATCATATTTAAAAAATGTTAACTGATATTTAGGTTTACAAACGTAGACTGTTCTGCGACTCGAATTTTGTTGTTACACCCTGCCTTCGAGTTTTATGCAATACATCGTCACTGAGTAAAACAACTGAACGTTGTTTAAGAATGAGTGAAACATTCTAATTTTCATTAGACATGAAATTTACATGTCTTATTGCTGAACATAGCTTTTTTCTTGATAAATTTGGAAATTGTTGTCCCTAATTCGAAAAAAAAACGATAAAAATTAACTTTATATGTTGATTAATTGAAAATATTTGTCTCTAATTATAACAAAGAACGATAAATATATTTTTACTTTGTTTCCCACCCGTCGTTAGTGACATGATAGGAAAGATAAGACAAGGGCTAGTTCATCCATTAAGACGTAAATAACTGACTTATCGCAAGTGCCGCGTGCAAGACACTTATAGAATCGAGCATTTTAATGCAACAAACACACAAATACCGAACAAACGAACAAACCAATAACATATGTCCCTTCAAGAAACAAACCAAGGAAAAAAATGTGAATGCTAAATCTCCAATGGAAATATGTTCCCATTCTACGATTTTAATAATTTTCTTGCTTCCCATTCTGATACGAAGTATAAAGAATAAACCGGTGATTGGATGAGACTGAGGAAATTTAAAGTGTGAAGAGAAATCCATTTTAAATGTTTTTAATTCGCTTTTAAAAACTCTTTTGTTTGTATCCTATAGACACATTATGCATTCTTAACGTTTAATATGAAGCAAAAATGACCCGGATGTATGAAATGTTACCACATATAGTAGTCAAGAGTCAAGACCAAATGGTTACAATATAAACAACCCATTGATGAGTAGATGGTCAAGTTAAGGTCGTTGTCAATTACCTAGTGACTTAAATTTAGCTAATGTAATTGTTAAATGTGCCGCATGCTTAGATATATTTTTTATAACAGCTGGCGCACAAAGAGGCCACGTTAAAGAAGGATCTTTATCGACGTCATACATGGTCGCCATTAAGTCTAGCGATGAAATGGTACGTGAAGGTTTCAAAGTCACTCATATTTGGAATAGTCACTACAGACAGGCAGTGACTTGTAAGTCTTATTAAAATATACTATATCCGTTGAAGCCCCTTTCACGACAGTTTGCAAGGTCACATATGACTTGTGCGTTTTTCTTTGTTGTTGTTGTTGTTGTTGTTGTTTCCGGACACATATCTGCTGATTAGTGCTAGATATGCATATTGTTTCGTCACAAATTCTACACCAGCTGTGAGACATTAACCCCAGGTCAGATGGTGACCTGGGAACAAAGGAAACATCGGCGCAGTATAAGCATACGGAGTTTAATTGTACCATATGTCTAAATACTACAGTTAATCTCAAACTCTTTTCTCGGTAGATCTGGCTGAATAGATGACGCAGTTAGTTTGTTAGAAGATTAGCTTTCGTCATACACAGATGAACAATGTTTACACAAGATGTCAGTCAATCTTATGTCCATGTAAGAGGTTGGCATTAAAATACATCTAAAATAACTGATATCAGTAAAACATAAATTAGTAGTTGTCATTTAAAACATTCCAATGATTTTGTCGTTGTCACGTACTGTCCGTAACAAACGTGTTACCATGTTATATTTGTCTTTATATAGATATCTAAGTCGGATGGTCGTTCAGCGTTGTCAGGAAATGATAACCTGGTAGCATGATTTTAAACAGGCACCAAAACTTTAAACAGGTAAATGATTTTAAGCAGGTAAAATGATTTTAAACAGGTAAATGATTTTAAGCTGGTAACATGACTTTAAACAAGGTATCATGATTAATAATATCTGATACATATTTCCTCAATTAGAATTTACATGTTGCTGTGAACCAAAATCACCAAGAATAGTAAAATCTAGGACAATGAAATTTGAATGTAAAATCGAAATATTTCTCGATGATCATGTTTTCGAGATATTTCGGTTAATCAAATAGTTAATCTAATAGGTTTTCATATCAAACACAAGTCAAAAATGAAACAGAAACGACCAGCAATGATCTCAGACGAATGTAATTTATCTTTTTCAAGAAGATAATCTATGGGGTTACCTCTTGTCTGCTCTTCAAACAAACGAACAGATGACTATATCTCAACTTAAAATATAGCATTTCGTGGTGTACATAATTTGGAAAACAATAATATCAAGTCTACCTTACTATTGCTTTAGGAAGGAAAGAGTGTTCAATGCGATCAGATTTGACCAACTATTGTTTGAGGAGAAAATGATTGTACATTGTATCAAATATGTCCTACTATTGTTTGAATATAGAATGAGTTTTTTTCACAATTGTAAAAGAGAAAAAAGTACTGGAGTTTAACAAAGGAAAATACTACTGTTGTAGGTTTCTTTTTGTTTTTGTTTCTTCTTTACTACAGGTTGTTTACAAGGGAATATACTTTTTGCTGGGATTTCACATGGATCCAGACTAATGAACTTTATAAAGAACAAAACTGCTGAAGGTTTACAAAACAAATTGCTATTGGTTTAGTACAAGGGTAATTGCTACTGGAACAGTTTAAAGGAAAATGCTATTGGATATGTGTAAAGGACAATACCAATGGATCATTTGTAAGGGACAATGCTAATGGATTTGTGTAAGAGACAAATACAATTGGATTACTACAAGGGACAATGTTATGGATTATTTGTAAGGGACAATACTAATTGATTCGTACAAGGGACAATGCTAATGGATTCGTACAAGGGACAATGCTAATGAATTTGTACAAGGGACAATGCTAATGGATTCGTACAAGGGACAATGCTAATGGATTCGTACAAGGGACAATGCTAATGGATTCGTACAAGGGACAATGCAAATGAATTTGTACAAGGGACAATGCTAATGGATTCGTACAAGGGACAATGCTAATGGATTCGTACAAGGGACAATGCTAATGGATTCGTACAAGGGACAATGCTAATGGATTCGTACAAGGGACAATGCTAATGAATTTGTACAAGGGACAATACTAATGAATTTGTACAAGGGACAATGCTAATGGATTTGTACAAGGGACAATGCTAATGGATTCGTACAAGGGACAATGCTAATGGATTCGTACAAGGGACAATGCTAATGGATTCGTACAAGGGACAATGCTAATGGATTCGTACAAGGGACAATGCTAATGGATTCGTACAAGTGACAATGCTAATGGAATTGTGTAAGGGACAATGCTAATGGATTGGTACAAGGGACAATGCTAATGGATTAGTACAAGGGACATTGCTAATGGATTTGTGTAACGGACAATGTAATGGATTGGTACAAGGAAAATACTACTGGATGTGTACAAGAGACATTGTTAATGGTTTTGTACAAGGGAAATCGCATTCTGATTAGTACAAGGGAAAATACTACTGGATTTGTGCAAAGGAAAATACTACTGGATTTGTACAAGGGATAATGCTAATGGATTCGTAAAAGGGAAAATATTACTGTGGAAACACTACTGATCATAATAACATTGCTGCTACCATACCAGCTTCTGCTGCAACTATTGCGACTAATGTTACTACTGTTACTACTACTATCAACCGTTCCGGTGGCCTTATTGTTAGAGTGTCCGCCGCGGAAGCGGGAGGTCGTGGTTTCGATCCCCGGCCGAGTCATATCAAAGACTTACAAAAATGGTACTAACAGCTTCCTCGCTTGACGCTCAGCATTAAGAGGTTAGTGTTAGGACTGGTTGGCCTGGTGTCAGGATAACTTGACTGGGTGGGACATCATGCTACATGTCTGGGGGATTATGCCCCAGTGCTAGACATCACTATAAACTGCCTCACTGCAGACATCATAGCGATATTACTGAAAAAAATTGTTAAAGCTACGTTAAAAATCCTAATCAAACAAACAAACTACTACTACTACTACTACTACTACTACTACTACTACTCGCGTAACCTTAACCACACGTGTCACTGAAACTAAACGATTTAATTTCTAATAAATAAAAAAATACCTTTTAATATATTTGTTTATTCATGGTCCAAGTTCAAAAATATATCATTTAAGCTTTTATAGTTCTGTTATTTGATATCCAACAGATGTTTAAGAAAAGCATAAAAAGTCAATTCAGGACGGGAGATCGCAAATAAAGAAAATCCGTTGATAAGAAGCAGACGTCTCAAATTTATTGTAGAGTTTGACATTTTGTTTAGTTAGTATTTTGTACTCGGAGGAAAAGAATGTACTGTAGTTTTTTTTAAATTTTATAATGAAGATCACTGTCGTTAATGAATCCAATTTATTAACGTTATAAGTGCGTATATGAATACATTTCATATGTCACTTGTTTTTTTATAAAATGCAGATCTAAACGATTTGACCTTTTTATATGCAAATCTAAAAGCTTTGACCTTTTAATATGCAAATCTAAGAGTTTTACCTTTTAATATGTAAGTCATAAAGCTTTGATATTTATATATGCAAATCTAAAAGCTTTGAACTTTTTATATGCAAATCTAAAAGCTTTGACCGTTTTATATTTTCTGAATAAATGTGCACTGAAAGTATAATCAATTAATAAACGATGTATATATTCTAATGAGGCAGAAAGAATGTATCGAAAATAAAGCCTTACGTGTTCTAAAAAGTAAATACCACACTTGCACTTCGTTTAGTTTTTGTTAGCTTTTATTCGCTCTCACTCTATACTTCCAAAAATAGTGTTACCATATTACAGGGGCTACTTCATTCTAGCGAGAAAGCTGATGATACATGTCCCATGATGCAATGCTCAAGATCCAATTTCAGCTCTAAATTTAAAATGTGGATGTGTTTTATAAATAGCTTTATAGCTGTTCTGCACATTTCAGTGTAGATCTAAGTTATTAAGAAATTTTTGCCATAAAAATGAGAGGCTTAGTGTAGTGCATGATGAGAATGAGACCGTGAAGGTCAAGGTCAGTAAAATGACTTTTTTTACACCAATGGTCCAGCAGTCTGTGAATGTGCGATTCTTTGAATAGTTTTAACATCATGGCTCCTTATGTTAGTAGTGGATGGTTTATTGAATCCTATGAATGAAAACTTGACGACACCTTACAAAATGTACCAGCGATCTGAATATACAGTTAAGTTTCAAAATAGTGAACTTTGTGGTACTGTTGTACCAGATGATCAATTTCCCAAGACAATATATGAAGTACCTCTGCGTGAAATAGCTTATAAAGTGATAAAAGTACCATTAAAGCTCACAAAATACTAAAAGTAAACGTTAGTTCCAAATTAACTACTTGAGTACATGTTGGCCCTAAAATAAAACCTCATGCCATGAATGGTATAACGTACTGCCATGGACGGTAAAACGTCATGTCATCGACTGTAAAACGTCATGTCATGGACGGTAAAACTTCATGTCATGGACGGTAAAACGTCATGTCATGGACTGTAAAACGTCATGTTATGGACATAAATAGAGGATCTCAAATGGGCAACAATTTAATATTGAATTTATGAAACTAGTTGAATATTATCCAGCTTTTGTGAGTCTATTTCGTAGCTTTTATTTCAGTGGGAATTAATTAGATAGAAAGAAAAACGAATAAATCCGCTTATTCTGACAGACGATGCATCTATTTCTGTTTCATAAAATATAGTCCCAAACAAAGTTGAACAAGTAAAACTACATTGTACTTTATTTTACAAACTATGAATCAAAGAAAAGCTTAAATCCGAATAAATTGACCATGTTGTAATGACAAAGTCATTTTTCAAAACACAATGATCAAGGAGATGTGAGGCCACATTGTTTGATACGGTACGCAGTAGGCCTAGAGTACATGTTTGCCCTAAAATGTCACCTTTAACTAATCATTACATTGTTGCGAGTTTCATGTGAAATAGAATTACTGGATGCAAAAATTCCCTTATTTACTGCAATGCTTTTTGACCAGATATGCGCAGTATTTGACTGGAACAATAGACTGTACATAAGACGTAAACAAGTTTCATTTTGAGTTGGATTTGCATCTCATTTCTACTGGATAAAGTTCTGTCAGTTAGGAGACCCATTTTTGTCCAAATTTTTCCGTGAACAGAGGTGAGTTTTTTTTTACTTCTGTAAGTTAACATTTAAACCAAGCTTGCATATACTGTGGATTCGATACCTATGCTAGAGAGATACCGATCCCTCCCCCACCCAGCCATCAAATAAGCAATATCCTTAGTTTTACTTCTTATTGTTGTTCCTGTATTGTAGTGTTATGCCATATGATATAACATCCCCCTATTGGGGGTAGCATATCCATATTTGGACATTCAAGATACGTTTACTTCGATTTCCTTTCTTGAGCCCAGTTCAAAAATGGCCGCTAAAAACGTTTATTAAAAACCAAACATTCCAGAAGGCGGGGTTAAAAACGTTTCCCCAAATCCTAGACAATCCGTAAAGAGTATAATGCACAATACTTGCAAGGGCTTATTTTGGACCAATCCTAATCACATAATGTGAAATTGTAACATGTGGTAATATAACAAATATAACACTGCACATACTATTAACAAAAAACTATACCTACTATGTGATAAAGATGTGCATGACATATCCCCGTAAATAGATGACGTTAGCAATAGACAGAATGAAGACGTCATATCCACATACAAACATGATGCTATAGATATTACATTGTCACATACAAACATAAATATATTGATATTACATTGTCACATACAAACATAAAGATATTACATTTTTACATACAAATATAGAGATATCGATACTACATATTCACATACACACATAGAAATATAGATATTACATTTTCATTTGCAAACATACAGATATAGATATGACATTTTCATTTACAAATATACAGATATAGATATGACATTTTCACATACAAATATAAAGATATCGATATTACATATTCACATACACACAGAGAAATATAGATATACAAACATAAATATATAGATATTAGATTTTCACATACAGACATAAACATATATATATATACCGAATTTCTTCAACGAGAATGAAGAAGTTTAAGTTTTCACGAGAACTCCATTTTTAAATGACGAGGTTTTCGTTCTCTGTCAAAAAGTCAAAGATATACGTCCTAAAGAAACATGACGAATTTTTTAAAGTTTAATATGTAGCAAGAAATTACCCAGATGTGTGAAAAATTGCCTCATATAATGATCACCTCATATAATGGTCACCTCATATAATGGTCAAGAGTCAAGACACAATGCTTTTAATGCGGAATCGAGATATCTCTAAAAGAATGCAACCCATAGTTGTATAGATGCTAAAGTCACTTATGACTTATATCTTGTCTTGCTTCCAATTACTTATATTTAGCGTGCTAATTGTTAAATTTGTCTTACTGTTAAAAACCAATTCTGCCACAGGTGTGACCCGAATAGCCCAAGTTAAATGATGATCTGCAACGATACGCACACACAATGTTATCCTGGAACATTGGTAACGTCGGCGTGGTACAAGAATCACGAGTTGTACTTGTATTATGCTAATTGCAGCCATATCGAGCTTTGTTTGATGAATAACATGTTGTAACTGAATAAACCCTCAGTATACGGAGATGAGTCACCTTTACGTGACATTTTGAATGAATATATATTAAAAAGGGGACTGGTGTTAAAACATTTATACAACTGTTGTCAGCAAGACGTACATTAGTGGCTGTCATTTAAAAATCCAAACATGTTGCTGATGTCACTTACTCACTGTCTGTCACAAGTTGGTTGTATGTTCCATTTGTTGCTCTTATTGACCTCTAAGATACGTTGTCACAAATCGTTGGTAGAGAAATTGATTTAATCGGTGATGTTCGAAAGAGGACAATGAATCGTTAAAATTGGGATAATTATTAGGATCTGATTCATGTTTCCTAATTAATATATTTATGTTGATATTAACAGAATTGATAAAAATAGTAAACTCTAGGATAATTAAAGGTTAATGTGAAATCAGACCTTTCTACACACACACACACCTCCCAAGTCACCGGTTATACGTATCCTTCGTAATATTTCCCCATGATCATGTTTACTGATATTTATGTGCATCAAATACTAAATATAACAGGTATTCAGATCAAACAAAATTTAAATGAAAAGAAATGATCAACAATACTCTTTGGCCAGTGTAATTGAACTTTTTCAGGGCGAGCGTTTACGAGGTGTCAGCTCTTCAAGGAAAATAACAGAAATTGACGCATCATGAAATTCAGAAAGACCTCTTGTAAATATCTGACTGGTTATAAATATATTTTAATATCACATAATTTGATAGTATTTGCATTGTTGGTTGTCACCCACATAATATGATGTATAGTTAATACTTTATCTAACAATCTTGAATACATGCATTGTTGTCACAAGGCAGCATTCTTTCCAATGAATTTGGTTTATCAAAGGATGTCGATGGTTAAATGATGTCGATGGTTAAAGGATGTCGATGGTTAAAGGATGTCGATGGTTAATGAATGTCTGGAAAATTAGGAGTTAATTCTCATTACTTTACCCTAACTTTTCATCCTACCCTGATATATCTGTTTGTCGGTGTAGGTTTTGGTCGGTACGTGTTCTTGCTGGTCAGAGAGACTGCGTGTTGGTTAGTTGTTGTGGCTGAGGGTACAACTTTTGTTTTGCTTTTACGCACAATCAAGAGTCGCGTGTCATGATGTGGAATCTTATACTTATGAAAATATAGGTAGAAAATGTATATAAAATTATTTGGCCAACAAGTCTCAATATTTCAGGCGTAAGTGTTTTACAACATTATTGTTAATGATATCAGAGGCATGACATATGTACTGCTTATACTATTGTCAAGTGCCAAATTTTTCGTCAGTGACATCCAGTAATTAATTCGTAGGCTAGCCGACAATCAACTGTCTTGGAGTAGAGTTTGTAACGGAAGGAATGTTAGTTTACCTCGGTCAGACTGTTACAATAATTAGAGTGAAAATGGACTGAGTGCTTAACACGCGTTAACCTAGATTAGCTTTCAGAAATGATTGAGACAAATGATAAGGTGATATTTCGATCCTAAGTGGCATTTTTGGCATCTTGATAGACGGTTTTCAAAGGGTCCGCAATGATAGCCTTTGCGCCGATTGGTCAATTGTATGGGGAAGGGGGTGTGTCGGACCCCAGAATCGGGGAAATATATACTACGTACCAAACGAGGTTAGTCAGTCTAGGAAGACCTCTGCAAGAGAGGAAGTAGAAAACTACATAGTCAAGACTCCGAGCGTGCTTTGAAAGACAGACGTTCATAAAAATTGGGTTCCAATTAAACTGAATGTGGAACGATTGTAAGACGCCAAAAACACAAGGTATTTAACTCAAATTCACCTTTATCATGATGTAATGTATATGCTGTTTATCTTTGGCATAGATGCATAATGTATCGATACTACGATACAAATAGTTCAGTATTACATTGATTTAATAACGTACTTTGATATGTTTCTTTGTTACAGATGCATGATGGGTTCATATTTTTGTATGGATAGTCGGTTTTACAGTGATTTAATAATGTATTTTTGAATTCTTATTTTTTCCCTTATATACTTAGGTAGGTAAATGGGTGATGTAGAAAACCCGCCGTGTACATGTATGATTGGAAAGTGTTACATTAATTTGAATTTATCATATTAGTAAATATTGATTGTGTGTTATGATATATTGCCTCACTTTACGTAATGATTTACGGGAATATATGACTTTCCCGAATTCTGATGTCGATAATTAACAGTATAGCTCTATTGATCTGAAGACTTGTATAGTATTTGTTAACCGTATAAATGATAACACTGATAGTAAGATCTGATTTTTCGAACCTGAAAACAGACTTACTATCTCAACTCTGAAAGTAACGAGATACTTAGGGCGTTTTACCCTTTTCTTTTACAAGGAAAATAGTTTATTTTGGCAAGAGTGAGAATCAGCGAGAAGTCAAAGGAAAAGAGAAAAAAAGAAGTAAGAAGTCAGAGTGTGGAATTCCCGTTCAATCAAAGGGCAAGCTGAAGTAGGACGCACGCAGGGAAAAGAAAGAAAAACCAGTCGACGAATAAGGTCATTTTGAATCACCCAACAGTCCAATGTTAAATGAACATTCGATTCCTTGATGAAATTTACTCTCAGTATTAACGGCTAACTTCATTTATTTTCATTAGCATTTGGATTCTTATGAATGTATCCATTATTTTAAAGCTACAGTTTATGTATTTTCTGAACTAAGTGTATTCAGAAAGAGAGAAATTATAATTCACAGTGTCATTCTTTTCTTAATTGTATTTTTAATTAAATTCATATTTTATCTTTACGGGGGCTCGTGTATTGTCTTGTTCAAAGTACCATCTCAGATTACTATATCCAATGACCGGGCAGATTACACCGTAGAGATCATCTTCTAGATAACGATAATTAGTGGGAGGCGGTCTTCAAGTGTTGTTTTCCAAGTTGCGCAATACCTCTGACCAGGCCTTGTGCAATATTGTACTAATAACACTTTGATAACCCGCCAGCACCACATTACAACTATATACAATTTTATTTATGGTCTCTGCACACTAGGAATAAAAGAGTAGCTGATAACTTATTTTAAAGTGTATGTCTGAGTTCAAATCAACTGCAACAGTGAATTGTCCGTTAATCCAGTAAACGACTTTATTATTTAATTATCTAAGAATGCAAAATATTCAGCGTAGTTTCTTCACGAAACATACCTCATTCAGATTGGGAAACTTTTATACGGACTACCTGGGAAACATGAATGTTCTCTAAGCTCATACTCGACTAATTGAAGAGATGTAGCCATATTGAAAATCAGTTTCCAGTTTACCTTGCATGGAATGAAAGTTTTTTTTATAGATAAAACAGGAAATGCACTCATCAGGGACAATAACCATTGACACAGATTGACACTCGTTAATAATTTGGAACTAGATAAAGAAAAGATTTCACCTGGAGATTCATTATGATTAAACCAACCAAGTTAGACTTGGGGGACAGGAGTTCAATCTTACGATGAATCTAAATTTAGATGCATTAAGCTACAATAATGTAAATAATCCAAGAACAAGAGAAATTGTGTTAGATATATGTACAGAATGTAATTTAATACACACACGCGTGCGCAAGCGCGCGCGCGCGCGTGTGTGTGTGTGTGTGGGTGTGTGTGTGTGTGTGTGTGACATAATATAGGATCAATTTGTAAACCTGATGGAAATGTAATCCAGTAAATAATGTCAAATTGGACATTTTTCTGGTTTCATCAATATATGCTTTATAATAGTTATTAGAAATGTAAATGTTTAAAAAGGAGGCCATGGGATCGAGCTTTTGTAAAAATGAGGATAACTATCCAAACTGAAATTTAAACGGATTCATTCCGGAAATTTAATAATTCATTATTAAATGACCCCTGTAATGTTGAAGTGTAAAAGAGGATATCTTAAAAGTCAAGCATCAATATGTATTAATTAATTACCAATTAATTACCTTTGAGACTTTTAATTGATTTTAAAGGTGTAATAAACTCTTTACATTTTATTGAGATGCTTCTATTAGAAATAAGAGGAAGAAAAATTTCATATGCATCTTCCAAGAATGTAGATCATGATCGACAATAAAATTAATTTCGCAGATGTAAATGTAAGAAACTGAAAAAGGAACTAGTATCAGTTCCCTATAAAAGCCGGAGAAAAGTGAAGAAGTGCTTAAAATATATTGGAAATAAATATGGATGGAATGAGAGTTTGTTCATTATGATTTGAAGAAGAAAAAGAAGGGAGATTTAGAAAATAGAAATTATTTAAGTGGAGCCTTTTGTTAAAAGTAATGGCTCATTAGACGAGTGTACGCAAGATATTTTCGATGAGGCAGAACTATTTCTGAATTGATATAGAAAAACCAGAAGTATTACGTCGATCTTACAAAGCTACATTCCTAGATTGAATACTTTACGGGAACATTACTTACATTAAATACATAACATGTAAATATTCAAGTTATGTGCTTGATAGATTCACGGTAGAATTTTATACTTTTCTTTTGGAAAGTTCTTGCAAGGGCCATTTTCATTGGTTACGAACTTGGGGAATTGTCTTCCACGCACAAGAAAGTAGATATTAGCTGCATACCAAAGGGAGATAACCGTAAGAAGCATATTTAAAAATGGAGACCCGTTTCACTTCTGAATATAGCAAAGTTATTTCTGCCTGAACTACAAGTAGCATATAGTTTTTGATTCTGTATGCAGAGATTTTCCCTCATATGGTAATAAACATTTTTTTTAGGGTAATTGATGTGGATAAATTCACATTTGAATGATTTTTTTTTCTTCACATTTGAATTATTTTTTTTCTGCAAATGATTTTGTTTCTTCACATTTGAATGATTTTCTTTGTTCATATTTTAATGATTTTCCTTCTTCCCATTTGAATGATTTTCTTTCTTCATATTTGTACTATTTATCACTCCGCATTTCCACTTAACTATTACAATTTAACAGTAACGTCAAAGTTAATGGATATTTTCAAATGCATACAAAAATTTAAATTTGTAACTCCGGATAATCGAAATTGTAGATAATATAACTAGTTGGTGTAATCAATCCATGACAGAACTGTATTAATTAAACATCAATTTTATCAATTTATTTTTCGCATATCAGTCAGCAAGCAGATGAATATCTAGTAACATTTTGCCAAAATAAAAACTAAATATTAAAATCTGGAACGTCCTTTAGATATGTAATACATGTCATATTACTTTATCTGTGAATACACATCATACAAATTACTTTATATATAAATTCACGTCATATTACTTTATCTGTAAATACACATCATATTATTATATCTCTAAATACACATCATATTATTATATCTCTAAATACACGTCATATTACTTTATCTGTAAATACACTTCATATTATTATATCTCTAAATACACGTCATATTACTTTATCTGTAAATACACTTCATATTATTATATCTCTAAATACACGTCATATTACTTTATCTGTAAATACACTTCATATTATTATATCTCTAAATACACGTCATATTACTTTATCTGTAAATACACGTCATATATAGAATATATGTTGTCGTTTGGACCAAGACAAGGGAATCGCACTCAATGGGTTGCATTATCTTAGTTGAATTAGATTATTCATGGGTAATTAATGATATGGGTCACTATCGAATATAAGTCTCTTTTTCTTTGGAGGAAGTGAAACTGTTTGTGACATACTTGTGTTGTCATTAATATTGATTATAAAATTACCCACGTGTATAAAAGACCATCCAAATACGGACCAAAGTTGATAACCATATACTAAACTTTCAAGTTCACGTATTTAAAACTAGTTAAGTAGCTTTAGCTATATTTAATGACTCTGACCTGAAAATTGGCTGAGCCAGACCTGCATTTAGCATAAAATTGGCCATTCTGTCAGGAACAAACTAGCATAACACCTTAAAGCTCCACATTGTTTGTCTTTGTCTAGAAATGTTTTTGTATGGTGTATTCTCAAGATGGATCGACCTTAAGTTACTATGTTTTTGTAATATATTTGTTGTTGTTGTTGTTGTCGTCTGAGTTTAGAACAACTGCGTCAGGCGCATCAGAAGACAACAACAAGGGTTTCTTTTTGATAAAGTAGTTCTGAGCGCGTCAACACCTTTACTGAGATAACTGGTCTGAGATGACTAGACTTAGATAAGAAAAGTAAGGGTAGCAAAACAGCTAGATTTCTCTTTGACATGGATGGGAAATTACTTTATCTGTAAATACATGTCATATGACTATTAATATTTTGCTTTCTTTACAAAGACTCTTTTATCACTGCTTTTCTTCTTCTGTAATTTATAAGTGGGCATTACTCTTATAGGAGCTTTTGAAGCGCAGTTTTTATCCTGAAGTTGTTTCCCTTGTACCGTTTACGTTTGCAGCAAGTCAATCCGTTTGATATAGACGAAGCAATAGTTTTACTCCACATTTTGACAGCCACGATTCCATGATCGATTATAAATAAATAAATAAATAAATAAATAAATAAATAAATAAATAAATAAATAAATAAAATTAAAAAAATATAACGATAGCTAAAATTAATACATGCTAACATACATACATGCTAACATACATACATACATACATACATACATACATACATATATATATATATGTATATGTATGTATATATATATATATATATATATATATATATATATATATATATATATATATATATATATATATATATATACATATATATATATACATAATATACATACATAATGTTCGCTGTATCAGTGATATACCACGAGATGTATACATCTTTCATTGTATATACCACCATCCAACATGTCGAAAAATTCTGGTAATTCTGCGCAACGATACGTCATTTCAGTAAACATTGAATCACTTGTTATTTTAGGTCAAAAATCTATATTGTATCAAAAAAGGATCACATTTCGACTCGAAATTCATATGAAAATGTTATCTAAACGTCAGGAAGTAGAACCACTCCATGACTTTCTTGAACCTGTACCCCAGAAAATCCTTTAAACTATGTATCTTTTAGAATTACACAAATAATACATTATATAAAAGATGAAAATGTAAACTTTAACAAATTCTGCATCTTAACGCTAGTTCCCAATTTTGCAAGTAGTTGTTTCAGACGTACAAAAGCTTTTTCTACCCAACACGTCAACTTGCCTCTGAAACGAAATTCAACGGCTTATAATGTTTCTAAATTCTTTAGTACTTTTCCTCCATAAACAAAACGTAAACCCATCACATCCCTATTCATTGTTGTTTATTTTCCACATAATATCCTTTTTTTAAAATAATGTTGAACGTTACTATTTTTCTTATACCGGTTTATTTAGTATGCTTACTATCTCTTGCCATTTATTAGCAGTGTTACGTTGAATTTTGTAACCAAGCAATTAACTAATTAATTAATTAAGAATTACTCGACCGAACTGCTAATAGAAACAATTCAAAGTAATATATTTCATTTTTTTTTAGCCCGGTAGAGAAACATTACTTCTTTTCAAAGCCGTGCGCACAACAGGCCTACATATGAAGAGACATGAAAACACAGGGGTGTCATCCCGTGTGTCCAAAATTAATATTATTTTGAACAGAAAATTCTGGTCACATTTGCCTCTTTTCAAATGGTAAGCATTTCCGTTGTTTTTTATTCCGTAATTGGTCGAATCAATTTTGGTATGCGTTTTGCTTGCGGAAAGAGTACAGTCCTCACCCTCCTTGATTTGTCTGCAGTATTTGACATAATAGACCATGATATATTACTGCATCGTCTCCAGCATGTATTTGGCATTCACTATACAACCTTACTGTGGTTCAAGTCCTACTTCGTCAACAGGACACAAATTGTATCTGTAAAGTAATAAACTCCAGCCCAGTTGATCTATGTTTTGGTGTACCACGGGGGTCAGTTTTTGAATGACACCCAAATATGCAAATCTAGCCACCCAACTGAAGTTGATCCTACCATACAAGGAGTAGAAAGGTGCATTTATGAAGTAAAATCATGGATGGCATGTAACAAGACTTTCTCATTCACATCCTTTACCTCAAACAATAAATATCCGCAACACCAACATTAAATTCACAGTCAGTATGAAACCTATTTCTTACTCATCCTTAGAGTACCACGATCAGAGCACAATTCCCCACTGTTCTGTACCCTACACTGTCTATCCATTATCAATATCAATTCCCCACTGCTCTGTACCCTACACTGGCTATCCATTCCATCCAGAATCATACACAAAATTTATTCTCTGTGCTACTTTACACTGACGGACTCCAGACCAACATATATATCTGGCCTCATCCATGTGTATACACCAGCAAGATACTTACGCTGCTCTTCTGACAATCGTATACTCATTATTCCAACCATGAAAACGAAGTCATATGGACGACGTTCATTTGCATACCAGGGCCCTGCAACGTCGACTGAATTATCCATTGAAATTAGACACAAAGACACAGTGATCCCTTTAAAGAATGCTTTAAAACTCACCTTTTTTACTGCATGAACAAACTTAAAGACCTAATAATGTTTCCAGCCTGAAATATTTTCAGCATTTTGTATTTTTTTCTAATTTCATGTTGGTGTTTTTATTGTTGTTTTTTTTTCTTGCTGTTGTTTCTTGTGTTTTTTTTGTGTAGTCATAGCATTTATATATATGTAATTTATTAATATTCTTCTTTAATGTTTAAGTTCTTGACTCCGTGATATAACTTTATGAAATGTGATTTATGTTTCTGAATCAGTCATTTCATTTCTTTTCTTCTGCTTTTAATTCTTTCATAGAGTTTGATTAAATTTATTCTTCATTAATACATTCCTTACCACCGTCTTAACGATCTGCATTAATTGTCGATATGTCGCATATTTTCCAGTAATAACAAGCAGCGGTTTTTATTATATAAATTAAGTTTGAAGCAGATCATACGATGTTTTATCTCCCTTCCACCATGTTGCACATCGTGCTTTATTTATCACCCTTCCATCATTTTGCATTTGTCTCCCTTCCTACATGTTTTATTTATCTCTCTTCCATCATTTCCATCTTCTTTGTCCTCATCTTCTTTGTCTACAACATATTGTCCACGTCATACAATATGCATTGCTTTATTTCACATCCCTACACGTAGTCTGCAACACAAGAGATGAATATATATTTTTAATACCCATGCCATGACGTTTTATTTATCTCACTTGCCTCTACTTCGTCCAAAACACAGGAGATGTATGACGGTTTATTTATGTCCCTTCCATCAAGTTTTATTTATCTCGCTTCTCTCCACTTTACCCAAACGCACGGGACGTATATAGTGTTTTATTTATCTTACTTAAATAATTAAATTTCGTTTGAAATTTCCGGTTTTCTTATTCATCGGTACGTCTATTATGAACATTTTTTGACTACATCTGAGAACTAGTCCAATGATAACTGCATCAACAAATGACTACATCAGAGAACTAGTTCATTGACTACTGCATTAACAAATGACTACATCTGAGAACTAGTTTATTGACTACTGCACTAACAAATGACTACATCTGAGAACTAGTTCATTGATAACTGCACTAACAAATGACTACATCAGAGAACTAGTTCATTGACTACTGCATTAACAAATGACTACATCTGAGAACTAGTTTATTGACTACTGCACTAACAAATGACTACATCTGAGAACTAGTTCATTGATAACTGCACTAACAAATGACTACATCAGAGAACTAGTTCATTGACTACTGCATTAACAAATGACTACATCTGAGAACTAGTTCATTGATAACTGCACTAACAAATGACTACATCTGAGAACTAGTTCATTGATAACTGCACTAACTAATCACTATTTTTGAGAACTAGTTCATTGATAAGTGCACTAACAAATGACTACATCTGAGAACTAGTTAATTAACTACTGCATTAACAAATGACTACATCTGAGAACTAGTTCATTGACTAATGCACTAACAAATGACTACATTTGAGAACTAGTTCATTGACTACTGAACTAACAAATGACTACATCTGAGAACTAGTTCATTGACTACTGCACTAACAAATGACTACATCTGAGAACTAGTTTATTGACTACTGCACTAACAAATGACTACATCTGAGAACTAGTTCATTGACTACTGCACTAACAAATGACTACATCTGAGAACTAGTTAATTAACTACTGCATTAACAAATGACTACATCTGAGAAATAGTTCATTGACTACTGCACTAACAAATGACTACATTTGAGAACTAGTTCATTGATAACTGCACTAACAAATGACTACATCTGAGAACTAGTTCATTGATAACTGCACTAACAAATGACTACATCTGAGAACTAGTTCATTGATAACTGCACTAACAAATGACTACATCTGAGAACTAGTTCATTGACTACTGCACTAACAAATGACTACATCTGAGAACTAGTTCATTGACTACTGCATTAACAAATCACTACATCTGAGAACTAGTTCATTGATAACTGCACTAACAAATGACTACATCTGAGAACTAGTTCATTGACAACTGCACTAACTAATCACTATTTTTGAGAACTAGTTCGTTGATAAGTGCACTAACAAATGACTACATCTGAGAACTAGTTAATAAACTACTGCATTAACAAATCACTACATCTGAGAACTAGTTCATTGACTAATGCACTAACAAATGTCTACATCTGAGAAGGTATTACATGTTCATTAGGTACTCAATTGCTTTTTTAAAATAAATAATAACAAATATTTATTAGTTATTTTAAATACAAAGAATGCACCCCACCCCCTTGCATTCAGATGATCGTAATATATCGAACATTTTTATTGTCACTTTCACAAAATTCAAGTAATTGAAATCGCTCCAAAATGGCATCCACTGATGGAAATAACAACATCACTAACAACATCATGAAACATTTAAATTTCTTGCAGTATTAATATTTGGGCGGGATGTCGTGGTTTCGGTTATCGGCCGAGTCATGCCAAAAATTTACAAAAGTGGTAGTATTAGCTGCCTTGCTGGTTGGTCTGGTGTCAGGATAATGTTACTGGGTGGAACTTCATGCTACCTGTCTGCGTTGTGAAGCCCCAGTGCTAGACATCACTATAAACTGCCTCTTTTTATCTTTAATATGTCTCTTTTTTATCTGTAATATCTCTTTTTTATCTTTAATATGTCTCTTTTTATCTTTAATATGTCTCTTTTTTTATCTGTAATATGTCTCTTTTTTTATCTGTAATATGTCTCTTTTTTATCTGTAATATGTCTCTTTTGTATCTGTAATATGTCTCTTTTTTATCTTTAATCTGTCTCTTTTTATCTGTAATATGTCTCTTTTTTATCTTTAATATGTCTCTTTTTTATCTGTAATATCTCTTTTTTATCTTTAATATGTCTCTTTTTTATCTGTAATATGTCTCTTTTTTATCTGTAATATGTCTCTTTTGTATCTGTAATATGTCTCTTTTTTATCTGTAATATGTCTCTTTTGTATCTGTAATATGTCTCTTTTTTATCTTTAATATGTCTCTTTTTTATCTGTAATATGTCTCTTTTTTATCTGTAATATGTCTCTTTTTATCTGTAATATGTCTCTTTTTTATCTTTAATATGTCTCTTTTTTATCTGTAATATCTCTTTTTTATCTTTAATATGTCTCTTTTTTATCTTTAATATGTCTCTTTTTTATCTGTAATATGTCTCTTTTTTATCTGTAATATGTCTTTTTTATCTTTAATATGTCTCTTTTTTATCTGTAATATGTCTCTTTTTTATCTGTAATATGTCTTTTTTATCTGTAATATGTCTCTTTTTTATCTGTAATATGTCTCTTTTGTATCTGTAATATGTCTCTTTTTTATCTGTAATATGTCTCTTTTGTATCTGTAATATGTCTTTTTTATCTTTAATATGTCTCTTTTTTATCTGTAATATGTCTCTTTTGTATCTGTAATATGTCTTTTGTATCTTTAATATGTCTCTTTTTTATCTGTAATATGTCTCTTTTTTATCTGTAATATGTCTTTTTTATCTTTAATATGTCTCTTTTTTATCTGTAATATGTCTCTTTTTTATCTGTAATATGTCTCTTTTTTATCTGTAATATGTCTCTTTTGTATCTGTAATATGTCTCTTTTTTATCTGTAATATGTCTCTTTTTTATCTGTAATATGTCTCTTTTTTTATCTGTAATATGTCTCTTTTTTATCTTTAATATGTCTCTTTTTTATCTGTAATATGTCTCGTTTTTATCTTTAATATGTCTCTTTTTTATCTGTAATATGTCTCGTTTTTATCTTTAATATGTCTCTTTTTATCTTTAATATGTCTCTTTTTTTATCTGTAATATGTCTTATTTTTATCTGTAATATGTCTCTTTTATCTGTAATATGTCTCTTTTTTATCTTTAATATGTCTCTTTTTTTATCTGTAATATGTCTCTTTTTTATCTTTAATATGTCTCTTTTTTTATCTGTAATATGTCTCTTTTTTATCTTTAATATGTCTCTTTTTTTATCTGTAATATGTCTCTTTTATCTGTAATATCTCTTTTTTATCTGTAATATGTCTTTTTTATCTGTAATATGTCTCTTTTTTATCTGTAATATGTCTCTTTTGTATCTTTAATATGTCTCTTTTTTATCTGTAATATGTCTCTTTTTTATCTTTAATATGTCTCTTTTTTATCTGTAATATGTCTCTTTTGTATCTTTAATATGTCTCTTTTTTATCTGTAATATGTCTTTTGTATCTTTAATATGTCTCTTTTTTATCTGTAATATGTCTCTTTTGTATCTTTAATATGTCTCTTTTTTATCTTTAATATGTCTCTTTTTTATCTTTAATATGTCTCTTTTTATCTGTAATATGTCTCTTTTTTATCTGTAATATGTCTCTTTTTATCTGTAATATGTCTCTTTTGTATCTTTAATATGTCTCTTTTGTATCTGTAATATGTCTCTTTTTTATCTTTAATATGTCTCTTTTTTTATCTGTAATATGTCTCTTTTATCTGTAATATGTCTCTTTTTTATCTGTAATATGTCTCTTTTATCTTTAATATGTCTCTTTTTTATCTGTAATATGTCTCTTTTTATCTTTAATATGTCTCTTTTTTATCTTTAATATGTCTCTTTTTATCTGTAATATGTCTCTTTTTTATCTGTAATATGTCTCTTTTTATCTTTAATATGTCTCTTTTTTATCTGTAATATGTCTCTTTTTATCTTTAATATGTCTCTTTTTTATCTTTAATATGTCTCTTTTTTATTTGTAATATGTCTCTTTTTTATCTTTAATATGTCTCTTTTTTATCTTTAATATGTCTCTTTTTTATCTGTAATATGTCTCTTTTTTATCTGTAATATGTCTCTTTTTTATCTTTAATATGTCTCTTTTTTTATCTGTAATATGTCTCTTTTATCTGTAATATGTCTCTTTTTTTATCTGTAATATGTCTCTTTTTTATCTGTAATATGTCTCTTTTTTATCTTTAATATGTCTCTTTTTTTATCTGTAATATGTCTCTTTTTTATCTTTAATATGTCTCTTTTTTATCTGTAATATCTCTTTTTTATCTTTAATATGTCTCTTTTTTATCTGTAATATGTCTCTTTTTTATCTGTAATATGTCTCTTTTTATCTGTAATATGTCTCTTTTTTTATCTTTAATATGTCTCTTTTTTATCTGTAATATGTCTCTTTTGTATCTTTAATATGTCTCTTTTTTATCTTTAATATGTCTCTTTTTTATCTGTAATATGTCTTTTTTATCTGTAATATGTCTCTTTTTTATCTGTAATATGTCTTTTTTATCTTTAATATGTCTCTTTTGTATCTTTAATATGTCTCTTTTTTATCTTTAATATGTCTCTTTTTTATCTGTAATATCTCTTTTTTATCTTTAATATGTCTCTTTTTTATCTGTAATATGTCTCTTTTTTATCTGTAATATGTCTCTTTTTATCTGTAATATGTCTCTTTTTTATCTTTAATATGTCTCTTTTTTATCTGTAATATGTCTCTTTTGTATCTTTAATATGTCTCTTTTTTATCTTTAATATGTCTCTTTTTTATCTGTAATATGTCTTTTTTATCTTTAATATGTCTCTTTTTTATCTGTAATATGTCTCTTTTTTATTTTTATTATGTCTCTTTTTTATCTGTAATATGTCTCTTTTTATCTGTAATATGTCTCTTTTTTATCTTTAATATGTCTCTTTTTTTATCTGTAATATGTCTCTTTTTTATCTTTAATATGTCTCTTTTTTATCTGTAATATGTCTCTTTTTTATCTTTAATATGTCTCTTTTTTATCTGTAATATCTCTTTTTTATCTTTAATATGTCTCTTTTTTATCTGTAATATGTCTCTTTTTTATCTGTAATATGTCTCTTTTTATCTGTAATATGTGTCTTTTTTATCTTTAATATGTCTCTTTTTATCTGTAATATGTCTCTTTTTTATCTGTAATATGTCTCTTTTTTATCTGTAATATGTCTCTTTTGTATCTTTAATATGTCTCTTTTTATCTTTAATATGTCTCTTTTTTATCTTTAAAATGTCTCTTTTTTATCTTTAATATGTCTCTTTTTTATCTGTAATATGTCTCTTTTGTATCTTTAATATGTCTCTTTTTATCTTTAATATGTCTCTTTTTTTATCTTTAATATGTCTCTTTTTATCTTTAATATGTCTCTTTTTTATCTGTAATATGTCTCTTTTTTATCTTTAATATGTCTCTTTTTTATCTGTAATATGTCTCTTTTTTATCTGTAATATGTCTCTTTTTTATCTTTTTGTTTGCCTTTTTACTTACGGATAGTCAAATATGTGATCCAGTGACTTCCACCAAAATATTATGAATCGGCTTTCTTTGGAATATACTATAGTAATATTTATCACAGCGGAAATACTGTTTTATTATCACAAAGGGAATACTATATATTTGTCACTCAGGGAATATTAGGTATTTATCACACAGAGAATACTAGATATTTATCACACAAGGAATATTAGGTATTTATCACACAGAGAATACTAGATATTTATCACACAGAGAATATTAGGTATTTATCACACAGAGAATACTAGATATTTATCACACAGGGAATATTAGGTATTTATCACACAGAGAATACTAGATATTTATCACACAGGGAATATTAGGTATTTATCACACAGAGAATACTAGATATTTATCACACAGGGAATATTAGGTATTTATCACACAGAGAATACTAGATATTTATCACACAGGGAATATTAGGTATTTATCACACAGGGAATATTAGGTATTTATCACACAGGGAATATTAAATGTTTATCAGATAGGGATGTTTCATACCTGGATTACTAGATATTTAAAACATAGGAGATACTGCACATTTATAACATAGGTAATACCAGATATTAATAAAAAATCAAATACTAGTTATGTATCACATAGGGGGAATTGTAGGTGTTTACCTCATAAGTAATGCATGATATTTATAACATAGTGAAGACTAAATGCTTTTCACACTGGAAATACTTGATATATTCACACAGAGAATGCATGTTATTTCACAAAGAGAATGCTTGTTATTTCACAACTCAAAACACGATCTATTTATGTTGACTATTTAATTTCTGATTCGCAAAATTATAACGACACCCAATAAAAACAATATTTAATTTCATTAAAAAAGGACATAGCTTTTTTCGTTGTCATATTTCTACGATGTTAAGTCCTACTATGAAGGTAAACTTCTGTTACTATAGTTATCCATATTAGAATTTCTTTAATGTCTAAACGTATGATTTACAATGTAATCTGTCGGCATGACTGTATAAACAAAATATATCCAGAAATGCTGTCGATATATTCAGGTAAAAGGTCTATTTGAACAGAGTTTCATAGAGGAAGTACTGCTGGAGACTGTTCGAACCTCCAAACAAACCACCTGTGTTTGCAGGCGTTACGGTAGGCGTTCTCCGCTGTTGGGATAGAAGCTTTAATAATACATCCAATATCGCCTTATACGGGTCCGAACCGCTCGATGCTCCTGCCCCCGCCATAGCACCAGCTCCTGAAAGTACAATCATTTAGCAGCTTGTTACGAAGAGACAGTTTGACCTTTTGAAAAAGATCTTGACGATAAGGTGAGAGATATGAAACTTATGAAAATTTTAATTTACATTTTTCAAGATTCCCTGAAAAAAGTGAAAGATAACTAGAAAAAAGGAAGAAGAAAAATGATAAACCATATTTGTATGTTTTGTTTTATGTATTCACTGATAATAATACAAATAATAATAATAATAATAATAATAATAATAATAATAATAATGAGAACTTAGTATTGCGCCTAATCTTTAGAAGCTCTAAGCGCTTTACAACATCTATAATGATATGACTTCAATACTACTACTACTACTACAATTACTACTACTACTACTACTACTACTACTACTACTACTACTACTACTAATAATAATAATAATAATAATAACAATAATAATAATAATAATTATTATTCTTTTGTGCCAAATATTGAATTGTCAATGCCAGAATGAATCTAATATTTCTATATCTAAAATGCTACCTTCTGAGGTCAATGTTTTTGAATAACAAACAGAAAAAGGTTATATTGTTATGTATACTTATATTATATAATTATCTTTTGTCCATGATTGCAGAGGGTCATTTGTAATCATCGTATTACAAAGCTTTTTGTATGTTTGAACATTGCACCTTAAGATAATATAAAAATGTTAAAGTTTCCTTATGACCTTAGAGGATTGTAGAGGGCTTACCTGTCTTCTTTCTTGTTTGAAGTTATAAATAAGTTCTTTACTGGTATTTGAGTTCGAGATGTAGCTTTAATATGTCATAGAAGAGAACTCGTTTACGAATTTGATGGAAAATGACCCACATCCTGATTATCGTGTATTTTAGGTTTGTATCTCACTTTGAATAAGCAAAATTATTTAATTCCTACGTTAAGATCAGTTGTGTTCAGATATAATTTGAGAGGAATCATTTATTTAAAAAGTCTTCATTAGAATTAGAAAGTGCTCATTGACATTTTGGACTAAATTTGGACTAATTCATTGTTTTGAGATTATTGTGAATTCATTCAATGACATTATTGATTATATCATTGTAATACACCAAGACTATTGGCACATCATCACGTTTTATACTGGCATTAATTTGGAACACTCAATACATTTTGACTTTTGATAGGACTTATAGTACTTATTAGGATTTAATTCACAATATTGTAAGTTACTTGAAAATTTTCACTTTATGTTGTAGGGAAATAACCTATTTTGTTGAATTTTACTCAGCGTGTTGAATTTGCTTATTTGTTTACGTCAATAGAATTGTAACAATATAAAGAAGTGATATAAGTCACCAAAATATTTTTAAATAAACAAAGCCTTTCTCTGGAGTTTGAATTTTTTGTATGAAACATATATAAGAACTCAAACAAGACATCAACATGAAAGATACAAAGTAAAAGAAAATAATTTTTTTTTAAAAATAACAATAAAAACACGCTTACATCTGTCTGACATAAGGAAAATGATAATGTTATTTATAATGACTTGTATTCTTTAAGATATACTGGAATGAACATTATTAGATCGATAGCGTAAATAAATACGCGATAAACTCAACTTGTATCTTATTTGAATTCAAACAGTCTTTTCAGCCATGTACAGTCTGCATATCACCCTTGCCACAATACGGAAACTACTCTTCTGAAAGTATTTAGTGACATTCTCTCTGCTTTGGATAGTGGAAAGATTACAGTCCTCACTCTCCTGGATTTATCTGCAGCATTTGACACAATAGACCATGATATATTACTTCACCGTCTCCAGCATGTATTTGGCATTCAGAATATAGCCTTACAGTGGATCAAGTCCTACTTAGTCAACAGGGCACAAATTATATATGCAAATAGAATACACTCCAGCCCAGTTGACGTATGTTGTGGTGTTCCACAGGGATCTGTTCATGGACCTGTTCTCGGACCAGTTCTCTTCATTCTGTACACTCAGCCGCTCTCAAGTGTCATAGATCATCACCCAGTGTCGCACCAATTGTATGCTGATGACACTAGCCACCCAACTGAAGTTGATGCTACCATCCATGGAGTAGAGAGGTGCATTTCTGATGTGAAATCATGGATGACATGTAACAAGCTGCAGATGAATGATGATAAAACTGAGGCTATTCTGATCATAACACAAAGACTTTCTCATTCACATCCTTTACCTCAGACAATAAATATCAGCAACACCAACATCAAATTCTCACAGTCAGTACGAAACCTAGACGTTACTCTAGACAGTACTCTTACATTGCTTAACATGTCATGAACATATGCAAGGCTGCATATCTTGAATTGAGACGCATCAGTTCCATTCGTAAATATCTTTCAGTTGATGCCACTAAAACACTTGTGTGTTCATTAGTACTTTCAAGACTGGACTATTGTAACTCAATTATGTCTAGTTCGTCACAATATTTACTCCAGAAACTTCAAAAAGTTCAAAACACAGCTGAACGGATCATCTTAAGAGTACGTCGATCAGAGCACACCTCACCACTGCTCTGTACCCTACATTGGCTATCGATTCGATACAGAATCAAACACAAAATTTGTTATCTGTGCTATATTTCAATGACAGACTCCAGTCCAGCATACCTATACAGCCTCACCCATGTGTATACACCAGCTAGATGCTTACGCTCTTCTTCTGATAAACGTATACTCATTGTTCCCAAGGTGAAAACAAAGTCATATGGACAACGTTCGTTTGCACACCAGGGCCCGGCGACGTTGAATAAATTAACCATTGAAATTAGACACAAAGACACAGTGGTCCCTTTTAAGAGTGCTCTTAAGACTCACCTGTTTCGACTGCAGGGACAAACTTAGCGACCTAATCATGTTTTGTATCTTATATGTTTTCAGCATGTTTTTATGTTTTCCAATTTCATTGTTTTTGTCATTTGTTGTTCTGTAGTGTAGTCATATCATTAATTATGGTGTAAAGCGCTTAGAGCTTCGAAAGATTAGGCGCTATACAAATTCCTCATTATTATTATTATTAAACCATCAAAAGCTATTAAACTAAAGTACAATATAATATTATGCCATGTTAATATCGTCATGATCACTAAATACATATATTTTATAGCAATGTGTTTGTATATTTGTCTCAGTTACTGCTTATGTGATACGAGAGAACCTGACACTGAATCAATATTTAACAATAATAAAAGCCACGAAATTAATCACAGAATGGCTATGTTTATGACTTCATAAAATAGAAAGAGTTCCGTATTTAAAAAATAACCGCATATTAATTAAGCAAGCGACATTAATGCCTTTTGAACTGAGATCAGATTGATTTACAAAGGCAACTTTTAAAATGCAAGCTTTTGTCCGATAGTTTTCTTTGATGAGACCCAAAAAAAGAATACTGCACGAAAATTTTAAAGGAAAGCAAATATTTTCTTTGTATTTATATGTAATTGCTAAGCAAATTTAAAATGGGTCTTACACCTGAAAAAAAACCTAATGCAAATGAAAAATGCAGAAATCTATTTACCTCCTGGGTTGTAAAACTGAGCTGAAAAAGGAAATTTTTATCAATAAGATGCTGATTGTTAAATGTACCAACTGGATTATATTATGTGATGTATGAATTAATTTTCATATAACGGCATGTAAGCACAATACTGACTATATGGTGCCGATAAAAAATAAAGTTTTCAAAGTGTAAATATGATCAATTCCACAATGAACGCTATGAATATAAATCCTGCCAAATCAACAAACAAAAAAATAAATAAATACTAGAGGTTGAAAGATCAAAGGCAAATAAATTGTTTCTATGACAGCGGTATATGCGCGACAATCGATTTAGTGCCACCGAACATATTTGGATAATCTGAATGGAAAATTTACTCTTGTGGGCCATGGTTTGGTACTTTACTCTTGTAGACCATGTTTTAGGACTTTACTCATGCAGGCCATGGTTTTCGACTTTACTCTTGTAAGCCATGGTTTGGGACTTTACTCTTTTAGACAATGGATTGGGACTTTTCTCTATTGGGCAATGGTTTGGGACTTTACTCTTTTAGACAATGGATTGGGACTTTTCTCTATTGGGCAATGGTTTGGGACTTTACTCTTAGGTCATGGATTGGGACTTGACTCTTTTAAACCATGATTTGAGACTTTACTATTTTAGGCCATACATTTGGATTAAACTGCCCTTCCTACACAGGCAGCGTTTTTAAATTAAAAACACTAACATTTGTTTTCTTTATTTTTTAGAAACAATTGTTTTTCTGTAGCACATTCTGCTCTATTCTATTTAACCGTAGCTTATTACATGGTATCCACGACTTCACATTCTGCTCTATTCTATTTAACCGTAGCTTATTACATGGTATCCACGACTTCACATTCTGCTCTATTCTATTTAATCGTAGCTTATTACATGGTATCCACGACTTCACATCTATTTTATTTAACCGTAGCTTACTAGTATTACATGGTATCCACGACATCACATCTGTTCTATTTAACCGTAGCTTATTACATGGTATCCACGACTCTTCATCTATTCTATTTAACCGTAACTTATTACATGGTATCCACGACTTCACATCTGTTCTATTAAACCGTAGCTTATTACATGGTATCCACGACTTCACATCTATTCTATTTAACTGTAGCTTATTACATGGTATCCACGACTTCACATTTATTCTATTTAACCGTAGCTTATTACATGGTATCCACGACTTCACATCTGTTCTATTTAACCGTAGCTTATTACATGGTATCCACGACTTCACATCTATTCTATTTAACCGTAGCTTATTACATGGTATCCACGACTTCACATCTGTTCTATTTAACCGTAGCTTATTACATGGTATCCACGACTTCACATCTATTCTATTTAACCGTAGCTTATTACATGGTATCCACGACTTCACATCTGTTCTATTTAACCGTAGCTTATTACATGGTATCCACGACTTCACATCTATTCTATTTAACCGTAGCTTATTACATGGTATCCACGACTTCACATCTGTTCTATTTAACCGTAGCTTATTACATGGTATCCACGACTTCACATCTATTCTATTTAACCGTAGCTTATTACATGGTATCCACGACTTCACATCTGAATTGCACCTCTCTAAGCCTTGTAGGGTTGCATCAACTTTAGTTGGATGATTAGATATGTGTACTTGGGTGTCATGAACGGACAATTGGTGAGACAGCGTATCTGGACATTTGGGAGGCGCTTCATGTATATGATGAAGACAACAGGTCCAAGAACATAGCCCTGTGGAACTCCAAAACATAGATGAACTGGGCTTGAATATTGATCATTTACAACGGACAAAAATAATATCTTTTCGACTAAGTATGACTTAAACAATAATCAGACTGTATCACGAATGCCACGTATATGTTGGAGTAATATATGAATGTCTTTTGTGTCAGATGCTACAGAGAGGGCGAGGACACAATCTTTCAATATCCAATGCAAAGAGAAGCTCCTCCTTTACTAAAATCTAAAGTGATGTTTGGATACCGTGGCGAAGGCGATATGCTGACTGTACATTGCTAAAAATAGTATGTAAATTCAAATCAGATACAGGTTGGTACTGAACAACGTTTTTAAAGATTTTGTATATGAATGTGACGTTAGAAACAATGTGGTTTTTTAAGTGGCAAATAAAGATGATATATGACCCACATGTTATATGATGCAAGTTCATAGGACATCAGTGAAGATTTTGAATGTTATCATTGGATGTATAAAATCTAGTTGTGATTATGTTTTTAAGTGGATTAACTAAGTAACAAGACAGTTTCCACACCTTTATCATTGGAACGTGTTTTTACAGTTTCTACACCTTTATAATTGAACGTGATTTTACAATCAGATTATTAAAGAATGAACTGTTGTTGTTAAAGCAATTGTAATAATTCCATACAACGATGTCGTTGTAAAATTTGAAAAATGGACTGATATATTACTTTTCTGACAGTGCACGATTAGTTGAATATTATTCTAATATTACTGATAATATGTACACACTCAACATTGAGTTCATTTTTGCGTAAAGATCCATTTATTGGATAACCTAATTATGAAAGAGACCACCTTAAATTTCAATTCCTTTAGTTTGCATTCTATTTAAAAATGTCGTCATTATTGAATATTAGCGATGTTTAACTTCGTCACATATTTAACCAAACTGAAATCTGTATCTGTATTATTTTTGTTTGTTCCTACAGATTACTTCCTGAAATATGGATTTGAATGACATTTCACCGCCTTTCATCTAAAGAAACAAGTAATTCACTTAATTTGGATATATACCACTTTCATCTATGAAGTATAATTACATTAATTACATTAATTACATTAATATAAGTACCACACTCATGTAAACAGTGCCATTTTTACTCAGGATAATTACTTGAACTACATAAATGCTATTTGCATGCATTCAGAATATTTACTTGAATTTAATAAATATACAGCTCCGGTAACCTAGTGGTTAGAGTGTCCGCCTCTGGTGCGAAAGGTCGTGGGTTCGACCGAATCATACACAATACTTATGAAAATGATACTTACAGCTGCCTCGCTTGGCACTCAGCATTAAGAGATTAGTGTTAGTACTGGTCGACCTGGTGTCAGGATGATGTGACTGGGTGGGACATCGTGCTACATGTCTGCGGCATGATGCCTCAGTGCTAGACATCACTATAAACTGCCACACTGCAGACATCGTAGTGATATGACTGAAGAATTGTTAAAGCTAGTCTCTCTCTCTCTCTCTCTCTCTCTCTCTCTCTCTCTCTTACACACACACACACACACACAATACATAAAAAATGCTTTCATACACTTGGTATAATTAACTGAACTACATAAAAAATGCTTTCATACACTCGATATAATTAACTGAATTACATAAATACTATTTTCATGTACTTGGTATAATTAACTAAATTACATACAAAATGCTTTCATACACCCGGTATAATTATCTGAACTACATAAATACTATTTTCATGTACTTGGTATAATTAACTGAACTACATACAAAATGCTTTCATACACTCGGTATAATTATCTGAACTACATAAATACTATTTTCATACACTTGGTATAATTAACTGAACTACATAAAAAATGCTCTCATACAATCGGTATAATATAAAAAATGCTTTCATACACTCGATATAATGAACTGAACTATATTAAAATGCTTTCATACACTTGGTATAGTTAACTGAACTACATAAAAAGTGCTCTCATACACTCGATATAATTAACTGAACTACATAAAAATGCTCTCATACACTCGATATAATTAACTGAATTACATAAAAAATGCTCTCATACACTCGATATAATTAACTGAATTACATAAAAAATGCTCTCATACATTCGATATAATTAACTGAATTACATAAAAAATGCTCTCATACACTCGATATAATTAACTGAATTACATATGCAACATTCATACACGCAGCGCACACTCAAAGTAGAGTAACCTGTTACGAGAACGATAATGCTTGCCCAAAAGTGGTAGCAGAGTAGCTAAAAATCTATATTGAGTGCATGAATAGTACTTGTTCAAGTAATTATTCTGTGCACATGAACGTGGTACTATTGTAGTTCATTTTATAACGAGAGTGGTAATTATGTGTGTTTCAAGTAACTGCTGTGTACAGCAAAAACGTGGGCCCTTATGTACTTGAAGAAACCATACTGTTTTCAGGAATGTGGTACCTATTTGTGTTTTAAGAAGTTATACTGTTGTATAATAAAGTGGTACCCATGTAGTTCAAAATAATTATGATATACATGAAAGTTGCAGGTATTCAAGTCAAGTAATTACACCGTGTATAATAAAGTTTTGCGTATGTAGTTCAAATAAGTTTAATGTGCATGAACGTTGCAGGTGTATAGTTCAAGTAATTACACCAGGTATATGAAAGTGGTGTTTAATGTATCAATTAACTATACATATGTTTCAATTACCTATACTGCATTCTTTATAGTGGAACCTTGTTTCAAGTATACTTTCGTCGTGAAAGTGGTATGTATGTCGTTCAAATAATTATACATTGAATGAAAGTTTTACTTACATATTTAAAGTAATTACACATCGCGTAAGAAAGTAGCACTGTGTACAAAAGTGTACAAAAGTTCAAGTAATTTTGTACCGCGTGCATGAAAGTGTTATCTATGCCTTTGCTGTAAATATACTACGACTTGACAGTGTTATATATGCATTTGCTGTAAATATACTACGAACTTGACAGTGTTATATATGCATTTGCTGTAAATATACTACGAACTTGACAGTGTTATATATGCATTTGCTGTAAATATACTACGACTTGACAGTGTTATATATGCATTTGCTGTAAATATACTACGACTTGACAGTGTTATCTATGCATTTGCTGTAAATATACTACGAACTTGACAGTGTTATTCTATAGTTTAATGAACTGTGCTGTGTAGAACAAAATTATGTATATCTAGAAAATGTGCTGTATGTCCCATTAATTTACGTAACCATGGTGTTTGAAAGAAAGCAGAATGAAAGTGGTATTTAAAAGAATCATACTGTGTGCTCGAATAATTTAAGTAACTATAGTGTTTGGAATAATTTAAGTAACTATAGTGTTTGGAATAATTTAAGTAACTATAGTGTTTTTAATAATTTAAGTAACTAGAGTGTTTGGAAGTACGTGCTTCAAGAAATTATACTTTGTGTATTAATGAAGCAATTGTATATTTAAAGACCCATACTATTGTATATTTAAAGACCCATACTATTGTATATTTAAAGACCCATACTATTGTATATTTAAAGACCCATACTATTGTATATTTAAAGACCCATACTATTGTATATTTAAAGACCCATACTATTGTATATTTAAAGACCCATACTATTGTATATTTAAAGACCCATACTTATTGCACGAAAGTGGTTCTTATGTGGTTTACGTAACTTTATACTGATTGCATGAATGTGGTTCTAATGTGGTTCACGTAACCCTATAATGATTGCATGATAGTGATGTTAACGTAGATCAAGTAACTACATGATAATAGGACTTACGTATTTTAAGAAATTATACCGTGTGTGAGAAAGTGTTACTGTGCAGTTCAAATAATTATACTGTGGATGAAATCTGACTTAAGTATTGCTACTATCAAACTTGTGGCACTTATATATTTAATGTACCTATACAGCGTGCATGAAGTGTCACTAATTTATTTCAAAGTAAATATACTGCGTATATAAAAGCGATGCTAAGTACTTAAAATAATCATACTGCGTCCATGAAAGTGGTACTTAAAATAATCATACTGCGTCCATGAAAGTGGTATTTAAAATAATTATACTGCGTCCATGAAAATGGTACTTAAAATAATCATACTGCGTCCATGAAAGTGGTACTTAAAATAGTCATACTGCGTCCATGAAAGTGGTACTTAAAATAATCATACTGCGTCCATGAAAGTGGTACTTAAAATAATCAAACTGCGTCCATGAAAGTGGTACTTAAAATAATCATACGGCGTCCATGAAAGTGGTACTTAAAATAATCATACTGCGTCCATGAATGTGGTACTTAAAATCATCATACTGCGTCCATGAAAGTGGTACTTAAAATAATCATACTGCGTCCATGAAAGTGGTACTTAAAATCATCATACTGCGTCCATGAAAGTGGTGCTTAAAATCATCAATCTGCATCCATGAAAGTGGTACTTAAAATAATCATACTGCGTCCATGAAAGTGGTACTTAAAATAATCATACTGCGTCCATGAAAGTGGTACTTAAAATAATCATACTGCGTCCATGAAAGTGGTACTTAAAAAAATCATACTGCGTCCATGAAAGTGGTACTTAAAATAATCAAACTGCGTCCATGAAAGTGGTACTTAAAATAATCATACGGCGTCCATGAAAGTGGTACTTAAAATAATCATACTGCGTCCATGAATGTGGTACTTAAAATAATCATACTGCGTCCATGAAAGTGGTACTTAAAATAATCATACTGCGTCCATGAAAGTGGTACTTAAAATAATCATACTGCGTCCATGAAAGTGGTACTTAAAATAATCATACTGCGTCCATGAAAGTGGTACTTAAAATAGTCATACTGCGTCCATGAAAGTGGTACTTAAAATAATCATGCTGCGTCCATGAAAGTGGTACTTAAAATAATCATACTGCGTCCATGAAAGTGGTACTTAAAATAATCATACTGCGTCCATGAAAGTGGTACATATGTAATTGCAGTCATTATAAGTGGATTGTAGATGCTCTTTATTCAATTCAGTTAATTGTAAGAGATGAAAGTACAGCTTATAAATATACTTATACCATGTGAATGAAACTGGTACTTATGTATATTAAAGTATAACTCTGTGGCATGAAAATGGTTATTATGTATTTTAAGTAAGTACACTGTAGCATGAGAGTGGTATTTGTGTACTTTCGTGAATGAAATACAAATGTAGTTAACATAAATTATACTGTGTGCATGAAGCTAGTTCTTATGAAGTTCAAATAAATATACTGTGTGCATGAAGATAGTTCTTATGAAGTTCAAATAAATTATACTGTGTGCATGAAGATAGTTCTTATGAAGTTCAAATAAATTATATTGTGTGCATGAAGATAGTTCTTATATAGCTAACACAATTACACCGAGTTTATGAAAGCAGTTTTTATGTGATTCGAATAATTGCACTGTCTGAATGAAAGTAGTTCTTATGTATCTTAAATAAGTACAGTATGTGCATGAAAGTAGTTCTTATGTATCTTAAATAAGTACAGTATATGCATGAAAGTAGTTCTTATGTATCTTAAATAAGTACAGTATATGCATGAAAGTAGTTCTTATGTATCTCAAATAAGTACAGTATATGCATGAAAGTAGTTCTTATGTATCTTAAATAAGTACAGTATGTGCATGAAAGTAGTTCTTATGTATCTTAAATAAGTACAGTATATGCATGAAAGTAGTTCTTATGTATCTTAAATAAGTACAGTATATGCATGAAAGTAGTTCTTATGTATCTTAAATAAGTACAGTATATGCATGAAAGTAGTTCTTATGTATCTCAAATAAGTACAGTATATGCATGAAAGTAGTTCTTATGTATCTTAAATAAGTACAGTATGTGCATGAAAGTAGTTCTTATGTATCTTAAATAAGTACAGTATATGCATGAAAGTAGTTCTTATGTATCTCAAATAAGTACAGTATGTGCATGAAAATAGTTATTATGTATCTCAAATAAGTATAGCGTGTGAATGAAAGTAGTTCTTATGTATCTCAAATAAGTATAGCGTGTGAATGAAAGTAGTTCTTATGTATCTCAAATAAGTATAGCGTGTGAATGAAAGTAGTTCTTATGTATCTCAAATAAGTACTGTATTTGCATGAAAGTAGTTCTTATGTATCTCAAATAAGTACAGTATGTGCATGAAAGTAGTTCTTATGTATCTCAAATAAGTACAGTTTTTGCATGAAAGTAGTTCTTATGTATCTCAAATAAGTATAGTCTGTGCATGAAAGTAGTTCTTATGTATCTCAAATAAGTACAGTGTGCGTGAACGTGGGAATACTTTGTTCAAATAATTATATTTTGTGCATGAAAGTGATATTTAATCTTGTTTATTACTTTATTATTTTAATAATTAAATACTTCTTTCATCATTATGCTTGAGGGGTAGTTTAGTCTACAGTGATGTTTCTTCTGCTCTTAGTCTCTCCTGCTTAGTCTCGCCCACAGCCAACAAAATATGTATAGAGATTGATCTTATAGGAATATATATATATATATATATATATATATATATATATATATATATATATATATATATATATATATATATATATATATATATATATATATATATATATATATATATGTATATATATAGTAAAGAGTTGGAAAGTTGTACGTATTATAATGTCTGGTGAATCATTGTATAATGTTTTCCATTCATTCAGAATATTCCAATAATCGATTATACAGGCTATATAAGTGTTTTCAAAATAAAGCACAAAAGCATAGAGAAATGCATCAGATATTTAAGAAAGTATTTAATTCAAATTTAAATTAAGGAATACACAATTGTATTGAGCTGTAGAACAGTGGGGCGTCAAAATGAGTCTTATTTCAATAATACAGTGATTTTGTGACGTGTATTCGAGGAACATAACAATCTGAAATACATGAAACACAAACCTAATATAAACTCTTGAAAGTTAATTGTATTATTAGGAGACCTTACGTTTCTAATAGGTAAAACAAACGTAGCGTATGTGTCGTGTATCCACAGAGATTGATTTCATATTGTTTTTTTCTCGTCCAAGAAATGCACGGCAAACTCTGTTGTATCAGATGATACGAATCAGTCGATATGATATTATGTTGTATCATATGATACAAATCAGTCGCTACGATCTTATATTGTATAAGATGATACGAATCAGTCGATACGATCTTATGTTGTATCAGACGATACGAATCAGTCGATACGATTTTATATTGTATCAGATGATACGAATCAGTCGATACGATCTTATGTTGTATCAGATGATACGAATCAGTTGATACGATCTTATGTTCTAGAGGGATATTTGAGATTTTTTTACACAACTAAGACAACTGATATGTTGGACCATCTTGCAAGCTGTTACAAACACTTCGAGAAGTCCACAGCTTCATTACTCTATTGGTAATATATATCCGGAAATATAAATTGTTGACGAGAGGCTAGGAGAAGAAATTAATTTTCTTCTGGGATATGTTTAGCCAATGTATGTGGTTATACAAAAGGAAAGTTCATCCCAAGCTAGGACAAGCACCAAGCTACATTGCGATTGTCGTATCAGTTAATGAACTCCCACATCATGAAGTTGTTCAGAAAACTATTTGGATTTTGGCCTTGACCGCTGCCTTGGTGTTGTAAGGCTTGCAAAAGCTGCAAAATTATTTGCTCCATGTTACTCGCACTGCCGGTAGGGCCTTGTGGCGCCCCAGGGTAACCAAGCCCTGCAAGCAGAAGAAGCAGAGCATTAGTAACACGTAACTGCGCGGAATCCACTGGAGCCATTTTACATAGAGTGATGGGTAATCGTTTTAAATGGCCGCTACCTGTTCTCATTGTTTCATATACAGCGAATAATAATAATAATAATAATAATAATAATAATAATAATAATAATAATAATAATAATAATAATAATAATAATAGTATTATGTGTATATGAAACAATTAGAAAGGCAGACGCATCATAAAATGATTGAGCTGATTTGATTATGCACCTGATTCGCTGGACGATAAAAGGGGAAGACACTTAGTAATTCTCTCAAATAAACAAAACAGTATTAGTTAAGCCTTATGTAGCTTCAAGGGACTGTTCAGATGAGTTTCTGTCACAAATGTACATGTAAGGGTTATATATATATATATATATATATATATATATATATATATATATATATATATATATATATATATATATATATATATATATATACTTGTTCTTTAAAGAATGAAAAGAAATTGCAAAACGTTTGCGATTTTGAGCCCGAGCAATAATAGTTTTCGCCCTATTTTTATCTCGCTTCTCCAATAGCCTACACACAATTTGAATCACCTGACTGAGAAAAATGCACATCTATACAATTTGGCCACAGTGGGTTGGAATATATGAAGCAGCACATTGAAAGCAACTGTCAAAGGGTTTCCATAAGGCTGAATAAACTCTAACATGACAATAATTTTACATGTGCGGCCAATACATATAAAAACAAACATGTCAAAAGCAAGACATTTATTGGGGGGGGGGGGGTGGTGTATTCTAATGAAGATAAAACATGAGTTCTGAATAGTGCTTTTAAAATGCAGAACTAATTACAATTTCGGAATTCTTTGATGAATTTATATTTGAATAAATACAAGAATATTGAAAACGGAAGAACACGACTGTTTACAATTCGAGTAGTTAATTTTAATTATAATTAGCTTCAAAAGTACTGGTGTGTTTGACTCCACTATATTTAAATTCTTTTATGTCTTGTTATAATTAATCATAACAAAATGAAATGTTGCAAATTGAGTTTATTTCGTTCCGTCTGAAAAAATCATTTTATTAAAATTAGCGAATATATAAAGGATAAAATTAGCCTCATAGTATAGTGACGAAAAATCGTAACTTTTACAGTTAGTTTAGTCTCTATAAGAACAAGATTTGCAATACAGGACACCCGCTGCGTACCTATGTATTAGTAGCCTGGTACACGCTCTTCTATCCTGAGAAAACAGATAATATGGGTACCAGACTACAAATTTATAAATGATTTCCGTACAATATGGTGGATGGTCTATATTTGTTTTGCTTAGTCTTAGAGAACTGGATATGGATAGTCCAATTTTAACTAAGACTTTGTATTAGGTTTTATAAAATGATAATGATCAGTAATCAATTAATCTCAATTTAAGAGAAAATATTAAGTTAAATTGTGTGACAAGAGACAACTACGTTTATTCTCATCTATGTGACTTCATTTTCGCTGAAAGTTTAAAAATTAAACATGTTCCTATCATTACCTCCATAAATCAGACATAAATTGAATGAGTGGAGAAGCTTGACATACGACGACTACATGGACCAGACTACATGGACCAAGCTGTCTTTTGACAGTCATTTGTTGAAGTACTAGAACAAACTTTTTGGAAGAGAGTAGCAAAGGGAAACAATTTCGTGGTTAACTTAATTAATTTAATTTAGCCGATGTCCTTAGTGATATGTATATGCGGCCAATTACTTTATATTTAATCACAATTCAAAATTGTGTTCCAGCGTTGTTGTTTTTATAACCGCGCCCGAAACACCCAGAAGAATTTCCTAAACACGTTAGTAGCGACATAAAGACATTACTGATGACACAAATCACTGAAGAGAGGACATGTTCTACATGCAAATAAAGTTATTGAAATAACAAAACAAACTGGAATTAAATATATTTGGTTAAATAGTGAGGAAATTTTTTATTATTATATAGATCAAACGTCTAAAAATAGGTTGAAATAATTTTAAGACATCCTTCTATTTTGTATGGAATTTAGAAGATTTAAAATGTGTAATAAAACTTTAACGAATATTCAAGAAACTCTGAATGATTCTTTATTCTGCTCCTGGGAATTTACCATAGAGTTTCTATATCAAATTAATCTAGTTCAGACTGAGTGTTTTATTTAGCAAAACACGAAACAAATCTGAGCCAATCGTTTCATAGGATCTACATCGGGTATGAAGGTCAAAAGATGTTAGACTTATATAGAACAGTTTATGTTCAAAGACATCTGAGTGTAAATGTTCTCTTTGTCTGACAGTTTGCATCATTCATTGCATTTAACTAAATAAGTTTAATGTAGTTCACATAGATACACTGCAAATAATTGCAGTTCTCTTGATTCTCAGAAAAGAGTACAAGCAAAAGTCTACAAGGATCATTTCGATTTCAAGATAAATAGACTTATGCAATGTTCTTTTTAGGAAGTCAAGTTTAAATTAGATATAAAATGATATACCAGTCTATGTTTTATTTATTAAACAGAAAATATGCATGATATATATATATATATATATATATATATATATATATATATATATATATATATATATATATATATATATATATATATATATATATATATATATATGATGTCCCTTCCGGACCACGAGTAATGATCTCAATTTAACGTTTTGTTCTAAGCAGATTAACAAATGTCGAACAGTTTCGTCTGAAATAATGTGTGATAATAGGGCAGACATAAAAGATCCTTGACGGATAGAGAGCATTTCTATCTAGCAGTGGAAGACATAGAGAAAACATAGAAATACAAGATTATGGACTTCATTAGTACTTTCAGCCTAGACCCTAAATTGTTCACTAACGAGTTTGTATTTACTAAAGAGATTATGTTTAACTTTTTACGATAAGAGCAAAAGAAGAAATGTACACTAATATGTCACGTTATTGTGGCTTGGGTCCTCACGTTTTATGCTTTAATAAATATAGTTTCTGAGCCATAAGTACATATCGTGACAACATGTTCTCTCTAAGAGAGAATATGTCACTCTTACCTGTCAGAAAAGAGTCTAAATATTAATTACTAAATAGCATTATAATTGTGGCAAGAATAAAGATGTCCAACTCAGAAACCTCCCTGTTTTTCTTTCTTTTCTGTTGTTTTACGGAAGACATGACAAGGTAACGTGAATGCCATACAAGATGATAATTGCGTGCTAATGTGCCAGGGGAAAATACATCACACGTTGTTTACATCAATTATAACGTTGATAACGTCCCAAGAATACTAACATAAATGCAATCTTTTAACTATTAATACATTTATACAAAAATAATAATTCTATAGTTTTTTTTCTTTTAAAAACAATTGTATGATAATATTTCCAAATCAGATATATTTAAATTTAATCTCATCAACACTATAAAACATATTTAACACTTAATCCTGACTAAGTTTATCTAGTTAAATGCAATAAACATTTAGAGTTTCAATTTGAGACTTAATGCAAGACTGCAAACAAGCTATAATTGTGAGACCAAATGCCTTTTACAATCCTGTCCTGATCTTATCTAGGTAATTGCAGTAATTCATTAGCACCCACAAATATTCCTGATAATGTTGACATTTTTACTTTTTCTTTTTTAATCTCGTTATTTTCATTGCAGCTTTTATACCAGTTTTTGTCGAATAAACACCCTTTCCATGTTAAACCATTTGAAAAGAACGATTTATTATGAACAATGTTTAATTCTCAAACTAAATTCAATTACGGCAACATTTCATGAATAGAACATTTTCATTGAAAATCGCGATTAATATTTCATTTGTTTTATTATATCTCTCTTTACATGTTTTATGACTAACATCATACAATAAGAATTTTAAAATGTGCACATCCTGTTTGACATTCGATGATGGTTTCATGAAACTCAGTAAACATATACAACCAACCCCGCTGTATATTTACCTACATGGTCATAATTAAACGAGACATGCATGCACGAACACTTAAATATAGGCTTTTACATGCATGTATACATACATATGTCATACGGCGACAGCGGGCTGCCTGGAAAGGAATTTGCATATAAAAAATTAATCGGCAAATCTACGACTGATAAAACCCTTTCAAGACGTCCACAGTGGAAACCAGTGGCTTGTTTTATTATTTTTCTTCTTTGTTTTTTCAACTGGTATCTTCGCATTTTTGTCATATTGCGAAATTCAAGGTTATAATGGTTTTTGGTTTGAAAATGACGAGAAATACTTTCTTGAGGTGTGCCAATTGCAATAATGACCATACCTTGCTAATTGTAGTTCTGACCATACCTTGCTAATTGTAATTCTGACCATACCTTGCGATTTTTGCAGTACTGGCCATACAATGCTATGTACTAGCCATATCTTGCTAACTGCAGTACTGACCATACCTTGCTAATTGCAGTACTGACCAAACCTAGCTAAGTACTGACCATACCTTGCTATGGCCTGGCCATACCTTGCTAATTGCAGTACTTGCTATTCATGATCTGTTGGTAGAAGACATGAACGCCATTGAGTCCAGAAGCTCGATTTTTTATTACATGACGTTCTCCTTTGACTGCGTCATAGCTTATGCCATATTCTGGCATAATGCATAGGAAGATTATACATAACTGTTCTGGCATAATGCTTAACAGAGTCACAGAATAATTGTCTTGCACAATGCCAGTGAAGTCACACAGAAATCATTTGGCATGTTGCCAATGTAAGTGCTATAGAAATCTTCTGGAATAATTCAAATTAACGACACACTGAAGTTTTCTGGCATAATATCTGTAAACATCACACTGGATTCTTCTGACATAATGCTATGGTACATTATATAGAAATGCATTTAGTAACACATTCTGGATTCTCAATTATACGATTAAAATATCAAGCTAGTGCTATTTTTGGGACATGAACTTAGTGAAGACCGTTGAATACTGAATGTCACTAACAGTTTGAGGCGTACAATGTTATTTAACTGGTATAATATATTTTATAATAATAATTAATTTAATAATTAATAATTTAACGAATAATTGTTTAATATCCTCTATATTTGTTTTTATGTCCAATGCTGATTCCGTACAATACGGATCCGGAGGGTATGGAAGTTTATGTACATTTCATATCCCGGTTTGTTTATACACATAAAATAATATATACGCTACTGGAATTGTTATGTCTTACGTTTCTGGGATAGAGATTGCGTTATATAGCATTATGTAACATACAAGCGGTGAAGCTTGAGCCATGAGCAAGAACGGGAACTGCATAACTTACCAGCTGGAGGTGCGGCCTGAGAGGCGACGACTCCTACCACAAGAACGAACGCAATCAACCTGATGTACATTCTGCAACAAATAAATAAATAAATAAATAAATAAATAGACTAGATTTTGTAGACATAAATTATACTGACTTCTGTCTTATACAACATTTAAAAACGATAACACGATAAAGGAATAATTGCCAATAACATTAATCTAAAAATGAAATGAGTTGAAAATAATATACAAGTTTTCATTATTAAAGAAATAATATTTTTTATAAGAGATTATGAAACCCTCCACCATTTTAATATGCGAAGATAGATTTCAAGTTCCAAGTATTCTCGCCAGAGTATACTGCTTCAGAGTGCGAAGTGTGATAAAACTAAAAAGAAACAGAGTTCATATAAATCAGTGAACGTGTTTCATAAAACCCTACTTTGGTTTATGGATATGAAATGCGTTAACTAGAATAGAGAAGAGAACATTATTTTTAATGTTTTGTTGAAGGTCTCGATTTGCAATTTTGTTTAAAATTCTGCATTTTGTTTAAGCGCGGAGTGTGTGTGTGTGTGTGTGTGTGTGTGTGTGTGTGTGTGTGTGTGCAAGTGTGCGCGTGTGATGAGTATGTCATGAGTAAATTCCAGAGTTTAATACATGTGAACACTATTTCGATTTAGATCTTTGAAAAAGAAACTAATACTTGAATATTATAAGTAATTTTAATAATTATTATTAAATATATGCCAAAATATGTATAATAAACCAAGAAAAATAAAAAATATTTGTATAGATACTAAGACCTTGGAATATTTAAAATATTAATGTTTAGTGCCATTCGTGTACATTCAAAATTAACATAAGATCCATTGAAAATTTTCGACGCTTAGAAACCTTTTCACGAAAATGGTACAAATTATTACAAACTGGAAGAATCATTTTCAGAAAGTAAAATGATTTGGCGAGAAAGTAAATGTATTCTGTAACTAATCCTTGCATCAATTTTATTTTAGTTCAGCGAATTAAATAAGTCCTGCACAACATAAACTACACTCACAAAAAGAAAACAGTCCAAAAAGTACCTGTTGTATCGTTCTCTTTTCAATAGTTTTAAACTATGTTCGATAATTTTGATGACTTCTAGCTCCACAGATTCAGCGTAAGATTGTAGAGGATCTAAATCCGAATCCTTGCTAGCTAGTAAGGTAGAAGACGACTGGAATCATGTGTTATGTATCGTTTCGTTGCACAAACCACGCCCACTTAATTACAGTTTCTTGCGAAACATGCATGCATATTAAAGATAATTAGTGAGGTTTAATTAGCCATGATTTGGATTGATGCTCGTTAACTATCCTAACAAAAGGTTCTATTAATATTCAGCTGAAGCGTAATTATTGTCAAGAAAGAACACGTACTAATCTTTTTTAAAAGAAGTTTGCATAATTAATGCCTACAATTAAATACCATCGTCTATATTAATTTGTTCCTGCGGACCTTCTGCCATTTCTCAGTCTATTTCGATGTCGGAAAATATATTTATTTACGAGTCATCACTGAACGTACGCACCTAAAGGAAAATGAATGCAAGAATAATGAGCATAAATTGATTTGATAAATAATTGGCGGTGATACAATATGATCTGTATGTATTATGTGCCTTCCTCGCGTGAAAAGTATAGAATACTTTAACCGACTTCTGACTGCTAGGTCCCGTGTTCATGCCATGTATTTAATTCTTTAAGACAGTTACTGTAGGGTCCTCAGAACTTGAACGCCCCATATCTGCGTGCTTTATATATATATATATAATATATATATATATATGGCACGCAGATATGGGGCGTTCAAGTTGATTTTCGTCTTCTTGAATCAATACTGCTCCAACCCAAACATCGACTTGCATCAACAGACAATTTAAATGGTTGGCTGATATTTGGAGCTGTAAGAATTGGTGCGCTTTTAGATATGGCTTTTGACTTATCAAAGCCTCCGAACATTTCTCTGTCCAAAGCAACCTGGATTGGTTCGCTCAATTCAGAGATAGCATTGACCTTATAGGTTTAACTTGTCCAAGTCTCACAATTCATAGAAAAGATACCCTATCATGGCAAAACTCACCTTTAGATAAATTAATTGTCCCACTGACAGAAGTGAGTATGTCAAATAATTTCCGAATTGTTGTTAAATGTTCTTTGCAAGTGTCGTTGCAGATGATGACATCATAGACGTAATCATCACAAATATCTAGACCAGAGGTGATCCTATTTATAAGACGCTGAAAAGTACATGGATACTATATTATCCCAAACGGCATCACTTTATATTGATAAATTCCATCTGGAGTCACGAATGCCGACAATCACTATGCTCGTTATTTTATTGGAATTTGCCAAAATCCATTCAGAAGGTGAAAACATGTGACATACTTGGCATTTCCGATTTATCAATACATTCATTGATTCTTGGTTATGGAAATGAATTCGTTTTTCTCACACTGTTCACCTTCCTATAATCAGTGCCCATAAGGAAAGTTTTATGTAGTTTCAGAACTAGTATGCATGGTGAACTCCGATCACGTTTACTGGGCTCTATAAAATTATTCTCCCCCAAATACTGAATTTCTTCTTTCAAGTATTCCTGTTTCAAAGGGCTCATCCTGTACCAGTTTTCTTTCATAGGTTTGGAATTTACAATTTCAACGTCATGAAAAATTGTTTTTGTTGTTGTAGGAACATATGGACATACGAGCTCATGTTCAAGCAATGACTGTTTAAGTTCATTTATTTCTTGCTGTTGCAAATGTGAAATGTCTGGTCATGATCTTTCATAATTTCCGATGATATTCCTTCACTAATATCGTCTCATAGTTGAACATATATAACTAAATTAATTACATGTTTAACCTAGCCATCTCTCTCAATCTACTGTTACTCCAATTAGTTATTTAGATCCCAAGAGCAATTATTATTTTTTAATATAATTTTATTAATTATATAATTTAACTCATTCATTTTTTCTTAACTTTGTAAGGGCCGTAATATCTATTCTGAATTATGTTTTGAAAAATGAGCAAGAATGAATGACCAATACATGTGTGTGTCAGCTAAAGAATACTTTCATTATCATGTCAGCTAAAGAATACTTTCATTATCATGTCAGCTAAAGAATACTTTCATTATCATGTCAGCTAAAGAATACTTTCATTATCATGTCAGCTAAAGAATACTTTCATTATCATGTCAGCTAAAGAATACTTTCATTATCATGTCAGCTAAAGAATACTTTCATTATCATGTCAGCTAAAGAATACTTTCATTATCATGTCAGCTAAAGAATACTTTCATTATCATGTCAGCTAAAGAATACTTTCATTATCATGTCAGCTAAAGAATACTTTCATTATCATGTCAGCTAAAGAATACTTTCATTATCATGTCAGCTAAAGAATACTTTCATTATCAAGATCATTATCAAGAGATTTCTTTGTAATAGCTTTAGTAACTGCACAAGCTGGGAATAAATCAGGGAATTTATTTTCAATTGGATCGACTTTCTGATCCAATCAAGGCTTGTCAGTGACACGTGGATTAACCACATCCTTTTATCCAGTTAGATCGGTGCCTAGTAATAAATGAATGCCCTGAATGGGTAAAGCATACACCGTTCCAACTTTCACGAGTCCTGAGACTAAGTTTGATGACAACGTTAAACATGGAGAGGAAAATTAACAAAGCCGCACTCTACTCCCAGCATAAAAACACTTTCTTTAGAAGACTTCTAAGAAAAAGATAAAGTACCTGAAAAAAAAGACTCTGAGAAGCTTCTGTGTCCCTTAAAATGTTAATAGAAATGGGATTGGCAAAATCACCCAAGAGTGATATGGAACCCTTCGATATGAATGGTTCGAAATTCTCCAGAATAAACTCAGTCTGGGGTTTATTATACCCAACAAATGTATTAATTTCAATACATGACCATGACCATGACCTCTTATAAATACGAGCATTCGGAATAGGTCGGTCTTGATTCTGAAGCTTATTTTTCAATTTGTAGCAATCAGAAATAACGTGCCCTTTCTTCTTGCAATAGTTACAAGTAAAAATAGACAAAGATCTTTGATCAAGTTTATCAAAAGCTTGATTTCTAGACGTTGTGCCAGATTGAAATTTAGAAAGACTTGTATTCGGCTGAAATATTTTTCTGCCAGAAGACTGTTGAGTGGAAGTCTTATTAACAAAAGGAACGTCATGAGCTTAAAAATACTCGTCAGCATTAGGAACAGCATTTTCCAAGGTTTCAATATTGTGCTCATAAAAATAAGTTTTAATGTCAGTATGAACACAGTTCATAAAATCTTCAAGTAATACAAGAATGTTTTTAGCTTGTCATAATCTTCTTCAACTTTCTTGGCTAAGCACCGTCTAACAAATAACTGCTCTTTTTCCCAAGCAAATTCGATATGAGTTGTCCCAGCTTCTTGTATCTGAAATTTCGCCATTAAGCTTCAAGGACTAAGTCATAGCCCTTTAAAATGCTTTCCATCAGCAAATCACTTTCAGCTATCTGTTATAGTGACAGAGAATGCATATATATCTCAAGCTGTGTCAAAAAGTGTTCACTGTAATAATTCAATTTTTCAAAAGTAAAATATTTATCTACATCTTTATCTCTAAAAGAGGGGACTAACCTAATATTCTTTGTAGCATCAAAACTTGAATTTGTATCTAAGGTATGAATGTGCGTTTCACTTGTCAGCTCCAATTCTTTTATCTTAGATTGATTACCTCTCTCTCTCTCTCTCTCTCTCTCTCTCTCTCTCTCTCTCTCTCTCTCTCTCTCTCTCTCTCTCTCTCTCTCTCTCTGACTGCATTTGTTTCCCTTCTTTATCTCTCTGAAGGTCCAGCCTCTTTAACTCCAATTCCATCTTTTATTTTCATTTTAACTCTTTTACGTTTGTGTCAGAATCTCATACAAACTTTCTGATCGAAACCAAAGAACTTTTATCCAAAACATTCCTTTCTACCAAATACTAGACCAAACTATCCTTTCTAGCAAATACTAGACCAAACATTCCTTTCTACCAAATACTAGACCAAAGTATCCTTTCTACCAAATACTAGACCAAACATTCCTTTCTACCAAATACTAGACCAAACTATTTTTCATTTCCTGCTTTGTTAAGGAAGCTTTTGTCTCAGAAAAATTTTATTTTCTGGAAAGTTGAATTAATTAATGTTTTGTTTTCTAATTGTTCCTGGGTAGAAATTTAAATAAACATTTCTACTTTTGATGTCATTGTAAAGAAAGCTTACTGACTGCATTAACGTTCAAAATTGTAAAACATTACTTGCGATTTAAAATATTTCAAAAACATGGGGAATTTAAATTTCAGAAAAACAAAGCTTTTTGAAATATTTTAGCCAAAATTTATAAATCCAAGGACGTGCAACGCAATTTCTTTTGTTGTCTTTTTATGCTCTCATAAACAATAACAGAAAAGATGAGGATGTAAAACATATGCAACACTGCCAAGGATACGTAACAAGTACTTAATTCCTCCTTCCATGCATCGGTGTTAGGATCAGGAAAATTCCACTCTGAGTATTACATCTGGTACAAATTTTTATCCGACACCAATGCTTATAAATGATTCTAGAGAATCCAGGTCGAACCACTGAAAAAAATATAGATAATCTAAATAACTTATGTACATCGTGACCATGATATCAAAATCGTACTAACATCTTGTAGTAATGATTAACAATGCTGCCTGATCCTGACGTCAAACTTAGTCAAGTAATTTATTGGTGTGTGTTAGGGACTGACAGCAACAATTTTATTTCTGGTTGAGTTAAGGGCAGTTTAAACAGTGTTAGTTTTAGATGGCGTTGAAATTAAAGTGTCTTGACTAAAAACATAATCAAATTATGTATGGGAATTGAACCCGGTACTACTTCTCTTGTAAGTAGTGAAACAAAACCGTATTACTCCATTTTAAAATTTCTTCAGATATTTTATTTTGTCCTAATATTTGTGAACACATGTGCATTTTCTTCTATTGTAGCTATTTCATGTAACGATGTAATAATAATCGCTCTGTCGTTTGAACGTAAATATTACTTGCATCAGTAAATATTACTTACATCAGTAAATATTACTTACATCAGTAAATATTACTTATATCAGTAAATATTACGTACATCAGGGTCTGCTTTGAAAGTCTTATTATTTACGTCACAAACGGATAGGGATTTTAATACACTGAAACGAGCTAATCCGACTCAAAATTATTATGGGGTTTAATTTTGTTGTGTGCCTGATTTTGTCTTAGTTTGGTACGTTGTGAGCCTGATGTTGTCTTAGTTTGATATGCTTTCCCATTTATTTGTCGGTTTACATTATTGGGTGCAACTAATTGTTTCTGTACAAAATATCATTTAGAAAAGCTGGTAAAGATTTCTTGAATAAAGACAGTTCAGGACGATCTGGATGTGATTTCATTAACTGTAGTTTTTCTTCTCAGCTTAATGATATCGCTCCGTTTGTAATTTAATTTTCTTCCGTCAAGAAAGATGAAGAAAAAATGTAAATATCAAACATGAAATTCACCCTCGATTTAAAACTAAAAGAAATAGAGTAAAGTTTTACGACATTTAAACTGATTAACCCAAGGGGAAAAGATAAAGACGGCTTGAATGTTTATTGAAACTAATCAGATATTTAAGATGTGAGATTGTGTAAGCCCTGTTGTCCAATGTTAAATCCGGTTGTCTAATGTTAAAGCCTGGTTGTCTAATGTTAAATTCGGTTGTCTAATGTTAAAGCCTGGTTGTCTAATGTAACAACAAAGAATATTTTCTTAATTAATTAAGGACGTTGCAGTTAAAGTCAAAATTTACTAGTTGTCAACACTGACCAGCGATATTACCCTCTATATATTTTTTAATTTTTTTTTGTCTAAACAAATTTATTTTAAAAACTTGAAAATTCTTACTATTAAATTAAATCCAGGTCATTTTATAAGTTAAGCAATATAAATTTTGAGCAAAATTACAATATTAACATTGTTGTAAAACTCATTTTTTCCCCAAGCTATTCCTAACAGTGTGTAGTGTTTGTAGCTCAATGATATATTCTGAACTACTATATGGCAAACTACTTCATTAAAAATGCTATATGGCAGACTACTTCATTAAAAATGCTATATGGCAGACTACTTCATTAAAAATGCTATATGGCAGACTACTTCATTAAAAATGCTATATGGCAGACTACTTCATTAAAAATGCTATATGGCAGACTACCTCATTAAAAATGCTATATGGCAAATTTACAAATGTAGGACTCTTCTCAAAAACATGTGACTGTGCATCTCCATTACAATACAGTGATTATGATATCGACGTTTCCCGAAAATTTAAGAATTTAGTATAAGTTTATGAAAACTAAGACTGAAAAAATATGTTACTTTTTCCGAGACCGAGCAGTTTTTGTTTCTTATTTATGGTTATTCGTGTATAAATTACGTACATAATTTGGCGCGTTTTATCATAATGTTTATTATACGTTATGGTGTTTCCTGAATAAGTCGTTAAAAAACAATGCCCTATTCTGTAAGTTGAACTAAAGGTGACCAAGCACAGTCCATACATGCATATAAGCTAATAAAACTTCTAACAATAATGACCTTGACCTGTCGTTGTATAATTGCTTGAATGTTGTCCAAGAAAACAACAACATGTATATTTGTAATGTTTGGACAGGACTAAGTAAATGTGTTTGAAAATATGCATAGATATATAAATGTTTAATTAATCATCTAATTTACAACTCCAAATGATATTCAGTTTTTGCAACATTGTAAAGTGTTGAAGTCCAATAATTCCTGTACTTCATCCCTTCCCTCACAATGCAAAGTAACCATCAACAAAAATCTGTTTCATGTAAATTTGAAAGCACGCTATAAATAATGTGGGACTTAATTTAAACATATTTCTATTAATAATAAGAATGCTTTGAATGTTACAATGTCAAAATTACATAGGATGACGAATAACAACTAAAGTTCGAGAGATAATATAAGACATGAATATAGTAAACAAGTATTACCAAATGATGGACGAAAAATAAGAATGTATTCAACAAGCATTACCAAATGATAGCAGATAAAATATGAATGTATTCAACAAGTATTACCAAATTCAAAGATGAATATATTAAACAAGAAATTACCAAATGATGGCAGATAAAATATGAATGTATTCAACAAGTATTACCAAATGATGGCAGATAAAACATGAATGTATTCAACAAATATTACCAAATGATGGCAAATAAAATATGAATGTATTCAACGAGTATTACCAAATGATGGCAGATAAAATATGAATGTATTCAACAAGTATTACCAAATGATGGCAGATAAAATATGAATGTATTCAACAAGTATTACCAAATGATGGCAGATAAAATATGAATGTATTCAACAAGTAATACCAAATGATGGCAGATAAAATATGAATGTATTCAACAAGTATTACCAAATGATCGCAGATCAAATATGAATATATTAAACAAGAAATTACCAAATGATGGCAGATAATAAATGAATGTATTAAACAAGTATTACCAAATGATGGCAGATAAAATATGAATATATTCAACAAGTATTACCAAACGATGGGTGGTAAAATTTGAGCGTATTAAACACGTATTACCAAAATATGGCAGATCAAATATGAATGTATTAAACAAGTATTACCAAACGATGGGAGATAAAATATGAATGTATTCAACAAATATTACCAAATGATGGTAGATAAAATATGAATATATTTAATAAGAAATTACCAAATGATGGGAGATAATAAATGAATGTATTAAACAAGTATTACCAAATGATGGCAGATAAAATATGAATGTATTCAACAAGTATTACCAAATGATGGTAGATAAAATATGAATATATTAAACAAGAAATTACCAAATGATGGGAGATAATAATTGAATGTATTAAACAAGTATTACCAAATGATGGCAGATAAAATATGAATGTATTCAACAAGTATTACCAAATGATGGGAGATAAAATATGAATGTATTCAACAAGTATTACCAAATGATGGCAGATCAAATATGAATGTATTCAACAAGTATTACCAAATGATGGCAGATAAAATATGAATGTATTCAACAAGTATTACCAAATGATGGCAGATAAAATATAAATGTATACAACAAGTATTACCAAATGATGGCAGATAAAATATGAATGTATTCAACAATTATTACCAAATGATGGCAGATAAAATATGAATGTATTCAACAAGTATTACCAAATGATGGCAGATAAAATATGAATGTATTCAACAAGTATTACCAAATGATGGCAGATAAAATATGAATGTATTCAACAAGTATTACCAAATGATGGCAGATAAAATATGAATGTATTCAACAAGTATTACCAAATGATGGCAGATAAAATATGAATGTATTCAACAAGTATTACCAAATGATGGCAGATAAAATATGAATGTATTCAACAAGTATTACCAAATGATGGCAGATAAAATATGAATGTATTCAACAAGTATTACCAAATGATGGCAGATAAAATATGAATGTATTCAACAAGTATTACCAAATGATGGCAGATCAAATATGAATGTATTAAACAAGTATCACCAAATGATGGTAGATCAAATATGAATGTATTCAACAAGTATTACCAAATGATGGCAGATAGAATATGAATGTATTCAACAAGTATTACCAAATGATGGCAGATCAAATATGAATATATTAAACAAGAAATTACCAAATAATGGGAGATAATAAATGAATGTATTCAACAAGTATTACCAAAATGATGGCAGATCAAATATGAATATATTCAACAAGTATTACCAAATGATGGTAGATCAAATATGAATGTATTCAACAAGTATTACCAAATAATGGGAGGTAAAATATGAGTGTATTAAACAAGCATTACCAAATGAAGGGAAATAAATATGAATATATTAAACAAGTAGGGATCACATGATAAGAGATAAAATATGAGATGTGTTGCCGCACAATGGTAATAAACTACGTATCAGGAAGAATCAAAATCCAACAAGATTTTTTAGAACTTAGAAACTAATGTAATTAGAAACGTCATAAAATGAAATTATTAGAGGAACTTACAGTGTATGTATGGAATCGCAAATAATCCATAAAATGTTCTAGTCTAGTCCAAAAGAATCGAATTTTCCAAATGAATTTCAAATCTTTGAATGCACTTGTCTGTCAACAGTTTTTATGTATACAAACGTCATGGTACCGAACTCCTTTTAAACAAATTCACAAAAGTTGAAAATTATTTTAGCCCAATGAGCACTTTCTAATTCCAATGAATAATCTGAAAAATTGTTTTCTCTCAAATCATATCTAACCACAATATAAAGCGATGCGACAACAACAGCATAGGCAATAAGACCGTATAAATTGTTCAGATCCACGCAGCTATATGCAATTATAAGGCGTCAAAAAGCATTTTGTTCCGACTACCATCGTGACATTCTGTAAATATCCAACATCGTATAAACACACATCTGACCTAACCCATGCAACGAATAGCTTCATTCTTCTAAGTACACTCCTGAACCCAACAGCCAATTAAAAATTATCAAAAACTTGTCAAAAGGTTTTATTATTGATATTATTATTAATGATCGTAAATCTTGATTTATAGATCCTACGCAATTTACTCTTAATATCATGAAATATAATCTTATACCAATGAACAAAAAGTAGCTATGTTATATTTTAATTATAGATCATCCTTACGATCTTAGAGGAAGAAGAAGAAGCAGTTCCAATCCATACCAGACGCAACCTTCAAGTGCAGCAAGGACTCCCATGCTGGGTCTCATAACCACAGCAGACGTTGCACAGCCACCAACCGGGACATCTATCATGGTTGCATCTCCATCGTCTGTCAAGACTAACTGTAGCCAACATTACAATTTACAGTCATGAACGAACATTTCTAAAATATACAGACACAATCATGTACCAAGAGTTAAATCTATGACAAAATGATAGAACATTAAGATTTTTAAAATATAACTTTGAATTCAGGTATTGTAGTGGATAAATGGATAACGTATTTTACTGCATTAATATATAAATAATCTATAAATGATACATATTTTATTATTAATCAATAATATGAATCAGTTCTTTCAGTCAAAATTTTAATGCAGTAATAAGTTTCAGTTTTAATGCTGCTGTAAGTATAATTTTGTGATAAGATCATGTCTAATGCTATGAGAAGTCCCAGTTGTAATGCTTTGATAAGCGCTAGTGTTAATGGTGTGGTAACCCTTAATTATGTGACAAAATCCAGTTTTAATGTTGTGACAATTCTCAGCTGCAATCCTGTGATAAATCTCAGTTTTAATGCCATAGTACGTCAAGTTTTCATGCTGTGATAAGTGTCAGTTTTAATCCTATAATAAATTCCAGTTTTAATGCTGTGGTAAGTCCTAGTTTTAATACTGTGATAAGTCCGAGTTGTAATGCTGTAGTAATTCCCAGTTTGATGATTTTATTGCTTTAATGCTGTGATAATTCCCGGTTTAATGCTGCGATAACTTCCAATTATGTGACCAATGAAAAACGTTGTACATTCAATGTTTTAAGAGAACTTACAACTACCGGAGAAAGTACTTTTAAAATTATTAACGGAATTTATAAATGAAATTAAATCAGGTACTTATGTAAATAAATAATACCCCATGTGTTCGACAATAACAAAACCTCTTTTCCGATATCGTTTAAATTACTTAATTTAACTTAATTGAAAATTACAGTTTACGTAACATTAATACATTCAATTTCTTTGATCAACTAAAAACCAGATATCACATATGCTGACTATTGTTTTAGTATATACTAATCGTATTGTAATTATTACGCTAAGTACAGAATTGTATCATTAAAATATGCAGCACAAACAACAACGGCAGCTACCTCAACACCACTGTCAAAAAGAGAAGGCTGAAATGGTATGTCAAGATACTGATGATGATGATCATTAAAATCCCGTTAGAATACACTAAAAAAAATTGGAACTTTTACATTAGCAGGAATAGGAAACTAAAGTTTCGTATTTTTTTTTTCGTTCAAGAGAAAGATGAGTGCATAATGTCAAGGCCAAGTTCATATAAAAATGGCGTCTATATGTAAATAATTTGCCATGATTTTCAAGAAAAGTCCTTAATTTCCATCTGGGTTACAAAAAAATAATATCTGCACAAAATGGTAAACAATTTAGAATTACCGACAGATTGTAAATTGAAACTAGTGTTCCCTTAATAACATTTTGGTGTGAAATTTGAAGCACAATATATGATTGAAAATATTCATCTCGGTTTTCTTATATGTATTCTGAATACTGAAAGGTTTTGAATTTCGACGTTTTCGGATTAATGTTACTATTTAAAAACGTGATAAATGTGTGTGTGTGTGTGTGTGTGTGTGTGTGTGTGTGTGTGTGTGTGTGTGTTCTTAATACTGATCTAACGATAATGAAATTAACGCGTCATAAGATATTTATTCTAAATAACCATATAAAGAAGAAATCAACTTAACAGAAATCTAACTTATCAGGAAAGATATGAGCTGATGCATGCCTTCATCAAGGTGCTTCGTTCGATTCTGTTAGATGTTACGATCATCACTAATCGTGAATCTCAGACAAAGTATCGTGCAGCATGCTTCATGACGATAATTGCATGCATACATGTATATTATCCATGCTGTGGCGAAGAAGCCACAACTGGGATGAGTTCTCACTTTCTTGTACAATTAGGTACATACTTATTAATGATGATATGCTTACATTGTGTTAAATATTTATTTCGTTTTGGGTATGGCATTTTAACTCTGGGTAAATTAGTTTTTATCACTGGAGTGTGTAGTCCTTTGCAATGACATCAGGTGCTTTAGAAAGCTGAATACCAGGAGGTAGTTTAATATGGATGATGGTCTACAAAAAGTGGGGAATAATATGTACTTACATTTACACAATTTGCTTTTAACTCATTAGAATGATACGATTTATTTTGTGGAATAAAAAATAAATACATGGTTATGTGCACGTGACAACTTTTACATCCTTTATTTGTTGTACCGTGGCAAAATATCAGTACGTATTGATATACCAAGTTATCGTTCTGTGTACAAATCATGTTAACGTAATGAAATCAGTTTAAGGCTAAAGACATTATCTTAATACAAATCATGTTAACGTAATGAAATCAGTTTAAGGCTAAAGACATTATCTTAATACAAATCATGTTAACGTAATGAAATCAGTTTAAGGCTAAAGACGTTATCTTAATACAAATCATGTTAACGTAATGAAATCAGTTTAAGGCTAAAGACGTTATCTTAATACAAATCATGTTAACGTAATGAAATCAGTTTAAGGCTAAAGACATTATCTTAATACAAATCATGTTAACGTAATGAAATCAGTTTAAGGCTAAAGACATTATCTTAATACAAATCATGTTAACGTAATGAAATCAGTTTAATTCTAAAGACATTATCTTAATACAAATCATGTTAACGTAATGAAATCAGTTTAAGGCTAAAGACATTATCTTAATACAAATCATGTTAACGTAATGAAATCAGTTTAAGGCTAAAGACGTTATCTTAATACAAATCATGTTAACGTAATGAAATCAGTTTAAGGCTAAAGACGTTATCTTAATACAAATCATGTTAACGTAATGAAATCAGTTTAAGGCTAAAGACATTATCTTAATACAAATCATGTTAACATAATGAAACCATTTTAAGGCTAAAGACATTATCTTAATACAAATCATGTTAACGTAATGAAATCAGTTTAAGGCTAAAGACGTTATCTTAATACAAATCATGTTAACGTAATGAAATCAGTTTAAGGCTAAAGACATTATCTTAATACAAATCATGTTAACATAATGAAACCATTTTAAGGCTAAAGACATTATCTTAATACAAATCATGTTAACGTAATGAAATCAGTTTAAGGCTAAAGACGTTATCTTAATACAAATCATGTTAACGTAATGAAATCAGTTTAAGGCTAAAGACGTTGTCTTAATACAAATCATGTTAACGTAATGAAATCAGTTTAAGGCTAAAGACGTTATCTTAATACAAATCATGTTAACGTAATGAAATCAGTTTAAGGCTAAAGACGTTATCTTAATACAAATCATGTTAACGTAATGAAATCAGTTTAATTCTAAAGACATTATACATTATCTTAATACGAATCATGTTAACGTAATGAAATCAGTTTAAGGCTAAAGACGTTATCTTAATACAAATCATATTAACGTAATGAAATCAGTTTAAGGCTAAAGACGTTATCTTAATACAAATCATGTTAACGTAATGAAATCAGTTTAAGGCTAAAGACGTTATCTTAATACAAATCATGTTAACGTAATGAAATCAGTTTAAGGCTAAAGACGTTATCTTAATACAAATCATGTTAACGCAATGAAATCAGTTTAAGGCTAAAGACGTTATCTTAATACAAATCATGTTAACGTAATGAAATCAGTTTAAGGCTAAAGACGTTATATTAATACAAATCATGTTAACGTAATGAAATCAGTTTAAGGCTAAAGACGTTGTCTAAAATTTGCATATGATAAAGAAATATCTTGCCAGGTCGATGTCAGCTCAATACGTCCATACAAATTAATTTTTTTTTTCTTTCTCACTCCACAGATTTCGATATATATATATATATATATATATATATATATATATATATATATATATATATATATATATATATATATATATATATATATATATATATATATATATATATATATATATATATAATCTATGTGTTCTCATAGGTGCACAGATGACTAATAGACAGGTTTAGTGCTTAGCGTGTCTCCCGAAATATGTGTGGTGTGTGTGTGTTTGTTTGTGTGTGTGTCTCTGTATATGTGTGTGTGTGTGTGTTATTTGGAGTTTTAACGTAGCTTTAACATTTTTTCAGTCATATCGCTACGATGTTTGCAGTGTTGCGGTTGATAGCGATATCTAGCACTGGGGCATCATGCTGCCGACATGTAGCATGATGTCCCACCCAGCCACATTATCCTGTACCCAGGCTGATCAGTCCTAAAACTAACTCTTAATGATGAGCGCCAAGCGAGGCAGCTGTTAGTACCATTTTTGTAAGTCTTTGGTATGACTCGGCCGGAAATCGAACCCACGACGTCCCGCATCCAAGGCGGACCGTTTTCCAAAATCAAGCGGGTTCAAATCCTAGTCATCGAATCAAGCAATGGTAACTACCATTGTCCATCCTTGGGCAAGATACTTCACTCCGAGAGAGAGAGAGAGAGAGAGAGAGAGAGAGAGAGAGAGAGAGAGAAGCAAATGGAGTGACAATCAAAATATAGTCACCAACAAACCATATACATCGTAAGCTGATTTTTATTATTTTCCACATAAATCGTGCAGATGGTCATTTGCTTAACGTAGCGTGATCAATCCATATTTAGTGTTCTGAGTGTCAAAATATTCGTATAATCTATGGCAATAACCATGACTGAATATCCTAGAAAAACATTTATTGCCACTTTTACTCTCATCCCATTCATATGTATTGTTTTAAATGAATAGATTAATCGGGCATGGACGAGAAATTATAGCAAACATAAATCAAGTGACCATCAAAGTTTGGGTGAAGTTTATCGTACTGAACTCGAGTGCCAACTGGCCAAGGCCACAATTCGCGTATCAAGACAAAAATAATAAATAAATACGCAAAACCCATTACTAAAACTGACAATGATTAAAACCCTCGATTTTAAAATATTACTTACTCGAAACCGTCGAATTTGGCTCCACCGTGATGTTACACTAACCTTAACAATGTTACTATTATAGGGTTGAGTGAAAAAACTCAGAGACGTCGAGGAGGTGGGGAGGCATGGAGAGTATATTTGCCCATCTCCCTGAATTAGCATGTGCTATAAAATTGCTGTAGCGTGTATACGAAAATTAACAAGCCAGTCAGGTTCACATGAAAACATTTAAATGACGGCCCTGATAAAACTCCTTAGGATCTTGTTAGGACAAGTTGCATTGTCCATCGCAGATCTTCATCATCTAACCCTAATGCAAAGGTCACGTGTATTAAACAAAAATATATTAGGCACTTTTGACACAACACGATTCAATGTTGAATCTGATAACATAAGGAGAGCACAAAAACTAAAACTAAAATATTTGTTAATTTCCGCCTTTCGTCGATACTACATGGTTACATTTTACCTAAAATGCCGCAACACAGAACTAAATACCTTTTCACTGTATATAGAGTTGTGCTAAGGTGCCGTAAAACAGCCCTACAATGCAACACATTTGTGCTAAGGTGACGTAAAACAGTCTTACACGCCTGTTCACTGCAACATTTTGGTCTATGTGATAGCCAGAGTTTCTTTCTAGCCACTCACCAGCCGACGAGGTTAAGATGACAGTTCTGAGCAAACGTGCGTTTAAATATTGAAAAACCCCAGATAATATACCTTCCAGGTACTAATTTTGGAAATGAGATATTAAGACTATGTGGTCTTTAACTCAATAATAGAAAAGAGCAAAAACCAACAAGTTTTGTAAAATTCAAGAAAACATTTATTTTCCTATAATATAAAATAACCAACATGTTTTGTAAAATTCAAGAAAACATTTATTTAACTATAATATAAAATGAAAATTTAGAAAAAAACTTACAGTAATGCAAATTATTATTCATAATGAATAAAGTTCTAATTTAATTCTATTGATGTTGGAAGAATAATATCCAGCACTGACAATTCTGAAAGTATAATTCTGATAAGTCTAGGAATTATGCAATTAAGGTTAGAATAATTCTGATACGGGGGGGGGGGGGGTAGTATAAATCTGATAGTCTAGGAATTACGGGGGTTTGGGGGGTTGGAGTAGGTATAAATCTGATAAGTCTAGGACTTATTGGGGGGGGGTTGTTAGTATAAGTCTGATAAGTCTAAGAATTACGGGGGCTGGTTGGTATAAATTTGAGTCTAGGAATTATGGGGATTAAGGTTAGTATAATTCTGATATGTCTAGGAAATACGGCGGTTGGGTTAGTAAAAGTATGATTAGTAATTACGGGAGATGGGTTAGTAAAAGTCTGATTAGTAATTACGGGGGATGGGTTAGTAAAAGTCTGATTAGTAATTACGGGAGATGGGTTAGTAAAAGTCTGATTAGTAATTACGGAGGTTGGGTTAGTAAAAGTCTGATTAGTAATTACGGAGGTTGGTTTAGTAAAAGTCTGATTAGTAATTACGGAGGATGGGTTAGTAAAAGTCTGATAATTCTAGGAATTCGGCAGATTGTTTCTTTTTTGTATTTGTGTTTGTTGTTGGAAATACATTTCACTATAGGCAATGGTTTTAGTCGAATTTCCTAATTCAGGATTCGTGGTTTCATCAGTTTATTTTTTTACGAAAACACAATCTTATTATTCAGGTAGATTTCAATGTGGAAAATTCAGAATGCTTAAAATTTCTTTGTTGGCTGTACTGTGTGGTATGAACGAGATTTGACGCTCATCGTTGAATTTAAGGCACACATTCCGTATAGCTGTATTGTGTGGTTTGAACGATATTTGTCACTCATCAATGAAGGCACACGTTCCGTATAGCTGTACTGTGTGGTATGAACGAGATTTGTCACACTCATCAATAAATTTAAGGTACACATTCCGTATAGCTGTACTGTGTGGTATGAACGAGATGTGTCACTCATCAATGAATTTAAGGCACACGTTCCGTATATTTTTTATTTAGTATGCCTCATGACTTTATGTATGAATCAGATAGCATCATGTTTGAGAGTTGAAGAAATTGAGGGGATCCAAGCGATGCAGCTATAAGTGCCATTTTTATTTTATAAATCTTTGGTATGACTCGGCCGGGGTTCCAACGCACGACTTCTCGCATACGCGACAGACTCTCTATCCACTTAGGCTACTTAGCGCTGACTTCAAGTTTGAATTCTTTAACCAACTTTCATAAATCTACCACATTCACAATTTGAAAGTTCGTGCTTATTTTCTTTCATCAACACATTGAGTGTTTTCCTTTCTTGCACATTTTTGTTTTTCACATCTCACCCAAACGTAATTTAATTTCTAATTTTTGTCATACATCACGAAGTAGTTTCTCACAATAATAATGTCCTTAGTACTCTTTAGTGATAGATTTATTACACAATAATTTATCCAAATAAACAAATCAACACTCTGACCTCATGTTCTTTTCTCTAGTGAATAAAAGTGTCCCAACAAAGACATATAGTAATAATTGGAGACATTAAGTAACAAAGAGTAACGGTTAGTATATTAAATATAGGTAACTTTTATGTTTACTTTTCCCTTACCTTAATAAGTAAGTATGCCTACATCATATTCATATGGGCCCCATTGTCATACGCAAGCCAAACAAAATTCTCGTTGTAGCCATTTTCATAGTAAATAGCGTCGGTCTGACGGCGCTGGTTAAATGCTTTCATTATTGTTACAGGAATATGTGTCTATTCTGAAATGCTCGTGCCGCCCAACATAGTCTAAATACTGCAAAGCTATGTTCAGTGGCCATCGAAGAAGAAAAAAAAAACGATTACCATGATAACATTCTAGACGGTGATGATTTAATTGAAATCCCACCTTTTCAAAGGTTAAAACGAATATAGAATAACAGGAAAACAAGTTGACACTCTGCTGCAAAAAATTGCAATGAAACGCTGCATGATTCGATTTCTGCAAAATAAGTCCAAGATACAAAATGGAATCAGCCCAACCAGCTCAATCAAATTATACCAAATATGGAATGCTCTCAAATAATGCCTAGTGATATATCTTCAGGTATCGACACAACAGTATTTACAACCCAAAATTGTTAATATTCGGTAGGAAATTACTGATTGGTAACCATGATTGACAGTGAGGTTTGGATTCCATTATGCGCAAATAAAATAAAAGCGCTGTATCAAAACAAAATAAAACGCAAGTCAATATTTTAGAGTCATTAAGTACAAAAACTGGTAACGGTGACGTCATGATTTTAATTTTAAACATGAGCAAAGCTATTTTCTCTACATAGTTTATGAAAACTCTAAAATACACGAAGATCTCTTGTGCGTTGCAATACGTCTCACATACAATCTTGTGCAAATTGCACATTTTGCTTTAGGTACATGTAAGAAAAATAGGCATCATCAAGTTAGATATCTTAATAGCACCATCCTTAGCTATTAGATATAACAATAACAACAATAATAATAATAATAATAATAATAATAATAATAATAATAATAATAATAATAATAATAATAATAATGTTTATATCCTGTCTATGGACAGGTCATAGTCACACAAAAATTTGCAATTATGGAAATGAAAAACTCCTTTCATCCGTTTACGGAGAAGTGTCTTGTCATTCACCTCTGCGTTGAAATAACACTCTCTGCGTCACAAACATTCCTGAATATGACAGAAAATCACGGAAGTTCGTAAACAATGACCATTACTGAAATGAATTGGTAGAACAGAACACACGCCAGAACATTAATTTTAAGCGTATAAGGATGATCAGGTGAACATATTATTTTACCTGTTGTATTTGATGTCATTATATATATATATATATATATATATATATATATATATATATATATATATATATATATATATATATATATATATATATATATATATATATATATATATATATATATATATATATATACGCAATAATAATCAGGTGGGAGGTTTAATTAATAGACGGAAAAAGTTTTTTATTTTTTAAAAATTCCTTGTTATAGTTTTTAGTCTGTAATGTTAGAAATATAGCTGATAAATAAAACTTTCTTTCATGCAAATGAGACGGGGGGGGGGGGGGTGACCGAGTGCCTGAGTGGTCTAAAGTGCTCTCCGTTACGGATCACAGCCATCTCACCTCTGTCTGCATAGGTTCGAGTCTCAGATTCGTCCAATGCGGGTATGTGTGAAAGCTTGCCAGTAGTTTCTCGTGGGTCGGTGGTTCTTCCTGGGGTTTTCCTCCACCATTAATACTGGCTGCCATGTATAGCCTATCGTGTGCTGAAAAATGCTATTAAAGTCTACAACAACAACAACACTATAGGGAACTCTAAAACAATGTTTTGTAATAATATAGATCCGTTCATACGGAGTTAGGTACTAGTTACGTACTAGTTTCATACGGAGTTACATACTAGTTACGTACTAGTTTGAAAATGTACCATTAACCATACAGCTTGCTAACTCTCTTAAATTTGTTGCATATCAGCTAACAATAATAATGGCAATGTTGTCATGCTAGAAATGAAAATGAAGTAGGTACAGCCCTCAGGTCAAACGAAAAAGTAATAACTATCAATCAGGATGAGGTAATTATCATAAATTTAATTCAGAAATTATGAAAATATAAAATAATATACCTAAATTAGGTTTCTAGAATGGTACTTTCAATTAATGAAAGGTCTTTACAAAACTTAACTTGCTGTTTAGAGTGCTACACGTTTGTCTTTCCGTCTGTCTGTATTTCCCGATAGTCACAACAATACACAATAAATGGAAGAATAGAAAACAATCCGTCAAAATCAACCCCATGACTGCACGAACCTGCAAAGTACCGTGCAGAGTATATTGGACAATCAAAGTCAGGGAAATTCTATATAAATCCAAGCTTATGATGTCGGAAGATTAAGTCGGGGAAATTCTATATAAATCCAAGCTTATGATGTCAGAAGATTAAGTCGGGTAAATTCTGTATAAATCCAAGCTTATGATGTCGGAAGATTGAAGTCGGGGAAAATCTGTATAATCCAATCAAGATCATATTGGACAATCGCAGTCGGGGAAATCTGTATAGCCCCAAGCTAATGATATCGGATAGCAGCTACGGAAATCTGTTTAGCCCCATGTAGATGATATCAGACAAAAGCAGTCGGTGAAATTTGTATAGCTCTAAGCAGATAAAATCGGGAGATTGCAGCTACGGAGATCTGTAAAGCCCCAAAGATATAATATCGGGCAAAAGCAGACGGGGAACTTTTGATGTCTCAGAAAACTGCTGTATTTTGGTCTCAGATTGTACATGTGGGGGAATGGGCATACAATACATGAAGTTGTAACTCTGTCAAGCAACATTTCTTTTAAATAAAAGCCACGTGTCAAACTAGCAACAGCAGAAAGTGTTGTCCAAACAAATGCAACATACATGCATGCAAAAGAAGACCTTTTAAAACTCTTTAAAAGCAAAACGTTGCAAATGCCAGTTGACAAATATAACACAAAAAGATGACGAAATGGATTAAAGCCGTTAATATGAATATACTAGGAAAACACTTTATTTTTTTCTATTAGGAAAATTTTAGTTGAACTTGCAGATTCAATGTAGCAGAAAACTTCCATTTGCTGTCTAGCGTGAATAAAACCTCTGTTGTAAATATAAAGAAAGGAGATACGTCAAACAAGGGATGGCGCAAATAGTAAAATAACTCATAAGCTATGAAGTCTGCATTTTCAAATTATATCACAATACGTTCTGCTCTGTTTTAGTGTGTTTATTTTGGGGTTGAATTTCTTAGCATATAAGTGAAAGCTGTCGATGTTACGTGTTTAGGCTCAAATAAAAACCAGCACAGAAAATGTGAAAACAAGTTTTGTAAAATTCAACAAATAATTTACTTCCCTGGGGAAATGTTTTTCAAAATCAAATATAAAGGTAATCCAAGAATAATATACACATTAAATTACAAAAGTCCTAGTACAGTAATGTTATGTTCTAATAGATTCAAGTAATCTGTACTGTTTATCTATAGTTCCTTGTATACTCACACGATTTAAGACTCTGGTGTTGGAAATCTGAATTATAGTTTATGGAATATTTCACTAAAACAAAGTTATCGTAATCTAAAAAATTCCCAAATTGCGAAATCGTGAAAAGATAGAAGGAGTCACTTGATCGTGTTTATATCACGTACTCCTAACATGACCCTGTTGTTTACTTTTTAATTCACTTGTCTCATCTTGTCCATGACAACAACCAATAATTTTGAAATAAAAATAAAATATGTTTACGTGGTTTCTACTAATTCTGAATTAAGGTCAGGATCTAGGTCAAAATTAGTTGTTTAATCATTATTATAATCAGGCCTGTAGTCTGGTAGACCGTTGGGTCATCGCATAAGACCGAACAACCAGATTCCTCCATTTCTCAAGATTTGTCAATGTTAAGCCTGTCCACTCTCGAATGTTGTATTACCACCTCTTTCTCTGCCTGCCTCTCTTTCTTCTTCCTTGTACAGTGTCTTGCATGATTGTCTGGACAAGTCCTGATGATTGTGTTACATGCCCATACCACTACGGTTTACGTTTTTTCACTGTGCTCAGGAGATCTTCGCAAGGCCCAATGGCTGGTCTAATCCTCTGCCGTATTGCTTCATTGGTGACGCGGTCGTTGTAAGTGATGCTAAGTATGTTGAATCTGAAAAATCAACTTTTTTAAGTATCGGTCTTAATTTCTTCTAAGCTTTCATGAAACTGTTGGTCACGCTTAACTTGAATGGCTCCCATATTTACAACAAAAGTGGTATATTCATTTACCTGTCAAACTTGATTTGTTTTAGTTGGTACAGAAACGTCATAAGTACCGTGTCGGGATGCACGGAGGTTTTTATTGTACTGATTGGTGTCCCACTTAATATGGTTTCGTTATCTAGAGGTAGACCGCCCTCGATGTTATTGCCCGGTATATATATATATATATATATATATATATATATATATATATATATATATATATATATATATATATATATATATATATATATATATATATATATATATATATATATATATATATATATATATATAGAACAAACAAACACGAGCCCACGTACAGGTAAACAAACAATTTAATCAATTGCATAAAACAATTATGCCAAGTCATTACGTTAGAAATATCTTAGATTTTAGAAAACAAAACTTTCTCGAATTACAAAGGAAAGCGCAAATAGATTTAAATAAAATAGCTGATCTGTTTACTGATATATTTAGTTCATCGTAGGATCGAGTGAACAATCGAAGTCAACGTCTTGTATGATTGCATAACCTGTTCTTCGGTTCGCTCGACTTCCACTGTAACTATTCAGACGCCTGGATCTCCGGATTCCACCCTGAACAATCCGTCTTAGGACACTCAGTATGCATACGTCGCAGGATTACGTCACAGAGTTTTACGTCTCAGGATTTTACGTCTCAGATTGCACGTCTCAGATTACGCTCTCAGATCATTTTCTCCCTTTGCTTCAAACGTCCATCCAAATCCGTTTGTCCGATTCCTTGGACAACAGTCTTTACGAGGGAATTTCTTGCAAATTCCTCTGAGCTTCTTCTGGTTTCTCTTGCAGAAAAGCTTAGACTAATTAAAATTTTCGATGAGGTGATATTAAAACCTAATACGTTTGTGTGGGAAACACGCCCCTTAACTAGCGTAACCATTCAGTCAACTTTCTCGGCCCCTTCTCAGTGGCACCAAAATCGGGTTCAACTTGACCTGGTAGTTTGATAGTTACAGAGTTTCCTCGATTTTTCAATTGTGACAGCTTTACCCTTAAAATAACATATATATATATATATATATATATATATATATATATATATATATATATATATATATATATATATATATATATATATATATATATATATATATATATATATATATATTCAAAAGTGCTCATAAAACGCACCTTTCTCGACTGCAAGAACAAACTTAAAGACCTAATAATGTTTCATACCTTAAATATTTTCAGTATTTTTATGTTGTTTCATGTTGTTTGGTGTTTTTTTTGTGTCATATTATAGATGTTGTAAAGCGCTTAGAGCTTTTATATATATCTATATATATATATATATATATATATATATATATATATATATATATATATATATATATATATATATATATATATATATATATATATATATATATATATAATTGTAGCTATTATTATTGGACTTGACTCACATTATATTATTAATATGTAACTAGGTCATATGGCACATCTGTCACCACACCTCTTGTCAGGTTACATGCTTACATTACATTTCACTCGGTCAACTGTCACAGCTGTTTCAAAGGCTTCCGCTGACTTAGCTGAGGACATAAAAGTAATGTCCGACAATAACAACATACTAAGAATAAAATATTCGACGTGAAAAATGGGATGTTGTCTGTTTTATTAAATAACTAGGAAATTCGTGACAGGTAAATTCAGGATGGCAGAAATAAGATTAATCTAATCTATAAAATGAAAAAAGAGAAAAGAATGTTAAGTGAAAAATGTTCATGATAAAAACTTGCGTTCTGACCTTTATGTAAACATCTGTCTATTATATAGTTACAAGGTTATATAAGGTCATATTTGAAATAGATAACTAAATCTGGTAAGCTTGATTATATTAAATGTCAACATCAAGCTGATCTTTTACATTCCAACATCCAATTGTTAAATGTCGGTATCTATTTAAACACCGAACAGCCATCTGATCTGTTAAATTCCAAATCGCAACTGATCTGTTAAATTCCAAATCGCAACTGATCTGTTAAATGTCAACATCGAATTGATATGTTACATTCCAACATTCAACTGTTAAATGTAAATAACTATTTAAATTACAAACAGACATCTGATCTGTTAAATTCCAAATCGCAACTGATCTGTTAAATTCCAACAACCAACCGATCTATTAAATGCCAACATCGAACTGATATGTTAAATTCCAACAACTAACCGATCTGTTAAATGCCAACATCGAACTGATATGTTAAATTCCAACAACTAACTGATCTATTAAATGTCAATAACTAGTTAAATTCCAACTGCCAACTGATCTGTTAAATTCCAAAAACCAAAGATCTATTAAATATAAGTATTTATCTAAATGCGAAACTTCCATCTGATCTGTTAAATATATATTTCAATCCCAACATCCATCTGATCTGTTAAAATCAAAACATCAAGGTGATCTGTTAAAATCAAAACATCAAGGTGATCTGTTAAAATCAAAACATCAAGGTGATCTGTTAAAATCAAAACATCCAGGTGATCTGTTAATGTCAACATCCAGCTGATCTTTCAAATGCCAACATTCAACAGGTTTGTTATTTGCCAACATCAATGTGTTTAATAACTAGACAGTTAAAATGAATTTACAGTTTGTTATTTGCCAACATCAATGTGTCTAATAACTAGACAGTTAAAATGAATTTACAGTTTGTTATTTGCCAACATCAATGTGTCTAATAACTAGACAGTTAAAATGAATTTACAGGAAGAAAATAAGATGCACAGCTTGTGATTTATTTTGATTTTTGAAGTTTATTAATTATTTGTCACAACGTTTCAAACATCAAAAACTAATCATTAATTATTTTTACTTTACTCGTTTCTTTATTGTTTACATAAAAGAAATTCCTTTTTAACTTGTTTGTGCAAAATTCTCCTTTGCTTTTTTATCTGTACGTTACACATTAAATTCTTGTGAGTTTTCCTCTCTTTTTTCTGTTGTCTAATAGTACGTGTTTGTTTTTCAATATTTGTTAAGACAGTTATTGAATTGTCCTACCACACACATTTCATAGCAGTAGTACAGATACGTTTGATTGTCCTACCACACGTACATTTCATACCACTAACAGAGATACATTTGTTCGTAGCACCAAACATACATTTCATACCACTAGTAGAGATACATTTGTTCGTAGTACCACACGTACATTTCATACCACTAACAGAGATACATGTATATTTGATGGTCCTACCACATACATTTCATACCACTAACAGAGATACATTTGATTGTCCTACCACATACATTTCATACCACTAACAGAGATACATTTTATTGTATTACCACATACATTTCATACCACTAACAGAGATACATTTGATTGTCCTACCACATACATTTCATACCACTAACAGAGATACATTTGATTGTCCTACCACACATACATTTCATACCATAAGCAGAGATACATTTGATTGTCCTACCACACATACATTTCATACCACTAACAGAGATACATTTGATTGTCCTACCACACACACATTTCATACCACAAGCAGAGATACATTTGATTGTCCTACCACATACATTTCATACCACAAGCAGAGATACATTTGATTGTCCTACCACACATACATTTCATACATCTAGCAGAGATATATTTGATTGTCCTACCACACATACATTTCATACCACAAGCAGAGATACATTTGATTGTCCTACCACACATACATTTCATACATCTAGCAGAGATATATTTGATTGTCCTACCACACATCCATTTCATACCAATATCAAGAATACCTTTGATTGTCCTACCACACGTACACATACCCGTAGCACATATATACATTTGATTGTCCTACCACACATACATTTCATACATCTAGCAGAGATACATTTGTTCGTAGTTCCAAACATACATTTCATAGCCCTACCACACATACATTTAAACCGTTCATGGACAATGACGTCAGATATGCAATAATTATAATATTAGCATAACGATTTTATTTTTATTCTTATATACATAATGATGACATTTTCGTACTTTGTTCCACCTTTTCAATCTCTTCTATTTTCTTCTCTCTTTATCTACAAACACACGAAAGATTTTCAGCATGTACGTATTTTCATAATTAATTAGATCAAAATTCCTCTACTTTAAGTTTAAAATAAGAGTCTTAAACTTAATTAGCTTTATTGTTTTTATTTATTCAAATGGCGATAAACACTGATTACAACGAGGTAAAATGATTTGTTATATTTAAAGAATATTTATAGCAAAATGTCAGTCAACAATGCGTTAGGGGCCCCGAGTAACCGGGTGGTCTAAAGTGCTCTCCGTTACGGATCACAGCCATCTCACCTCTGTCTGCGTGGGTTCGAGTCTCAGATTCGGCCAATGTGGGTATCTGAGAAAACTTGCCAGTAGTTTCTCGTGGGTCGGTGGTTCTTCCTGGGTTCTTTCTCCACCATTAATACTGGCCGTCATGTATACCCTATCGTGTGCGAAAAATGGCGTTAAATCCTACAAAAACAAAAACATCAACAACAATACGTTACACTGTCGGTTTTGTGGTGGGCAAAAACTGGATACCACTAAGAAACGAAGGCATAAAAATATGAAAAACTGTCTTGCAATTAATTATTTATTGTTTCGCAGTTCTGGAATCTGGAATACACATCAATTGTGCATTATACTTTTCATATGATAACACTTAAATTCTACCTATCGATAACTTAAATAATGCTACCTCAAATTATGTCTGTCTTACAACATTGCTACTTGCTTATGTATGAGTTATCTCCCTTTTCAGTCGTCTACTGTGTAAGTGGCTTTAAATTGATGATTAAACCAACAACAACTAAATTCTCACATGCATTAGTAGTTATAGGGGGCACTCTAGCGACAATGGAAAATCCAGTCAAAAAGTGCTTGGGCACATCTAGCGACAAGGGGAATTGAACATAGTGGGTCTATCTAGCGACAAGGGGAATTGAACATGGGAACTATTTGGGCCTATCTAGCGTCAAGGGAAATTTAACAAGGTGGGTCTATCTAGCGACAAGGGAAATTGAACATGGGAACTATTTGGGCCTATCTAGCAACAAGGGAAATTGAATATAGTGGGCCTATCTAGCGACAAGGGAAATTGAACATGGGGAATATTATTGGTATAGGGGTCTTTATCGCGGCAAGGGAAAAATGGTGGCAAAGAAGCTAATATCTTTTCGAGGCCTATGAGTGGCCCTGAAAAGGGCCGTTATGTGTAATGTTAACAGTATCTTGTTAACACAGAGGACATCTCAAAGATCTTCTTCTCTTCCTTAAACTTCTCCTGACTGTTGGGCCATAGAAGAGAACTCTCTTCAAACAGCCTTGCCTCTCTACATATATCCTTCTCTTCCAAAAGGCTGTATCCGTCATATGAATGACAGTCCACGATGATCTGACATACATGGGTAGATCAGTCCGAAACAGCATGGTAGAAACAAGGGTAGAAGATTATACGTTAGTCCACATCTTGTGATGAGAAACAGGTGAAGCGAATGTCGTGTACTGCGGTTATTTATAAGGGAAGAGCGGATCGAAACGGATTGAGTGTATCCACCAATCCAAACGTGCATTACAAAAGGCAGTCACAGTCATCCAATCGGAAGAGAGCAGTATGTGACGTCACCTTTATTATATAGAGGTACTAGCGCCTGTGTGCAGTCAGTCGATGCGCCAGAGTTGTTCAATGATGTCGGACACTAAGAAGACGATGAATTGGGGTGAGCCAGGAGTAGAGACAGCAAGTCATGGGCCAGCAGTGACTACTAAAGTCATGACAAATCTACATCCAGAAGAAGTTGATTTTAACTGGGATATTGTGGATTTTTTAACATCACAAGAATTTGTTCCGGAACCTTCGTTGCCTTCTGCTTCTTCTTATGTACACGTCAATGATTTTAAGCAAAGACAAAAAGAAGAATTGGAGCAATTTTTACAACAACAGAAAGTAGAAGAACAAACTTTTCTTATGCAACAGCAGGAAGAAGAAGCAAGAAGGACACACCAGGAAGAAGCAGTAGCAGCAACAGAGAAGAAAGAAGACCAAGGACAGAAAGAGAATAGTGAAAATCAAACGGTCACGACGGTACGTTTAGATATTTTAGCAGAGTTAAGGAGTCTGAAACAAATGTATCAGACTTCTTTATCACGACCGAAGGGAAAAAGACCTTCTCGAGCTAAACAACCCAATCTCACTGTGATTACGTCTGCCATACCACCGTTAGTGATTTCTACCAAATCATTGACAGGAACCACCAGTCCCGAAGTAGGCCTTGGCCGTGGCAAAGGCTTAAGACAGCTCAAGATGATTTCGTCCCGTTTCTGAGTTTGTTTTGTTTTAAACACACAAAACACCACCGGTCCTTTTCAGGGCCACTCCAATTATTTCGAAAAGAAATACTATTTAAATTGCCTAATTCAATGAAAACTCAAAAGTCCTTTCTTATTTATTTTTTAAAAATCCATGATGAACGTGTGAGTGAATGAATGTGTGAGTGTAGGTTCTTATTCTATAAAATCAAAACCAAGAGACACTTACTTTTTTTTCTCTCTGGTGTATTCTGGTACAAACGTTACAATTCAATATCACAACATAACATAACACAATACCACTTTAAAAAAGTTCATAGGTTTCTTCTGTTTCACTCTTTCTGTTTTTTTTTCATTTTCTTTACTGTCACAGGTTTTTCTTTTTCTTCTTCCTCTTCACTTTCGTTTCGTCTTCTTTTCTTGTCTTTGTGAACGTGTCGGGGTTCTTCCTTGGGGGTGGGTACCTCTTCCTCCTCCTCCTGTTCAGAATTCCTTTTCCTCCTCCTCCTTCTGTTCCTGTTGTTTCTTAGGGCAATTTAGAGACCAATGTCCTTTCTCTTTACAATAATAACAGGTATCTTGACTTTTGTCTCTAATGGTACTTTTTTTGTTTTTGTCACGATCTGAGCATTCTGTAGCCCAATGTCCTTTCTTCTTACAGATATAGCAAGTATCTTGACTTTTATCTCGAAAGGAGGGAGAGTAGTCCGTAGGCTTGTCTGAAGAAAACTTTCGTATAACCCCACGTAAAGCTCTGATGAGAAGTTCCACTTGTGTAGGTTCTTCCATCGTTCTGGTCAATGTGAGAGTGAAATGAATACTAAAAGGTTAGACACTGAGCCTTTATATATGCGCGGATCGGACATGAATATATAGGGATTATGGTCTTTAAAATGTAGTCATTTGACTTTTTGCAGACAAGATGAAAAGACCGCATCATGTTGTGGAGAAAGGAGAAGACAGTAAGAGACAGAAACGTAATGTATCACCTAGCACAATAGCTGAAGTCTTGGCTTAGATTCATGCCAGTGATTTTGAAGATGACATGAGTGAGTCCGAATCCACACCCATACAATCGACGTCCAAGCAAAGTGCAACACCCTTAGTAAACCCTGAAAATTACTATCACATTCGAGAGACGGAAAAACGCTCCTCTCAAAAATTTAGAACAACAGCTTACACATATGCCGTAAAGTTTAAAGATTTCAAGTCCAATGTACCTTTGGAGAATACAGAAGGGTTCATTACCGAGGTGTGGGATTCTTGTTAACTGCACTGAAACAGCAATGTCAAGCCAAAGAAGATGATCGCTTGAGACTTTCTATTCATCACGATAATTTGAAGTCTCCCGTTTGGATCGAGTTTAGTAGCCGAGTTTACTCTAGCTGTCATCAGTCCTCTAACGACAAATTTTGTCAAACGTCAATACTCGGTCAAAGCCCTACGCTGGCTCCATTACTTGTGCGACAAGGAAGACAAATGGATCCAACATGCTCGCAACGGAGGAGGCGAAAAGACCATCGGAACGTATTCGGTAGATGGTTGGGACTTAGAAAACCCTCAGATCGTGTACGAGTTTAACGGATGCTTATTTCACGGATGTCCCATGTGCTACCCTCAACGTGACACCAAAAATCAGTTTTTACAACGGACCATGGAAGACTTGTACCAGACCACGTGTCAGCGACGTTTGAAGTTAGAACAGCAAGGATACCAGATAGTGGAAATGTGGGAACACGAGTACGATCAGCGTTTGAAAACCGATCCCGAGTTTAAACGCATCGTAGAAAGTTACATACGTCAGTACGAAGGATTGATCAAGTGCAAAGTCTTGCCTCCCACAGACTTGTACCATCCCGTTTTACCTCACCATTGCCAAGGAAAACTGATGTTTCCTTTGTGTCGCACATGTGCCGAAACGTGCAACCAAGACCAACCTTGTCAGCACAGCCAGGAAGAACGCGCCTTGACAGGAACGTGGGTGAGCGTGGAATTGTTTAAAGCTCTGGACCTAGGATACCGACTGTTAGAAGTGTACGAAATTTATCATTTTCCCAAGACAAAACAATACCGCAAGGGCGACGAGACACAGAAAGGTATTTTTGAAGACTACGTGGATGCCTTTTTAAAACTAAAACAAGAAGCTAGTGGCTATCCGTCCTGGTGCCACACTCCAGAAGATCAACAGATATTCAAAGAAAAATATCGGGAGCAGGAATTCATCACTTTAGACCACATCGAGAAAAACGAAGGAAGGCGATCGTTTGCCAGAGTGATGCTCAATTGCTTGTGGGGTAAAATGGCACAACGACCGTCTTTACCCAAGACAGAGTATTTGTCCGAACCGTCTCGCTACTTCCAGATGATTCACGACAAAACCAAAGTCATGAAACACGTCGACGTCATTCTTGAGGACTTGATCTTAGTCAATTACGAAGAAGAACTAGACTTTGTAGAAGCCGACAAATTTGGAAATGTCATCATTACGGATTACGTGACAGCCCACGCTCGCTTAAAATTGTACGAAGTATTAGAACTGTTAGGAGATCGTGTGTTGTATTTTGACACGGACAGTTGCATCCACATTCACCGTCCTAACCAGAGTAACCCTGTCATCGAAGGAGACCGTTTAGGAGCCTGGACCGATGAATATCCCGACGACAAGATTCTATGTTTTGCAAGTGGTGGTCCTAAAAATTACGGCTACGAATACCGAGACCCCCAAGGAGAAATGCATACCGAATGTAAAGTGAAAGGATTGACTCTCAATTATCGCACCAGTCGAGTGGTGAACTTCGACGTGCTACAAGAAGCCTTACAGTCGGGACAGGATGAAACGTTTAAAGTGACCACCCACGAACCGCACAAGATTGTCCGTTTACCCACACACCAAATCGTTAGCCGACCTTTGGAAAAGTCTATCAAATCGTGTACCAAAAAGGAGTACGACTTCCCAATCACTTCACTTTACCGTACGGTCACGTCGAAATTGGGCAGCATATACAAAGGGATATTGTCCAAGACCAATAGTTCATTTGTAACTACAAGGATCAAGCGAAAAGAAGATGAATCCATTTAAACAGGCATCATTCAAATTTGGGAATTCTCAACTGGAGTGCGATGCTAAACCTTGCGATTGTAGTGATGCCAGACGCTGCGACCTTAGCAATTCAGCATGATATCGTGGGAACTTTGCTATGACTACTACTCCTATATCTACCCTGGAAAGTGATGCTGTACGTGTCAAACCTGAGGGATGCGAAAGCGGTGCCACACGTTATCGTGGACTCCTAGGAATTTCCCCGTACCTGCATCGAACTGAAGTGAGGAGAGTCGAATATTCGTTCCCGACGAGTTTGCCTGAATACTGTCACTTTAAAAGTCGATTCCAAACCTTCAAAGATAAATGGCCAAAATATCTGCCTGGACCAACTCCTGAAGAATTAGCCAGAGCCGGATTTTTCTACTTGGGCGAAGGGGATAAAGTCAAGTGTTTTAGTTGTGGTGTATCCATTTACGAATGGGAACAGAAAGATTCCGCTTACCTGGAACATACTCGATGGTCTCTGAAGTGTCAATACCTACCTTTAGTAGGACCTAGTGATTGGAAGTGACACTACTGCTCCATTTCGTGTAACAAACCTAGACCAGTATATAAGCCCTCTCTAAAACATACTATTCAAGGATTACCACACGAATTGCAAGAGAAGATCTACAAGGATGTTTGGCAGGGTCTTGCTAAAGAAAAATCTCAATGGGTGACTGTATAACTTTTGTGTCGTGAAATTCACAAGAGGAAAGTGACAAAAATTAACCAACGTGTCAGATTTCTCTGGATCAATGGTATCTTTTTTCACTGTTTCGAATTTGGTACGTTTACATCTGAAGATTTTTTGATGCTTCTTGACCGTTACCCTGAATGTCAGTGGGACGAAATTACACGATATATTAATCACTTTCGCTTTTGGAAAAGATTTTATTCTGTGCAGAATATACACTGATGGTCTTCGACCTAAAAAAGAAGTATAAAATAGAACGACCATGCCACAACCTTTATCACTTGTGATCAAACAGATTCCGTGGAAGTATATCAATGAGAAGATTCACACGGTGAAGGATTACGAATACTTATTGCAAGAACTGTGCCCCATGACTTGGGGTCGACGTGTAGTGTGTGTTTTAGTGATTTGCTTGCTGGGATTTCGTTTACCTGTCGATTCATTGTGGACACTTTACGAACACTACCTACCAAAAAAAGACAATATGGTGACTCCTTTAAATGTCCACGAGAGACTCATTCTGTTAAAAGCCTTACGCTTTCATCTGGATACGTCTCGACCTCTACAGGATAAAAGATTCGTCAACTTTTACGTACGGAAGCGGTGTACGAAGATGTGTGTGTAGCTTGTGATTTACACCCTCATTGGACAGATGTACGTAACTGGAAAAGTTGGGATTTTGAGGCTTGGACAAACGAAGTATCCCATTATGCCCAAGCGTTGTGTTCGTAAAATACATCGTCGAGTGAAAAAGTCACTTTTAAACCTGTGTTAGTGACAGTACCATAAGAAGAAGAAAAAGAATCTGTCACCGAGGACAATCCCTCTGTTCAAGACAAGACTGTCATGGACATTCCCCCACAAAGACCCTTCCGAGAGGACACCTATGTGACTGTACCCCATGTAGAGACTATAAGAACATTACACACTACCTCTAGGACACCTTCGTTACCCAAACAATGTTGTACAGTGACTTGTTTATATGCCACTTTGATCGTTTCCATGTGTATTTTATTCCTGTATTTATTCATTTGGCTTTTATGTATTGTTGTCTTTCGTGTTGGATTGAAATAAACGTGTCTTGAAAAAAGTATAAAAAAAACCTCTTGTCTTGTCTGTTTTTGTCTCAATCGTGTCATACCCTACACTACTATGGCTAACTCTGCTATTTCTACTACTCCTTCCTCCTCGACATTCAAAGTCATTGACGAACACTTAGATCATGCTAGTTGGGAAGCCTTGTATCTTCGTCATCCTTTTAACATGTTAATTGCTGGACCGAGCGGTTCAGGCAAAACCGAATTTATCAAACGTTTGATCGAACATAAACATCATTTTTGATCGATCGTCCACCTCAACGCATCGTGTGGTGTTACAAAGAGTGGCAATCGGCATACAGCCTCTTGCAAGAAAGTCAAGGTGATTCCATTGTGTTTGTAGAAGGCATTCCTAGAGAAGACGAGGGGATCGTGTCTGACCCTAGTCAAACTCATTGGGTCATTTTTGACGACATGTTAGGAGAAGACGAAGAAGAAATTAAACTGTGGTTTACGCGTAAAGGGCATCATCATAATGCCAGTGTCATTTACATTACACAAAATTTATTTCAACAAAGTAAAGCCCAACGTACCATTAGTCTCAATGCTCATTACGTGGTCTTGTTTAAAAGTCCTCGAGATAAATCACAAGTGCAAGTCTTAGCCAAACAGTTAGGAACACCTTGGCTGACTCATGCGTACGATGATGCCACTCAATCGCCACACGCCTATTTACTCGTAGATTTAAAACCCACCACCCCCGATTATTTGCGATTTCGTACCGATTTGTTTCACGACTGGTGTCAAGACGGAGGGCCTGTCGTGTACACGTCCTCGTTGTCGACATAACCATATGAAGCACTGAAAAAATCTATAAAAACTTTGGGTCACTTTGACCTTGTCTCATACATCGTCAACATGACGTCCCTTCAGTCTCATCTTCCCATCAAATTGATTCGTGCCTTGTACGGCATCAGTCGCGAAAAACAACCACATATACGTGCTCACGTCTTAAATGCCAGTCTCAGAGAAGTCTTATGATGTTTTACGGTGACAGCACGTCAAATACTGCAAGGCATCATTCACATTCCACATCAAACCAAACGCTATTTTGACAGAAACAAAGTAGTCTTGACGCAACTGGCCGATCCTCGCATCGACACTCAAACCAAAAAGCAAATCATATTGAAACCTGGAGGTAGTGGTTCTCTAGGTGGTGTCATCATTCGTTCCCTTTTAAAATGGGATCCCAATACTCCCAAAGTTGACCCCAAGAAAAAAAGCCAAACGAACCCTTAAGAAAAATAACAATGGTGCCAAGACCAAAACACAGAAAAAGAAAAGTCCACAGAAAAAAGCGGCCACCCGCAAAAAAGGCACCTCGGCCAGGACGCAACCTTATCTTCGTCAACCACGACTTGCAAGAGAACATCTACAAGGACGTTTGGCAGGGTCCGCGTTGCCAGTAGCCTCATGTGCTTCCACTTCTCCGTTGCGGGTGATGCCAGCCAAATCCAATTTGACACACGTTCTTCCTAATTTGATGAAACATTGGAAATCTGCCTCTCCCAAAACGTCTCCTCCACCGGTGACACCATCGTCCACATTAGCGGCAGTAGCAGCTGCTCACAAAGTACCAGCTCCCAAAGTCAAAGTCCAAGAAAGATCTGGCATGTTAAAGAGTCTACTGGATTTGTCCAAACAAGAACTGTCCCGATTGAGTCCGTAACGAACCCCTTCACGATGTGTGTTACCTGTCATGAAGTTGATACGACGCAAAGATAATCAGTGGCGTCGCATTCCAGTATAAAAAAATGACTAAAAAGATAGACAAAAGAGGACAACAACGAGAATCAGTATTTTCTGTGCCACTGCTGAACACTCAAGGATGCTTCCTCAAAAACGTGCACACCACAACCCTCGTCGTTCTGCTGTCCAAAAAGGAAAAGGAAAAAGACAATCTCGTCATACTACAAAAGGCTTAAAAACCAAACATCGACGTCATCCCCTTCAAAGACGTAGTCCTTTAAAGAAAAAGAAGAGTCAACAAAAAGGAGGATCCTTTGGCAATTTTGGGAAATACATCGTCACCTTTTTGACGAAGCGCTAGTAGATAAAAAAGGGTGTGTACCAAGTCATTGACGTTAGTGGTATTGTGGAACGAACATGATCCCCAAGGGAAAGAAAAGGAAAGGACTACCTCCTCGTTTAGTCAAACACGGAGATGTGTTGTCCGTCCTGTCCAAAGCCTCTCCACTCTCCACTGATGCAAAAACAAATCATTAAAACTGCTTCCAAAGATGTCATCGATACCGTGTGCGAATGTTGTTTGAATGTCTTGAAAGGTACGATACCTTTGTCTCCACACCAGAAAAAATGCTTAGCCAAACATCGACACGTTCTTCGTCAAATGGTTCAAAAGAAAATATCCATTCGTCAAAAGAAAAAGATGCTGGTGCAACGCGGAGGATTTTTTCCCTTTCTTTTTCCTATCTTGGGAGGATTAGCAAAAGCCGGCGCGAGTATATTGCCAGGTTTTGCACAAGGGATAGCACGAGGGATCTCCCAAAGTTGATCCTTCCAGAAGATAAAAGGGTTACCATGGAGCACCACGATCTCAGACATAACCTTTGGAAGCCCGTGGAAGGAGGAAAACTGACTTTAGCACCAAGAATCTTGTGCCTGTTCCAAGTCGGAACTAGATCTCTTTGCCATGCCACCCACGATGATGACCATGCAAGAAGCCCAATGGGTTGAATTTCATCCCGTCTCCTCTTTGACGGATTCAGCTCCCATCGAGTTTGAAATCAAAGGACAACCCGAAGATTACATCGATCTCAACAACAGTTACTTGTATTTGAAAGTGAAAGTGACCAAAACGGACAACACCAATCCAGGAGCCAATGATAGAGTAGCTCCCGTCAACAATTTCATGCATTCCTTGTTCAGCGATGTGGATTTGTACATGAATAACAAACTGGTCAGCAGTAGCATGGATACTTACCCTTACCGAGCGTACCTCGAAAATCTCTTGACGTACGGAAAAGAAGCCAAGAACACTCATCTAGATGCTTGCGTGGTATGGAAACCTGACACAGCAGAAAAGTTTAACGACACAGCCTTGTCCGTAGTTGACGGTGACAATCCCGATCTTCACAATGAGGGTTTTAACGAACGTCGAAAGAAAATTCTGCAAGGACGTAGTTTAGAACTGTTCGATCGTTTGCATTTGGACATGTGGTTTCAAGAGAAGTATTTGCTGAACGGGGTGGATATTCGCTTAAGACTGAATCGTAGCAGTGCTGCTTTCCATTTGATGGCTCATGCCAACGAATACAAAACCATGATACAAGAAGCCAGGTTATACGTGCGTCGTGTGGAAGTGTTACCTAAAGTGGGAAATGATATCAGTCACACTTTGAGCAGAACGACAGCCAAGTATCCGATACGACGCGTGGAAGTAAAAACTTTCACCATTGCCGCTGGACTGCGATCTAAGATCGAAGATCATCTGTGCCAAGGACAGTTACCCAAACGTTTATTCATTGGTATCGTCAGCAATGCAGCCCTCAACGGTACCCACGATCAAACTCCTTTCCAGTTTAAGCACTGCGGAGTATCCAAAATCGAAGTCAGTCGCGATGGCAAAACTTTGTGTACCCGACCTTTCGAACCCAACTTTGCCCAGAAGAATTATTTGAGGTCGTACTTATCGCTGTACGAAGCCACAGGACAGTTAGGAACCAACACCAGTCACGGTATTTCCTACGACGATTATGCAGAAGGTTACACTTTGTGGGCTTTTGATTTCACTCCAGACCAAGGCAGCAACGAGGGACATTTCCACCCTATAAAATCTGGGCACATGCGTGTGGAACTTCAGTTTGCAGGCGCTCTTGCCGACACGGTGAATATCATTCTGTATGCCGAATTCGATAATACCATAGAAATCAACAGTTTGAGAGAAGTCATTCTAGACTATTAAACACTATGGAAAACTCTTGTCCCTCTTTGAATAGTGGAGAATCCATGGAAATGGCATGGGAGGTTACAGAGAAAGCAAACCCCAAAGACCAAAAAATAGAAGTAGTGATCATGCAGTCCAGATGGCCAGAACAGAAACAACAGTTAGTCGTCTGCTTTGCCAAACACTTGGAAGATACAATGAGGGACATGATTAAGAAAGATTGTTATGGATGTCAAATCGATCATCCCAGTCAAATTCAGCACGATAAATGTATGATGATGAGTCAAGAAGAAAAATTAGACGATTATCTGAACGAAGCTTGGAGTCTCATCTCAGAAGAAGCCGTGTTACTTCAGTGGTATAAAGACTTGTGTGCTCTGTAACAGAATTGTTACCGAAAGGATGGTGGATTAAATGAACAACACAAACAATATGTGAAAGAAAATATAAATTTATTAAATAAATTATTAATGAAAAATAATGATGTATCAACACAATAACTCATGCGCTCAACCCACAATTACACTCACAACCATTCACAATACATGAATAAAAGAAATATCACTACAAAATAAAACACAGATATAAAGGGATCTCTTGGACTATACACAGATCCAAGGAACCTTTACGAAAGTTATATTACCGCAAGTATAAATTACGATACAAACACAAAACATCAAACTATACTATCGCACGTATGGATTGCGACAACTAGCACGAACATATACATGTATTCAATCAAGTTGCTAGCTTTTATTGAGATTCATGAATTCCCTTGAAATACTATTGTGATCTGAAACAACCATGTAAATACAACAATGTATTCAATTGTACTACAATTGCAACACACACACATGTGTCTCGACCCTGTATAACCGTACGATTCACCACCTGTTGAATCGCCGCCCAGTTTCCCCGAAGACCTAGTGTTGACCAATACTTTTATCGGCCGTTTGCCCTTCACGGATCCACCACAGTTATACGTACAGACAGCATACAACATCTACTAGAACCAACGTTCCTCAATACCCTAGATGTCGCCCCGGATGTTTACAACTCTAGACAGTTCCGACACTCGGACTTCTAGATTTCCGTATATTTACACGTCACGACAGATGTAGACGAACAGACAATTCGACAGACAGACAGTCAGATACTTCAATTCGATTGCACAATAAATCAGCAACAATTTCAGCTACGATCTCAGAGATGTTATCAGCCGACGTTATCAGAGATGCTATCAGAGATGTTCCGCAATAAATCATCTACAAAATCAGCTACGATCTCAAAGACGTTATCAACGATGTTATCAGATGCTTTATCAGATGCGTTATCAGAGATTATCAGATGTTATCAGATGCGCTATCAGAGATTATCAGATGTTATCAGATGCGCTATCAGAGATGCTATCAGATGCGTTATCAGATGCGTTATCAGCTACGTTATCAGATGCGCTATCAGACGTTATCAGATGCGTTATCAGCTACAATAAAAAAAACCAGACTAATAATAGTTGTCTCAAAAACTAATCTAAACCTTAGATTACGCTATTGCATTTAAAGTCTAATAGTGACTAGTAATTCCAAATATTCCAAGTTTAAAATCTGCATTGCAATAAAGGCATCATTATATGAAATGATAAACTGAATAAAATTCACAATAAAACGAAATATAAATTTAAGACTCACCCCTTTGGCTGGAGATTGAAAGACGAGCTATCTTTCCTGTGATTAGATTCTTTAGGTCCCGTAATATTGATCATAAATATTCTGCCTTATATACCCTCAAATAGGTGAGCAGAAATCACGGCAAGATTACCGTGCACCACGTGAAACTAATGTTCCGGATTTCATGTAATTCAAAATCAGGCACATGCAAATCGTTACACGCCGCTTACCTTGGAGAAAACCTCTTATTCACCCCAGGTAATGCATGTACGACGAAACAAAGAAAATGGTGAGATTAGTTTGTAAATCAATTAGAAAATAAATTAAATTTTTCGCCTAATTCTGTGACATGCTCATTCCTCTCCTCCATTGCTTGCTCAAGAAATTGATCGCATCGAAGCTCTCTTGGCCAAGAGTAAGGAGACGAAGCAAACCAACAGTTACTTGACAGACCTTTTCAAGCAAAAAGTCTGGATTGAATTGATGACTTATCATCACCTGTGAAGAAAGGAAAAAAACAAGGCTACACAACAAAAAATGGATACCTGGGAACTTTATTATCTTTTGAACCGTAGTTCGTACACTGCTTCTTGGAATCCTGTCGTGTTTGCTAAAGATGAACTACCTCATCGCAAACCTCAAGAGAATCAAGCTTATGTCATCAACACAGATGACAGTCATCTTCCAGGAACTCACTGGGTAGCTGTCTACTTTCCTCAAGAGGGTTGTGTGGAGTATTTTGATTCGTATGGATTACCTCCTTTGGAAGATGATATCATTGATTTTATGAGAAGAAATGCCCAGACGACACTATTCAATAATGTGAAATTACAAGGCACAGATTCTATGGTGTGTGGACAATATTGTGTCTATTATCTGCATCATCGCAGTCTAGGATATTCTTTAGAACATTTAGTGACTTATTTTGATCGTCATTCGTCTCGAAACGATGACAAAGTAGATCGATGGTTTTGTGACCATTATGGTTATCTGTTGTCTTTAGCTAGGAAACGTAGTGTACATCAATGGCCCAATGACTTCCAACAGTGGAAATCTCAATTTAATTCACAACGTTGTCAACCATGTCAAAGATAATGTATTAGTGTTATGGAAGAAAAAAAATGTTTGTTATTTAAAAAATGTTTGTTATTTGAAAAATGTTTGTTATTTGAAACAATTGTGTTTTGTAAGTTGTTTTGTTATTTGAATAAAAATGTGTTTTGAAACCAATGCGTCTGTCGTTTGTTTTACATTTTTATTCATGTAGATGCTCTTTGACTTTTCTTTCTGTCCCTCACATCAAACTATCCCAACGTTTCCAAACCCTAAACCGTAGAGGTGTGTTTGACTCATCCTCCTACGAAGATGTGCTCAAGACTAGCTAAGCTGAACGAAGCTTACGTCACTCTGCATAGTATCAGACACAATCTGATGTCAAAGCCTGAAGAGACAGAGAATGTTAGAATGCTACAAGTAACGGAAAACATGGAAGACTAAGCAAGAAAATGGATAAGTTAAACAAGCAACTAACCACAGATCCAGTTGTAGACTTGCTACCATCCGAAATATTAACGGCAACATTCTCCTCAAATATAAATGCAAAAGAAATAACCCAGACGACTTTAGATGTACATCCGGGGTCACCTAGGATTACCAGAGCTACTGCCAGGAAAATAACAAGCCAAATAACCAATGTGGATGAAGCCATCAAATACAAAAATGGTAAAAAACCTATTAGCATACAGATCATATCCAAAAATTCAACAATAAACGAATTAGATCACCAAGGAGTGAGAACTGACAACATAATAACAGCAATAACAGGAACGGAAAACGTAGCAAAAATAGCAACACCTGAAATGGAAAAAACAATAACAACAATATCAACAAATGACCCACATGAAAAGAATACAGCGGGAAGTAAAAATGCAACAACAAACGAAATAGAGAAACAGGGAGAGAGAACTGGCAACACAACAACAACACTAAATTCAGGAACGGAAAAAAAGAAAAACAACACCTGAAAAGGTTAAAACAACCATAACAATAACAACAGACGACTCGCAGGAAAAGAATAAAGCGAGAAACAAAGATGCAACAATCAATGAAAAATATAAACAAGGAGTGAGAACTGACAACACAGCAATAACAATAACACAGGAAACAGAAAACACAACAACAATAATAACACCTGAAATGGAAAAAAAAAACAACAATAACAAAATATGACCCACATGAGAAGAATATAACAGGAGACAAAATATATCAAATGAATCAAACTTCAATCAACATAAACCATGACAACAAGGACAACATCAACATAACAGAAAAGAAAAACAGCTACACCTTACACAGTAGTCAAGAACCCGGACCATCTAAACACATCTCGGATAGAGAGATGGAAGAGATAAACAAAGCAATTAGTGAGGCTGATCGGATTGAACGGTACGGAAAGGAATACGAACAATGGCAAACAGTAGCAGCAAAAACAAGCAAAAGGGCATATGGAAATGGAAATAAAGAAGATAAAGGGAAACATCCAATGAAAGGCCCACACAAAATCAAAAGTATCAAACACGTTAGAACGAATATTGACAACAATAGCAAACTAAAAACAATTGTGCAAAATGAACAAAACAGCACCAACGATAATATTGGCAACAACATCCAAAAATGTAGGTACATAGAAAATACCTCTAAGAACAAAAACGACAATTATAATCAACAAACAGGAGATAGCAACAAACAAAAGATGTATCAGCAACATCAACAACAAAGGAAAATGGGCAATCACCAATACCAGTACCATGCACCAGAACACACTATCTTCATAGCCAGTGCAACTTCGAGACTGCTACGCATTAGTAACAGGAGCCTAGCTAATGCACTCATACAACAACATGGCGGAGAGTTTAGGATTGTTAGACCGCAAAAGGATTATATCATAATACAATGCAACACATTGAAACAAGTCTGCAAATATATGGAAATCACAACCATAGCAGGGCTCCCAGTACAAATCACAAGGCACAAAGCCACAATCAAACATTACAATAATAATAACAAAACAAGCACGACTCAAGATAAGGATAAATACACCCAAATATCATATTTAGCAAACCAAGCTAAATACAAAGCAATTCTTAAACTACCTCGAACAATGGTGTGGAAAACGCAAAAAAATATTGAATATGACCTCAGATTTCACAAAATAACTTGCAAAAGGGTTGTCAAATTACGAAATCATCTAGGAATGTAAACGTCAACAATCCTACTAGAATTCCAACAACCCCCACCAGCACACGTCAGAATTGGACCACATGGAACTAAAGTAAAACTACAGCAGTACATCAACAAACCCCGATACTGCAATAACTGCTGTAAATGGGGTCACTTTTCTTCCCGCTGCCGTTCACACCCAAGATGTGGAAAATGTGGCGGCAAACACACAGGAACATGCTTTATTAAAATACCAAAGTGTGCTAACTGTAGGGCTGATCACAAATCATATGATACACAATGCCCCATAGCAGTACAAGAAAAAGTTATTATTCGACTAATGGATCAACAAAACATCTCCTATAATCAAGCCAAGAAACAACATATGCAAAAGGAAATCATACCTAAAGCAAAAAAGGCAGAAGTACAACCCAAATTAAAAACATTTAAACAAAATAATGACAAAGATACAACAAGACAAGCTTCAAATCAGGAACAAACATTAACACCACCTGCGAGAACGAGAAACCTAGATACAACCGCAAACACCGAGATATTTTTCAATAGAACAACCATTGACACCTATTTAAACAAACTACAAAAATCAATCAGCAACCAAATGAAGAACGACCGAATTACTAAAGATGAATTTATTAGCATATATATGCAGCAAATACAGGACTACCTAGCATCAACCCATCACGAATAAATCAACAACAAACAAAAAAAAAATATTAACAACAGCATAAACAATGGATATTGGAAATAGAAATAAAAATAAAAATAAAAATAAAAATAATGCTTCGACTAACAAAACAAAAAACAAGACCCCAGACAAGTTACTTATATGGCAATGGAATTGCAGAGGGCTAAATAAAAACCATAAACTAATCGCAGCAATCCACGGAACAATCACCAAGCCCAAGATCATCTGTCTTCAAGAAACTCTACTTAAGGAAACTAGTACAAACATTCCTAAAATAACGGGATATCAATCTACATTCTTAAAACACAGAAGTACCGGCAAAAAAGGAGGAGGCCTAGCCATATATGTACATGAGACCATCACAGACGCAGTAGAGGAAGTTATTAATGTGAACTCAGGAGAAACACCAGTTGAATTTCAAAAAATTGTTTTCACAGTAGCAACCAAAACAATACATCTGTACAACATATATGATCCAGGACAAAATAGCCAAAACAACAACCGACTTTTTCAACAAATATTCAAGAAAAGGGGCACAAACACTATTATCTGCGGCGACTTCAATGCACATCACACAGAATGGGGTAGTGACCGCACAGATACAAGAGGGAAAAACATCTTAAAATACATAACAGAAGAACAACTAGAACTTTTGAACAACGGAACCCCCACACGTATAGACCCCAGCCAAGGCAAACTCTCTACCATTGACCTAACCATTGCGACGCCTAGCCTGGCTGTAATTACCCAATGGGAAGTGATGCAACATTCTACATTAGGCAGCGACCACTTCCCCCTATGCACCACCATATACGTCTCGTGCCCAACGGAGCAACAAAAAACACAACAAAGATGGAAACTCAAAAATGCAAACTGGAACAGCTTTAAAGACCAACTTAAATTAGTAAACCTTGCGGAAATCCAAGATAAGGATACAAATAAATATTATGACAATCTCATACAAATTTTAAACGAAGCGGCAAATAAGAGTATACCCAAAACAACAGGTTTCCATTATAAACAGACGGCAATCCCCTGGTGGACAGAAAATTGCAAAATTGCCATTCAGAAGAAAAAAACAGCCTTAAATCGCTTTAAACACACAAAAACCGCCTCTGACTTTTTTATATACAAACAAACAGAAATCAGCACTAGGACGGTAATAAATGAGGCAAAAAAGGACTCATGGAGAAGATACTGCACAACGCTCAATCATAAAACAAATACTAAAGAAATCTGGAATAAAATAAAAGCCATGAAAGGCAAAACACCCACAACAGCGCCGAAAATCCAGGGAACAAAAAACAACATGGAAGTAGCAGAGAAATTAGCCCAACACTTCGCTAACTCCAGCAGCGATAACAATCACAAACACGAGTTCTTACAGCAAAAATCAACATTAGAAAAAGAATTTCCCCACATTTTCAAAGATCGAGACAACAGAGATTCGCCACTGAATGACCCTTTTAATCTGAAAGAATGGAGACAAGCCCTCAGCCAAAAAAAAAAGTACATCACCAGGAGAGGATAACCTAGGCTATGAAATATACAAACAATTACCACCCAATATGCAGAGCATTACCTTAGACTTAATAAATCTGATATGGAGAACAGGTCGCATCCCCACACTATGGAAGCGAGCCATAATCATAGCCATCCCAAAACCAGGCAAAGACCCTACTAATGTAACCTCCTACAGACCTATTTCACTAACAAATACAATCTGTAAGGTAATGGAAACAATGGTCAACAATAGATTAAAACACCACCTAGAACAAAATCAACTACTGGCTGAAACCCAAAGTGGATTTAGGAATAAACGATCTACACTTGATCAATTAATCCGTCTGGAAGCCAACATCAAATTAGCATTTAATGCCAAAAGGAAAAGAGATAGACACCTAATAGCAATATTTCTAGACCTAGAGAAAGCCTTCGACCTAGTCTGGACCAATGGCCTCATATCTCAACTCAACCAATTTGGCATAACAGGAAGAATGCACCACTGGATAGCAAACTTCCTTACGGGAAGAACCTTTAAAACTAGAGTAAGAGAGGCCTTGTCCCAAACATATACACTGGATAATGGAACCCCCCAAGGAAGTGTGATTAGCCCAACCCTATTCAATCTAATGGTCAACAATCTAACCAACTATCTCAAAAATTGCCCAGTTGATCTGTCACAATTTGCCGATGACAGTAGTATCTGGAAAGCAGGAAACCCGAATAGTCAAAAGAACATCACTCTAATTCAGAAAGGACTAGACATCATCGGCACATGGGCCAACAACTGGGGTTTCAAAATATCCCAAATAAAAACAGTTGCCATGCTCTTCTCCCCAACTAATAAACAACCTAAATACCCTAAACTATATATGCAGAATCAGCCCATCCAATTCCAAAAGGAGACCCACTTCCTGGGAATGCTACTAAATGAAACAATCAACTGGAAATCACACATACAACAAACTATTCAAAAATGTCAAAAAGATCTAAACATACTTAAAAACATCAAAGGTACTACATGGGGAGCTGATCAGCAAACTATGCTAATGATCTATAAATCTTTAATTCGAAGTAAGATAGACTATGGCTCCCAGATCTATTCCTCAGCCAACAAGGAAACACTTAGACAACTAGATAGCATCCAATATAGAGCACTTAGACTTTGCACTGGTGCATTACCGAACACCTCCCTGGAAGAACTACAAATCCTCGCATGTGAACCACCATTACAACTGAGAAGAGAAGAACACATACTTAGATACGCCTGTAGAATCTCAATACATAAGGAGATTAATCCCATCAGAAACATAATAAGTAAATGTCAAACTACCTTTAGCTCAAGACTGGTACCACATCCTCCAGCAGCTAACAAAATACACACACTCTGCAAAGAACTCAATCAAATAGAACTCCAAGCAGAACAACTACTTATCAAGGACCCCACACCTTGGAGAAATAACCAACCTAACATCAACCTAACAGCACTCCAACTGGTACATAAGCGCGACAACCCCAATATCACATTAACACAAGTACAAAGCCTCATCAACAACAACTATGATGGATATGTAAAAATATATACTGACGGCTCAAAATCTAAAGAACTACATAGAACGGCTGCAGCGGTAGTGATCCCAGAACATCAGATCACATTTACGACAAGACTACCAGATGACTGTTCCATATATACCGCGGAATTCTGGGCCATCAACCGAGCCCTAAAATGGATAGTAACACAAAATCAAAAACAGTACGTAATCATAACAGACTCACTTAGTGTACTTGAAAGTATTGAGACAGGTAATTCCAAAAGTAGACAAAATCTTCTAGAGGACACTATGCTGACTATCAGGGAAGCAGATAAATCACACCAAACCATACACTTCTTGTGGGTGCCATCTCAAATCAATTTGCTTGGAAATGAAAAAGCAGACAAAGCAGCAAAAAGCAGTCTGATGAAAGACCAAATTGAACCCGTCAGTACAACACTCAGGAACTATATAGTCAAGTCAGGGACAGAATTAATAATAAATGGCAACAACAATGGGAAAACTCCACAAAGGGTAGACATCTATACCAACTACAAAAAGAGGTCACTAGAACCCAACGTTTACCAAAAAGCCTTGCAGCCATTGATATTAAAATAATCAACAGAATCAGAACAGGTAAAACACTACTAAATGGCAGCTTTATGAAACTTATAAGTACAGGACCCACGCCGGATAAATGTCCACACTGTCCAGAAACTGAAACATTGGAACATGTATTCAACATATGTCACAAATACCATCGACAACGTACCGTCTTCCAACTACAACAAAGAAAACTTGACTCAGTTACATCATTCCCCCAAATTCTAGATAAAAGGTATAACAAAAACGTAAATGCTACCTATATAAATATACTTAATTACCTAAAATCAATAGACATAAAACACAAAATATAAATATCAAAACCATCAAATAAGTACATAAACATAAACATAGCCAAAGAGTTAATATTTATCAATCAAGGGGCCAGAGCAGATAATAACATCGCTAGCTCAAAAAACAGACCCACGTAACAATGCCTTAAATAAGCGGACCAAAAAAAAAAAAAATTATAACTATATTATAATTATAAATATATAACTATCAAATAGATAAATAATTAACGAGGCCATATCGGTTAAAGGGGCCAGAGCGGATAGTAATACCGCTAGCTTAAAAAAGCAGAACAACTTAACATTACCCTAAAATAAATATATAAAATAAAATAGAAAAGGGGAAAGGAAGGGAAAGGGGGGATAATATAAAGATTGTAATGCGAGGAAAAAAGGAAGAAACGGGAGAAAGGGAAGAAGGAGAAGGGGGAAAATAAGAGAACATTACACTAAGTAGTGGCACAATGTAGGTACAGTAAAACCAGTCAACCGGCAAGTGGCAAGATAAGTGTGATGAGAACACCGGGATCAAATAGTGATAGCTCAAGGAAACATAACACCAACAAACCGACAAGAAAAAGTAAAAGGAAAGGGAAAAGAAGGATGGAAGAAGGAAAAAGAAAGAAAGAGGGAAGAAGGTAGTAGGAAGAAAGTGGGAAAGAGAAAAGGGAAAAGAAGAGAAAAAGAAGAAGGAAGAAATGAAATAACACCAAACTTTTTTTTAAAATTTTTAATTATTATTTTTTTTTAATTTTTAATTATTTTTTTTTAAATTTATTTTTATATATATATTTTTAAATATTTTTAATTTTTAATTTGTTTTAATTTTTTTAATTTTATTTTATTTTATTTTATTTTTCTCCCTAGGGTTCTAATTTGGTACGATAACCCTTTTCAAACAATCTCTTTCTCGAAATCTAACTTGATCAATTTTGACCACCGCTCAAAATTAACAAGCTAAAATACCTAACAGTGACTACACTTATTTATGTCGCTAAGACATTTTAGCAATTAAATTTGTTAAGGACCTACAACATGTACACTATGTACTAGAAATATTTATTGTTAGGAAAGATGAAAAATTCTATGACTATATGGATTTGATATAATTGCACAGGTGGCTTACACAATATTGGTATTTGTTCTGCCTTCCTGCTTTGCCGTGACCCGACATTTTACTCTAAGGCGAGACTGCCATTTAACGCGGGTGCCGGGGAGACTGCGACAACACAGCCTAGTGTAGTCAAAGTTACCTTTGGTCCCGACCAATCAAATAGCCCGACCCTCGGGCATTAACTGGTCGCGAAAGCACATAGTTGCGCATGCGACAGTAATTCATATTAAAAAAAACCCCACCAAACCATCATTCAGGCGAAGACTGCGGACCGAGTAGGACGGCTTTTCTGGAGCTGGCGACCTGGTGACGTCACAATGGGAGTGCGAAAGCATGATGAAATCCCGGGCTTATTGCTAAGGACGTATATTGTGATGTTATCCCGTCACAGCTACAGAGGGAAAAATCAACTTGTACAGCGGTGGCGCATACAGAAATCTCAACATAGAAGTTTCATAAGTCCCGAACTAGTTTTACGGCAGGAATAGAAATGGAGGGAAACCTGTATAGCGGCAGCGACCTCGACCTTCTCGAAGTGGATATTTCATAAGTCCCGAACTTGTTTTGCGGCAGGGATAGAAATGGAGAGGAAATAGCGGTCTCTACTTCCACCAAAATACGAATTGAAGAGAAATGGCTTCTATGGATGTTGATTGCTGCGTTATCATGCTAATGGAACCATATTGCAACCAGCCATGGAAAATTAAGCAATATGGCGGACCTGGGGCGCGCTGACTGGTGATGACAGAATATGAGTGAGATTGTCCCACAGGACTACATGATGATATAAGATGATATTGCCAAGTCAGCGAAATACTACCCCAGATAACCAGGAGTATGATAGAAGATACAGCTGTCATACAGACATGGCCGCCACCACCGGACTATGAGGAAAGCCGTACAATGAAAAGATTTTTCATTGCCATATTTCTTTGCCTGAATAAAAGGGGACTCATTTGGTTACGAGTACCCCTCTTTGAACAACTATCCGTGGCCCTAAAAAGACTAATTTGGCCTTATTGGTGCCGCCTCCAACAAAATTTATGACCAAAAACAAACTACCATTGACTACACTACTATATGTCGCTTAGACATTTTAATTTCTAAAATTGTTAGGGACTTATTTTATGTACACTTATGTACTAGTTTATTTTGGAAGTAGGAATGGTAATAACAATTCTTCAACTTATAGATTTGAGCAATTACACAGGTGGCTAACACATTATTGGATGTTAGGCTGTCCATTAGTATAACTGGACTGAATTTGACCTTTCGTATGACCTTGTCGTTTCAGGTGTGAGCTGCGTCCGTGCCGTGCTGTCTTGCTGTTTGCGTGCTTGGTGTATGTGACCTGTCCAGCGGTCCAGGACCTTTTTCTCCTTTTCCTCGACTGCTCATCAAAATTACTAGCGAAATGAGAAAACATTTTCCCTCGATACCAGTGGTTCCGATTGGTTGATAGGGGTGGGTGTGTGTGGGTCCTATTCCTACCCACCCTATGGGCTTTCATTTCTCCCGATAGTTACTTTTTAGTAATTCGGGAGAACGCCCTACATTAATAGTGTAATTAAGCACTTAAATGCCTGAGGGGAGGGAGTAGCGACCCCTCCCCAAGGGACCTAAAATGGCTACCGACATGGTAGCTATAAAAGTTGCCCATATGTCCCTTCGTGGACGGCGGCAACTATAAAAATCCAACATTCTTGCTTGCCAACACCAAACCAAATATGATCATTTCGGATCACACCCAACCAAATTCATAACTTAAAATAACCTAACCTGAACAAAAACAAATAGTCACTCTGACACCCTAGTATAGGTTTTTTGTTTTTTCTAGGGTGAATTTCCCTCTTAAGAAGGTTTTTTTGCCGGTAGGATGGTGGAGAACTGTACAGTACAGTACTTAATTAGGGGCATAGTGATAAGTGTTAGGAAATTCTGTAACTTATAAATCTCGATATAATTACACAGGTGGCTAACACATCATTAGTGTATAGGGCATCCACTAGCACAACTGGACTGAATTTGATACAAAACTAAGGGAGCCTTCGGCAGGGTGTGGCGTCTGTGGCTGTTGCTGCCTTTGTCCTTGCGTGTTCGGTGTGTGTTGCTGCTTCGCGGGTTGTGTTCTCCGGGAGTGCCTTGGGGGCGTCTCGTGTTTCTTCGTGGGTGGGTGTGGGTGTGTGTTTCGGGCTGTCTCTGCGTGTGGGGCGGCGTGGAGCCTGACTGGGACCTTTTCCGCCTTTGCCTCTTCCTGCAGGTGCCGCATCTATAAGTTGATGGGGGAGGTGTCGTTGGGTCTTACCTACCTACCCTAGGGCTTCCATCTATACCGATAGTTACTAATTAGTAATTCGGTATAACGCCCAAATTGATAAGTGCATTAGTATGCATATAAATGCCTGAGGGTAAATGAGTAACGACCCTTCCCCAAGGGAAAATAAATGTCCAGCGATATGCTGGATATAAAAGTAGCCCATATGACCCTTAGTGGCCGGTGGTTACTATAAAACTCAGATTGATTGACAGTCTGGCTCCCTATCGTTGGCGTATCAACCCAAAGAAGATGAGTAAACTACAAAAATTGAGAGAGCTTCAAATGCACCTGGAGAATGCTAGACGTCTCCTGGACGAGCTGACAATGGAGGCCATAGTAGAACAGGCCAGGATTGAAAAAGAAGAGGAGGAAAGAAAAAAGAAAGAAGAGGAGGAGAAGAAAAGACCGATCTTGCCTCACCGCATGATGGTTAAAGCCTGTCGGGTGAAACCTGAGGTGAGGACGCCTTCACCACCAGAATCAGCTCATCAAGCACAGGCAGCTTCCTCTTCACTCCCAATCACAAGAGTGAATTGGGCGCAACAACCACAGTCTCAGCCGCAACAACCACAGCTTCATCCACGGTTGCGGAATAGAGGAAGAAATGAAGAGAATTTCACTATCCCTCAAAGTGAAGACTGGGATAGTGAAGCCACTCATTCTCCCTCTGCGCTCCCAATGACAAGAGTGAATTGGGAGAAAGATTGGAGTAGGAGATGTGTGTGCGGGGCTAGACCTGGGCGATGTCAACATTAGCCAGGTGCATTTTGAAGTTTAAAAAAACAGCCCTTCTCAGGGCTGTCCAAATGTCTAGAAAAGAGACTGTTCAAATTGCCAAAGCAATGGGTATAAGAGAGGAGTAGTGTGATTATAAACACTGACTCTTTACTGATATAATAGTGTGTGTGTGTGTGTGTGGTTAGTAAATGGTGTGATTTTAGACAGTAAATAATATGGTTTGTTTTGGCTGCTTCCCGTGTGTGTGTCGTTAGTATATGGTGTGATTTTGGATAGTAAATAATATGGTTTGTTTTGGCTGCTTCCCGTGTGTGTGGTTAGTATATGGTGTGATTTTGGATAGTAAATGATATGGTTTGTTTTGGCTGCTTCCCGTGTGTGTGTGGTTAGTATATGGTGTGATTTTGGATAGTAAATAATATGGTTTGTTTTGGCTGCTTCCCGTGTGTGTGTCGTTAGTATATGGTGTGATTTTTGGATAGTAAATAATATGGTTTGTTTTGGCTGCTTCCCGTGTGTGTGTGGTTAGTATATGGTGTGATTTTGGATAGTAAATAATATGGAGGAACAACAAAACCAAGGCACCCAAGAAGGATACGGGGACTCGCCGGACGGAATGAGGGAACTTCGGTTACACCCTGTAACACTCCATCAAAAAGCCCTTTTAAGGGCTATTTATACTTACAGAGTTTCCTTTTGGCTCGGAAACTCTATTCGACAATCTCTTTCTTCAAAAATCAGACTTGATCAATTTTGGCTCTCCACCATCAAAATTAACAACCCATTTAACCTGACATTGACCAACCTACACATGTCACTTGACATACCTAGTTTACAAAATTGATAGGGAACACACAAAATGTACACTCTGTACTAGACAAAAATTGGAATGTTAGGATGTTAGGAAAAAATATAACTTGAAAGATTGACTCAATTGCACAGGTGGCTTACACAATATCGGTATAGGATGTCCACTAGCAACAACTGGACTCATTTGATAAGGCTAGGGCGGGCAACACGAACGACATCAAGTGCCAGTTCACAGATCCTTTTCCTCCTCCTCCGCTGCCTGACTCCAACACCAGCAAATGACTAGAAGTGGAAACCATTTTTCACTAGTCATCATTTGGTGCCATTGCACCTCTAGCTCTGCATCCTCCGATTGGTTGATAGGGTTGAGTGCGTGGCTGTTCTATTCCCACACACCTGGGTCTTTCATTCATGTCGATAGCTCCTTATAGGGGTGCGGCATGACGACCAAATTAAATAGCATACTATGTATGCATAAACGCCCGTGGGGATGTGGCACCATTCCTTCCGCACGGGAAAATCTAAATCACTACCATATTAATTGGTAGTGTAAAATAGTGAACAAATGACCCTTTGTGGCCGGTTTCACTTAAAACCATAATTCATTCACATTAGAACAATTCCACGGAATAACCATAGAAGATGGCAAAAGCATCAAGTTTATTCAACAATTTAAGACACATCTATTTCTGGATATTAGACGGGGAATATGAAGTGGAAAATCTACATCATAAATGGAAGTTTACGAACAGTCTGAACTTTGCAAAAAGACTGAAAATAGCCAGGGAGCTCTTAGAAGGAATGCTAGAAGAAGAAGCCAAAAAGTTACGAGGCTGCATTAACCCACCCTATGTTAGAGTAGGGACATTGAAGCAAGTGATAGATATTGTCGAAAACGTCAAGTGCTTTTTGGATAATATCTTGACAGAGTACCCTCATGTCCAAAATGGCTTGGACCCGCTCAAGAAAGTTGAAGAACTGATGAGAAAGGAGCTATTAGAAGAAGTGAAGAAGATAAAAGATAACTGGAGTAAGGAGAGAAAGGATAGAAAGGACAATGAAAACCAAAAAAAGAAAGAGGACTTTGAAAGATTAAATAATAATTGGATCAAGATACAAGAGAAGTTTAGAGATATGGGACATCCTGACTGGATTCCCGAGGACGAAAAGAAGAAGAAAAACGGAATCATTGGTAAAATCAAAAGGTGGTGGAACAACGGCAGAAAATAAAAGAAGAAGAAGTATCCAAAGGCCCTTTTCAGGGCCACTCATAGGCCTCGAAAAGATATTAGCTTTCTTTGCCACCATTTTTCCCTTGCCGCTATAAAGACCCCTATACCAATAATATTCCCCATGTTCAATTTCCCTTGTCGCTAGATAGACCAACAATGTTCAATTTCCCTTGACGCTAGATAGGCCCAAATAGTTCCCATGTTCAATTCCCCTTGTAGCTAGATAGACCCACCATGTTAAATTCCCCTTGTCGCTAGATGTGCCCAAGCACTTTTTGACTGGATTTTCCATTGTCGCTAGAGTGCCCCCTATAACTACTTGCATTGCTTATTGTATTAAAATACTTTCTTTAATTAAGATTTAGTGAAATCTATATTGTTCTTCTGCCATCCAATCATGCTCATTCATCCATTTTTCAATCTTAGAATATTTTGTAAACAGTCATTTTTATAACACAGTTTCTGGGTCTGATATATTAAGGGAAACAAAATCAATACAGTTATATGACTTTTTTAAATTGATGCTTTACGTAATTCATTTTATAACGTTGGGATAAGTATTTCACTTAATTAGTTTTAATGAATATTGACATCAGTGTTTATTTTTTATCTGAAAAAGGAACACGTTTACGCGCAAGTTACATGCAGATTCTGTAATTATAGGATAATTTCACAAATTTGACTAGATTTTTAATTATTCAGTTTTGATTTCTTAAAAGAATTATATAGCAAAAATATTCCGATATATGAAAAGTTTCAAAAAGACTAGATAGATAGATAGATAGATAGATAGATAGATAGATAGATAGATAGATAGATAGATAGATAGATAGATAGATAGATAGATAGATACTCGTTTAAAATGACGCGCCCCATTTTCTCGTCCGAGTTAATATAAATTCTTTACGAGATCGATCCCTGTTGGATAGGACCAATGAAAACTTTCAACAACCAAAGGCAATTGAAATTTGTTCGCATACTTTGCAATACATAGTGTACATAAGATTGTTATTTTCCTATTTAAAAATGTGATCAATGAACAGAACCGAAAGCACTTTGTTTATATAAACTCTTTTATTTGTATAAATTACAAACATATGTACATACAAAAATATCATATCATAGAACTCTCATGCATTTGTACAGTATATTGTCTTGCTCGCAATATCTCGAATCTTTGATGGCGTACATTCAGATTTTGGAAAAAAAAAATCAATGATAATAACTCTTGTTTTGTAAGTATGGCATGTACACACACACACACACACACACACATACACACACACACACACACACACACACACACACACATATATATATATATATATATATATATATATATATATATATATATATATATATATATATATATATATATATATATATATACAAGCGCAATGGTTATGACAAACATGTTTGGTGAGGAGAATGGAATCGATGGAAGCACATTGGTTAAGTCGGGTGGATAAAGTTAGTTGAATTTTTGGAGGAACCGTTAATTCATCATGGAGAATAACATTCTCATCTGAATAAGATTTCCTAGTCCAAGGTCACCTCCACTGCGCACTTGTTGGGGCTGGCCTTGACCGCCGAAATCAGTACTTGCGCCGACTGGAACTTGAGCTTGAGGAGGTTGTTGACCTCTCTGACCGCCAAACATACCGGACATCATTTGGTACATCATTAGCTCACCTAATGAGAGAAAAATGTAAGGTTCCCATTCACTATCACGTAGCAACCTATAGTAATATAATACATACAAATTGCCCTGGTAATCTGCTACGCTGAGATGGCACGAGATAATAAATACAGAATCTATATCAGACATAATGAATTAAAGAAGTTAATATCACGTACACATTTAGGAATAAAACTTTATGTCAAAGAGTGAATTGATGACCATTAGACCACGACTCCGTTCTTTGGATTCCTTACAATTATGATCTGGAAATTGATTCCAATTTCACATAAATTTTGAAAGTTATATTCCACGTTTTTACTTTAGTTTATAAGTATTCAGCTTTTAATATCTGGTTATATTTGATTACCAAGTAGAAACTCCGCGTTAAACCATGTCGACAGAGAATTGGTAAACCGGAAGCTTTATATTTTTGGTAAATGTGAAACCATAGTGAATGGTGGAGTAAAACGTACTTAAAATGGATGAGAAACTAATCAGTGTTGGCATAGCTAAAACATCTAGCAAAATAGATGAAGGTTGAAATGGACAGAAGTTGCGAGAGAGAACAATCAAGTTATAAGCATCAAGTCGAACAGAGAACCAGATAAGCAGAAAAATCTAACTATAATGGAATAGAAAACAATACAGAGAAATTTATTATCTTTACAAATTAACATATCTTCAGATAAACAGACGGTCGTACAAGCAGACGGAAAGAAATAGGATGAAACTTACCAGCATCAAAACCTACAAAGGCGTAGGATTTATACGTGCAAACAGCAAGAAAGACTAACAACAAACAAACCGTCTTCATCTTGATGCTATTATGGTTTTCTAAGACTCTGCAAAGAGGAAGAAACAAAACAGTCTGCAATGTGTGTATTTCTTGAGCATTCTATAAAAATGTACAAAACGTTTTACAATTATCCTGTTTAATTGTAATGTACTATTCTCGACTATTATCCACCTTTCTTGTGGTCGGCTTAGGAATGAAAGATTATATTGCTGGAAAAAAGACTTTCCTTTGCTGATGATGAATAGCAATTTGTTTTAAAGACGGAGAGGAAAAGAAACGAAACAGGAAATTGCTTAAAATTCACTGGGCAACCAAAACAATGAAAAGAGTCTGTAATTTGTACAAAATCAGACCTATACTTACAATTGATGACACGATAGCCATTCTTAATTATCACAGTTCTTATGAACTATTGCGGCTTATCAATATATATTACGAAAACAAATGACCAAGATATGAATTATTTTTAACAGGAAACTGTATAAGCCATTCTATTGGAAGTCAGGATGATGCCTGTTTATTGGTTTTCAAAATTTATAGGCCCAAAGTCAGGCAGATTGTAACATCAGGCAGGCTTACGAATAAAATAAGTCTGACATGTGATTGAAAGGGATTGGTATTATATATCATCATATTATTTCTAAGGGGCTTGTTGGTCTACACAGTTTATAGTATAAATCAATATTAGTAAATACGTATGATTATTGGAAAGGTTGCATTTACAAAAAACAAAGTAATCTGAACATTCTCTTGGCTTTGGTTGCACAAAAGTATTTCAGAAACACTTTTGAAATCAAAAGTGTTTTATGAAAGTAAATGAACAAATGTGTCTTGAATCTTTATTTTCTTTTCTAAATTATAATCAGTGGAGAATAATTGAAAGATATTTGAAAATTAAAAATGCGAAAACCTATCTTTCAAATAGCTACAAAAAAGCCAGAATTTGTTAGAAATAAGATTTTTGGGCTAAGATGGGTCAAACACCAATATATATTTTGAACCAGCGGTGATAATATATTGGGCATGAATAGGAATTGTCTGATTAATTAACGCATTGTTTCATTAAAACCCCAAGTAATTGTCGCGATAGATGAGTTACCATCACATGTTAATAAGAAAACGAGAGAATTATTCTGTACTTTCCAATTTCATCCAACATGTAAAACGTTAAATACATTTAGTGGTGCTGAAACTGGTATCAATTGCATGATATTACAGTGTCTAATATAAGAATAGGAACATCCAACGCCTGAACAAATTGTCACAGTGATACGACAGTATATAATATAAAAAAAGGAACAGCCAACGCCTGAACAAATTGTCACAGTGGCCTATTTACCTTTATTCTACATTGTTTTGCAAGGAAGTGAACTCATTCCTACTATGCATTATTTTAGTATTAACAAAAGCGAACTAAAATGTAAAATATACATAGTCATTCTCCTTCCATCCCGTCTTGTGCATTTGTATTAACTATTAACAGTTTCTTATTTGATGTTGAGAAGTTTTGAATCGAAAAACCTTAAAAGAAAGAGAAAATGTAGTTTTTAATCTTGCAAAGGTATGTTAGAAAGCTTAAATAGTAAGATACTATTTTGATGTTGTTCATAAATTGAATCACTTCTCATTTTTAAAGATTCATACAAGCGAGGCAAATTTCAAAACATTTAATATCCTGCTATATAAAACTCACCTGGAGCACATTAAAGTGACTGTAAGAGAAAAAACAAACACATACAGAATTAAACAAACTGTAAATGGACCGAAATCATCCCTACCTGAAAAAGATTCCGTATCAGCTGAGTCCACGTGAAACGTAGTAAGTGTTTTGCTATGGGCACATTTCGGCTTTTATACGTTCCATTCAATCACAACAGGAAAGGATATATTATAATATTCAGGGGCATGACCTGTTACAGATGGTCTCACTACAGATCCATAAATGTCAAGACCATGTCCAGAAGTGACAGATACACGTCATTTCGGTGATTGGTCTTTGGTGAATGTTTCATTGTTTAACTAAGAAGATTTAGGCAATAACAAATTCTTCTTGTCACATGGGGTAATATATCTTATCCAGTTCTGACAAAATGACCCCAGTCAGCCTCTATTGAACATCGAGGGTGTGTCTTTCAGTGAGCAGTTACAAATGTTTCAATGAAATCAATAATAACTGTATCACTGCCAGCCTTAAACTGTTTTAAAGTTCATACCTAAAGGCCACTTTGAATTAATTAATGCAGTGGGTTATGAGTGTGTATGTGTGTTTTGTGACCGTTTATCGCGATGTCTAGCACTGGACCATCATGCCACAGACCTGTAGTATCATGTCCAACCTAGTCACATTATCCTGACACGATGCCGACCAATCCTAACACTAACCTCTTATAATATTTCAAAGTCTTTGGTATGACTCGGCCATGGTTCGACTTTCCACATCGGAGGTTGACGCTGAAACTACTAGGCCACTGAAGCAATTTTCAGTGAGATTATGAAAGGTGAAATAAGAATATACGAAGAGGATCTAGTGTAATCTAATATTACAGTTAAGTTTAAACCAATGGTATTGTAAAATATGTATTGATATATCACGTCAGAAATTGAAACTAAGATTCCGGCCAAGACATGTTTAACTAAAATGTGAGCACTGCAAATACAACAACGCTGAATAACTCAAAGTTGTGAAAACTTAAGGTGTCACCCAAGGAAGATATGCATTTAACTTTCCTTATTTTTTGCAATTCGAAACATCACTAATTTTGATATAATAATTTCTTTCCAAATCAAATATATAACGGTAAAACTTTCAAAAATATGCAGTCATTCATACATGAACACTTTGTAGTTTTGAAAAACGACAAATTTTAAAAGCAAATATTAGAAAGATACATAAATGGCGGGCTTAATATTCAAACGTTAGGCCCGTTTTAAGCTGAAATCAGTTATGTCCGTTTACTTGTCTTTAAATCTAAAAGCAGATGGAAACCTAGAATTGTTAATGAATGACTGCACTCACACAATGTAAGTTATGCATACAAAACCTTTTGTTGGTCTTCTACTTCTGAAAATATATCTTGATAACAGTTACTTTACCCCATCGCCCGGCCCCGAGTGTGGCCGAGTGGTCTAAAGCGCTCTCCGTTACGGATCACCGTCTGCATGGTTTCCAGTCTCAGATTCGGCCAATGTGGGTATGTGATAAAGCTTGCCAGTAGCCTCTCGTTGGTCGGTGGTTCTTTTGGGGGTGGGGGGGGTTACTGGGTTCTTCCTCCACCATTAATACTGGCCGCTATGTATTGCCTATCGTGTGTTGAAAAATGGCGTTAAACACTACAACAACAACAACAACAACAACAACAACAACAACTTTACCCCCACCGCCCCTTACCCCCCCCCAAAAAAAAAAAAACAAACAAAAAAAAAACCACGAAAACAAAACAACCAAGAAAGAAACCACCAATGTAACATGACCTAAAAACTTCCTAATTTGCGTTATCAATCTACCGACGGTTACGTGCTCGTCGCCGGTATTAAATGATTCTTTTTTAAATAAAAGGATCAGATTGTCGTATTTATTTAGCGTTATTTTCACGTAATATATCGAACATTGATTTTCTTCCCACGGGGAGATTGAGATGCAGTGGTTTATGACCTTTGCAGACATTTATGACGGACGAAAAAAGTCAAGGTAACTCGAGTCAAGAGCAAAAAGACTTGTGTAATACACAAATCATCTTAGCATATTGGCTGATGATGAATGGCATATTGAGGATCATTACGTAATATTTATTATCAGAATAAAGACAAGGGTAAGAAACACGTCGAAAAGCTGTAACCATACTACGTTTGCTGTCAATCTTCAAGACCGTATGCGACAAGGACAAAGGAAGCCTGGATCAGGAAAAGCACGCTTATGCCTTGCTTTCACATGACATGATGGGTCATGATTAAGTAACAGAATTACATCAAACCAACACTATGATTAGAGACTTTTGAATACATGGACGGTAAGGCATATACAATATGTGCGGTTACTCGCGACACGGTAATCGATTCTGGCCTGCAACGAGTTATAACTATCAAAGTATTGTTGAATATATTGGTGTTATTTAATATGAATGTATACGTTACAGTTCGATACAATAATTTTGTGGGTTTATGTATGTAGCTCAGTGTTACATCCCGTTTGCCTAGCCAAAGTGTTCTCTTGCACTTTGGTCGTGTGAGAAAAGGTCCTGGCACATGAAAGCTAAGCAATATTTGCCGTTGGTAGTGTGTGTGTGTGTGTGTGTGTGTGTCGACGATGTCTACATTGTGGCAGTTAATAGTGATGTCTAGCACTGGGGCATCATGCCGCAAACATGTAGCATCATGTCCCACCTAGTCACATTATCCTGACATCAAGCCGACCAGTCCTAATAACAAACCTCTTAATGCTGAGCGTCAAGCGAGGCAGCTGTTAGTACCATTTTTGTAAGTCTTTGGTATGACTTGGCCGGGGTTCCAACCTACGACCTCCACCGGAGCGTTCAAAGGAGAAGTGAACTAATAGCTTGTTACCTTTATGAAAAATTCAAAAGTATATTCTATTTTACGGTTACTGAAAGTATTTGGGTAATATTTTTATTTACCGTTTCAAACGTTTAAATATTTTTTTTACAAAAATCTTTCAATAGTAAACCACAAACCTCTATAATTTGCCAGGAAAATAATGGTTTTGAATAACTTATAGTTCCCGTCAACCGGGAACGAAGATTTTGTTTTCTAAATAAAGCGTGGAATTACAATATTAGATTTTTGTTCAGCTTCTCTACTTGCAAAACTTTGACTTACCCCACCCCCGTCCAGCTATTATATAAACCACTGTAAAAAGTCTTGGATGCGAAGCTTCTATTTCCGGAGTGTAGCTGTCTCTTTACCAGATGCCTTTTTATTTCTTTGTCTTAATTTCCATTGCTAAGACTGCATTAGCGGCTTGTGAAACTGCAACCTAGCTTTTATTTCATCCTGCAATACAGACTTTGGATTTCAAAACTAAACGTATTATTTTTTTCTTTTGGGGAGGAAGGGGTAGGGGGAACAGTCTGTCAGAAATGTGTAGCGTGGTTTGGTTCCAAAGCGTTTACCAAGACCTATAATTCGCATTTTTTTCGCCGCAAATATCCCATTGGTACCGTTTCTTATTGAAGTATGTGTACATTCAAATCAGGATATGAGATGTGACTGCCTTATTATTTAATTTTCGTGTTCGGTGCAGCACGATTCGTCACATTTACCTCCATTTCGGTTGTAGCGAATCATTCGGATAAGTTCCATTATTTTCTATTATTTTCGTTTAGACCATATGTTACCAACCACGAAATCTAATTACGTCTGGTTCGTTTTCAGTCGTCATTTTTACAATAATATAAAACGTGTACGTTTTGTCTTCAATTGTCCAACACTATACGATATTGAAGGTGATTACCATAAACTCCCATTTAGCGCTACGATCGTCTGCTTGTCAGGGGTAGTAACTCAAAGTACCGTTATCGTTATATTGAAGTTCTAGTTTCTCCCCTTCTAGTTGGGGACTTGAAATTAGCTAAATATCGGCGTTTTCTTAAATATTGTAGTGAATGGTCACTCTATTCTATCTTTTTGAACTGTTGTAATCAGATTACTGTTATAATTACTGGTCGATCGCCTATCTATCTATCTCATTACCTTTGTACCCATTTTCCCCAATTTACAATGTTATTTTAATTAACTTGGTCAGTTTATTTTCCCCAATTTACAAGGTTATTTTAATTAACTTGGTCAGTTTCATTGTAGTTAATTATTCATCAACATACTAGTTCTTACTAAGGACTCTCTCTCTCTCTCTCTCTCTCTCTCTCTCTCTCTCTCTCTCTCTCTCTCGCTTGCTTGTCCAAACTCACAATAATTCTCAAACATCGGCATTTATCGGAATTCATAATATCATATTGGCTGTTATTTATTACATCTCTATAATCTAAACTATGTAACAAAAAGAAGAAGAAAAAAAGAAGCGAGACGAATTTTTTAAAATATAAAATCAAAAATTAACTAATGTTATTCCCTATTATAGGAAGTGAAAATTCCAAAACGCACAGTATTGTGAATATTCTGCCACATGTGTACATGTATAATGTGTACATGTATGTGTACATGTATAATAATACGAATCTATGGTCATACTATAAGTAATAGAAAAAAGTGAAAAGTAACAAGCTTTGTAAAATAACTTATTACACTAGAAAAAGTGAAAAGTAAGCTTTGTAAAATAACTTATTACACTAGAAAAAGTGAAAAGTAACAAGCTTTGTAAAATAACTTATTACACTAGAAAAAGTGAAAAGTAACAAGCTTTGTAAAATAACTTATTACACTAGAAAAAAGTGAAAAGTAACAAGCTTTGTAAAATAACTTATTACACTAGAAAAAGTGAAAAGTAGCAAGCTTTGTAAAATAACTTATTACACTAGTAAAAGTGAAAAGTAAGCTTTGAAAAATAACTTCTTACACTAGAAAAAGTGAAAAGTAACAAGCTTTGTAAAATAACTTATTACACTAGAAAAAGTGAAAAGTAACAAGCTTTGTAAATAACTTATTACATTAGAAAAAAGTGAAAAGTAACAAGCTTTGTAAAATAACTTATTACACTAGAAAAAGTGAAAAGTAACAAGCTTTGTAAAATAACTTATTACACTAGATAAAAATGAAAAGTAACAAGCTTTGTAAAATAACTTATTACTCTAGAATACAAAGTGAAAATGTCAACAAAACAACATTACCGTATTGCGAAATAAATCCCAAATTGTCACAGAATTACTAACACAAGTCCTAAAGATTAAAGCTCTGAATAAACTTTATTGGTAATTAAAGATAAATCCAACGCTGGAAGTCTTGTGGTGCCTGTGATAGCCTGTCTTGTTGTGGTGTGACAATCTTTTGTTGCACTCTTAAGAATGACCTAACATTTTTTTTTAGAACAAGAAACTTTGTTTTCTCATTCAATAAGTTAGTCAGGGGTTCAGTAAATATAGACCTAAACATATATAGCGTTAACTTATCCATGAAATGTAGCACGTGAAGATTATAGTCTGTTTCGTCATTTGAAAGAAGTTAATCTTTTATAAACATTAGTGGTCAAAATTAGTTTTAAAACTATGACTAAAAGACTAAAGATTCTTGAACTGATTCCCTAGTAACAGTCCCAATTTTTTTTCCACTATCAAAATAATATGACTGAACCATATGTATGGGTTTCCATGGTGATAGACAGAAGACTTAAATTGCTGAATGCCTAATCCACGCATAACTTACTGGAAAATTCGAGACATAAAATTAGACTCCAGGTTTGATAAATTTGGAAGGGCAAACAATGCAACAACAACAAAAAAACTGTATGAAATCTTCTATTATTTTATATTTGTGATATTTCTCAACGGAACTGCGTCTGGGAATCGCGTAGACTCACACAGTATGGTCAACAAGTATTATTTGCCTGAATCGCGAAATTCGAGACATAAAATTAGACTCCAGGTTTGATAAATTTGGAAGGGCAAACAATGCAACAACAACAAAAAAACTGTATGAAATCTTCTATTATTTTATATTTGTGATATTTCTCAACGGAACTGCGTCTGGGAATCGCGTAGACTCACACAGTATGGTCAACAAGTATTATTTGCCTGAATCGCGTAGACTCACACAGTATGGGAATCGCGTAGACTCACACAGTATGGTCAACAAGTATTATTTGCCTGACGTAGTTTTACGTAAGGTACTGAGAAAATCTACAATTATTCTGTTGAATGGTTTGCAAAATGCAAGAATATGTTGCAGATGAGCCTTTGGTATCTTCTGATTCGGTTTTCCTATGTCAATATCTATAGTATTTATAAACATCAATTTTTAGTTTCTGCAATAAAAGTGATTCAAGATCTTGTGTAAGTCTTATTTATCCATAAGTAACTACCTGAAGGAGTTTCAAGGGCCGAACGAAGTGTTTTCGGTCTATACCTCTTTAGAACGACAATTGAATGGCACACTAACGGTGTATCAAACGCGGGTGCCTTAAGTGGTGTCCATTTTCAAATAAGGACCCCCATTTTTACAATCACGCACATCCTTCTGTGGCTTTAGTTTCGCTAATAGCCCTCTGAAACAAATAGGAGATGTCACGTGATTGTCGTTTTTTACCCTGATTAAAATGAAGATAATTAAATGTAAACCTAAGAACACTGATTAATACAATTTGATAGAGGTGCATTTATAAAGTGAAATCATGGATGACATGTAACAAGCTGCAGATGAATGATGATAAAACAAGCCATTCTGATCACAACACAAAGACTTTCTCATTCACATCCTTTACCTCAAACAATAAATATCAGCAACACCGACATTAAATTCACACAGTCAGTACGAAACCTAGGTGTTACTCTAGACAGTACTCCCACATTGCATCAAAATGTCATGAACATATGCAAGCTGCCTATCTTGAGCTGAGACTCATCAGTTCCAATCGCAAATATTTATCAATTGATGCCTCTAAAAACGCTCTTGTGTTCATTTGTACTTTCAAGACTGGACTATTGTAACTCAATTCTGTCTGAACCGTCTTAATATCTACTGGAGAAATGTCAAAAGTTCTAAACACTGCTGCTCGGATCATCCGTAGAGCACCACGATCAGAGCACACCTCCCCACTGATCTGTACTCTACACTGGTTATCCATTCGATCCAGAATCAAACACAAAATTTGACTCTGTGCTACGTTTCACTGACGGACTCCAGTCTAGCATACCTATCCGGCCTCACCCATGTGTACACACCAGCAGGATACTTACTCTCCTCTTCTGACATTCGCAAACTCATTATTCCCACTATGAAAACGAAGTTCAATAGGATCAACCCAAACAAGAACCACAACCTTATCTCCAGTTAGTTCATTGCCTAGGAATACACGAAAATGTAATGTGTCCTGATACTAGGTCTATTGAAAAAGTTACAGAGTGGTGAGGGACATTTAAAGCCACACTCTACTGCTTGAATAATTCTACTCGCTAGAGGAAGATCTCAGAGAAAGGCAAAGTACCTGTCCCTTCAAATTATAATTGGGATATGATTGGCCGAAGCATCCATCAATGATATAAAACCTTCCGTTCATGGTTCACAACTCTTCATAAGACATCAGAATGGGGTTTGTGTGACCCAACAAATGTATTGCTTTCAATACATGACGCTGACCTAGACCTCTTAGAATAAGAGCCTTTGGAATAGGTCTGTATTGATTATGTTGCTTATTTTTTAATTTGTAGCAATAAAACAAATCCTCTTGCAATAGGTTCACGTCGGAAGAGAAAATGATTTCTGACATAGTTTTTCAGAGATCTGAGTTCTAAAAGTTGTGCCAGACTGTGATTTAGAAGGGCTTGTATTAAGCTGATATACGTTTGTTTTCCAGAAGACCGCTGAGTGGAAGATTTATTGACAAAAGAAACTTTATGTGCTTAGGAATACTGATCAGCAGTACGTCCATCATTTTCTAAAGTTTCAATCTTATGCTCATCAAGATAATTCTTAACATCACTTTTGGACACAGTTCTTTGACTTATTTGTGAGTTGTCTGAGATTTTCGTAATCTTGAACATCATTCTTGGCAAAGCACCGCATATCACATAATTGCTCTTTCGCTTGCAAATTTGACATGGGTTTGTCTGGTTTCTTTTCTACCGTTCCTAAACTGTTTTCGATACGGCTCAGCTGTCAACTCACGTCCTTCAAGAGACGTTCATTATCCAGATCCTAATCAGCGATTTGCTGTACTAACAAGAAATAGTAGATTTCACGAGCTTTGTAACAACAACAACACCCCCTTGAATTAACAGTCCAATGCTCCCTTTGCCATTTCAAACTTTTAGATTTTTATTTTCAAAATATTTCTGAACTTCTTTTTCTTTAAACTAATATTTTGGTCACATCCATATTAGAATTTGAGTTAGGCGTTTTGCCCATCTCATTGGCCTCCTATAATTATTTTAATCTAAATTGAAATTCCCTTTTTCATATTTTACTCTTTCTCTGTTTCCTTTGTTTTAAATTGCACTTGTCTTTCTTCTTTCTGAAGCTCGTGCTTTATAAAATCTTTTTAAACCAACCCTAGCTTCATTATTTTATTTAAGATTCAACTCCAGAGCCAGATGGGCACTCACTAATGAAATCCTAAACACTTTAATCCAAAACAGTTTAATACAAAACACTTTAATACGAAACACTTTAATACAAAACACTTTAATACAAAAACACTTTAATACGAAAACACTTTAATACAAAACACTTTAATACAAAACACTTTAATACAAAACACTTTAATACAAAAACACTTTAATACAAAACACTTTAATACAAAACACTTTAATACAAAAACACTTTAATACGAAAACACTTTAATACAAAACACTTTAATACAAAACACTTTAATACAAAACACTTTAATACAAAAACACTTTAATACAAAACACTTTAATACAAAACACTTTAATACAAAAACACTTTAATACGAAAACACTTTAATACAAAACACTTTAATACAAAACACTTTAATACAAAACAGTTTAATACAAAACACTTTAATACAAAACACTTTAATACAAAACACTTTAATACAAAACACTTTAATACGAAAACACTTTAATACGAAAACACTTTAATACAAAACACTTTAATACAAAACACTTTAATGCAAAACAGTTTAATACAAAACACTTTAATACAAAACACTTTAATACGAAAACACTTTAATACAAAACACTTTAATACAAAACACTTTATTACAAAACACTTTAATACAAAACACTTTAATACAAAACACTTTAATGCAAAACACTTTAATACAAAACAGTTTAATACAAAACACTTTATTACAAAACACTTTAATACAAAAACACTTTAATACAAAAACACTTTAATACAAAACACTTTAATGCAAAACACTTTAATACAAAACACTTTAATACAAAAACACTTTAATACAAAACACTTTAATACGAAAACACTTTAATACAAAACACTTTAATACGAAAACACTTTAATACAAAACAATTTAATACAAAACACTTTAATACAAAACACTTTAATTCGAAAACACTTTAATACAAAAACACTTTAATACAAAACACTTTAATGCAAAACACTTTAATACAAAAACACTTTAATACAAAACACTTTAATACAAAACACTTTAATACAAAACCACTTTAATGTAAAACACTTTAATACAAAACATTAATTTCCAACACATTATGAACTATTGTCCCGGGTTTAAAAAAGCAGGACAATTAATACTATTTTATATTAATACTATTTAATCGTTTTTCTCATGTTTTTTTTTTATGACTAATGAATGAGCAAAAGTTCATCATTGATCTATAGGACTGCAGTTGAAAGAATGTTAAGGTATTCGTATTTTTGCGCCATGGGCCGATCCCATTTTGATATACCAATAGTACTGATATATTAATTTGCTTTACACCAACACTATAAATGCCATGTTATTATATATACCAATATGTCGACCAATTATGCGCGTCAAGTAATTCTGCGCAACGATACTTCATTTCTGACAACATTGGATCACGTGCTATTTTGGGTCAAAAGTCCATTTTGTATCAAAAGAGAATGATCATATTTGAATTAAGAAAAGTGATGTTAATCAATTGTACAAAAATATCTCACATCGACTCGAAATGAAAATGTGATTTCTAAATGTCAAGATGAAGACCCGCTGCATGACCTTCTTAAAACTGTTGTTGTTGTAGGCTTTAACACCATTTTTCAGCACACGATAGGCTATACATAGCGGCCAGTATTAATGGTGGAGGAAGAACACGGGGAAAACCACCGGAAAGAACCGTCGACCCACAAGCTACTGCAAGCTTTCTCACATACCCACATTGGCCGAATCCGAGATTCGAACGCACGCAGACAGGTGAGATGGCAGTGGTCCGAAATGGTGAGTGCTATAGACCACTCGGCCACTCAGGGCCCCTCTTAAACTTGTAACCCAGAAGATCATGTTTACTATGTATCTTTTAAAATCAATGTAAATAAATACATTATTTAAAAGATGGAAATGTATACCTTGGAAAAAATATTGTAATTTTTTAAGAAGTTATCCAGACGCACAGTGTCGTGGTCAACCAAACGTGTCAACTTGCGGCAGTGACAAAATTCCCCGACGTATAGTTTGTTTCCAAATTCTTTAGTAATTTTCCCCATAAACAAGACGTTGCATAAACATTACATCCTATTCAATTGTTTTCTTATCTTCCACATAATAGCTTATTTTATAGTACGAAATGTTGAACTTTTGCTTTGTTTGCTTAATATCTCTTGCCGTGTATGGTATTTTTACGTTGAAGTTTGTAAAACTGGTTATAAACAAAACATCTTTTCAAAGCTGTGCGCAGACTAGGTCGACATATCGCGAGTCATCAAAACACGGAAATGGTATCCCGTATGTCCAAAATTAATAATTTTTGTAACAGAATATTATGTTCACCATTGACTATGTTCAAATGGTAAGCATTGCAGTATTTTATTTTCGTCAGTCGGGTGAATTCGGTTTGTCTTTTGATTCAATGTTATGGACGGAAACCTTAAGTGTGCAGAAATGCCCGACAGCATTGAATATAAAGTTAATAACAATAGTTTTTATAAGGTTCATTTTGTTAATGAAATTCTAATTATATTTTCCTTCTACACTTAAGATTAGTCACGTATCTGGCGTACTATTTCATTCTTCAGCTACCAAGGTCGAAGAATTGAAGATTTGGTAAAACTATCAAGCGGTCCAAAGAGACCATGATTGACGCGAATGGATGTCATGTGTGGTTTTGAAAAAGACCGGCTTTTTATTAGCCAGTTTAAACAGCTGATTTGTTGACATTTAGAAGTACATGTTGATTCCTTGAAAGTTTGTTAAAAGCAGTCAAAATCATCCATTATCAATCTATATAAACAAAAGAGACGAGGACATCGCCATTCATAAAGTTTGACTGGTATTGTAAGGAGTTGAGCATTCAAAACCTATTCGGATTATTTTGGATTTAGCGTAATTCATTTATAGACATTTTGATTTAAAACAGTGACAGTACAAGTTATTATGAAGGAGGTACCAGCTCAAGCACAGTGCTCAATGTTTTCGTAGAAAAGAGCTGAAAGTTGTGGTTCAATATATGTGAATAAGTGCCCAACTCGTAAAAGAGAAAGCAAGATGAATTACGTCCGAAGTTACAAGTCACTGGAAATGAATTTATATCTGGACAATAATATGACAGACTCCTTGCGGATTATGAATTATTATATAAAGAATTAGCCTGTAGACTGCGGATTATGATTCATTATGTAAATAATTAGCCTGTAGATTGCGGATTATGAATCATTATGTAAACAATCAGCCTGTAGATTGCGGATTATGAATTATTATGTAAAGAATTAGCCTGTAGATTGCGGATTATGAATTATTATGTAAAGAATTAGCCTGTAGATTGCGGATTATGAATTATTATGTAAAGAATTAGCCTGTAGATTGCGGATTATAAATTATTATGTAAAGAATTAGCCTGTAGATTGCGGATTATGAATTATTATGTAAAGAATTAGCCTGTAGATAGCGGATTATGAATTATTATGTAAAGAATTATCATGTAGATTGCGGATTATGAATAATTATGTAAAGAATTAGCCTGTAGATTGCGGATTATGAATTATTATATAAAGAATTATCATGTAGATTGCGGATTATGAATTCTTATGTAAAGAATTAGCCTGTAGATTGCGGACAATGAATTCTTATGTAAATAATTAGCCTGTAGATTGCGGATTATGAATCATTATGTAAACAATTAACCTGTAGATTGCGGATTATGATTCATTATGTAAATAATTAGCCTGTAGATTGCAGATTATTAATCATTATGTAAACAATTAGCCTGTAGATTGCGAATTATGAATTATTATGTAAAGAATTAGCCTGTAGTTTGCGGATTATGAATTATTATGTAAAGAATTATCATGTAGATTGCGGATTATGAATTATTATGTAAAGAATTAGCCTGTAGATTGAAGATTATGAATTATTATATAAAGAATTATCATGTAGATTACGGATTATGAATTAGTATGTAAAGAATTAGCCTGTAGATTGCGGATTATGAATTATTAAGTACAAGGCACTTTGTTTAGTTACAGAGACCAGAAATATAGCGAGACATCGAAGAATATACAGCTGGCTAGAAGCGGTTGTATTTTTAAAAATCAGTCCACGCGTGATGAAGAGGCCAGTATAGAAGACTGCCAAGGTTAATTAATAGGTTGCTAGATGATAAAGCGTGTTGTCATGTTTATTATGTTTACGAGCCAAATTAAATATATTGATGATATGGTAAACGTCTAAACAACTTTTAACAATTAAAACAAAAAGAATAAAACAGTTTTTTAAGGATACAGGTATACTGACATTGATGACAAGTTTACTTATATAGACTAAAGATGATAATAGTCTACTCAGAAGAGGGTACCAAGGACAGCTTTGGAATTACTCATCGTGCAGGACAGGTAGTTAACAAAGAGAACACAAATCCATATTACTGCCCATCAGAAGAGTAACGATAGCATTTCCAAACGAAGAAAAAGAGGTTATAGATAAACTGAAATCGTAATTTGTAAACTGGGAAGTTTTCGTTCTTCACGGGCATCTCCAATTGGCGAATTATGAATTATTATGTACAAGGCACTTTATTTAGTTACAGAGACCAGAAATATAGCGAGACATCGAAGAATATACAGCTGGCTAGAATCGGTTGTATTTTTAAAAAGCAGTCGACGCGTGATGAAGAGGCCAGTATAGAAGACTGCCAAGGTTAATTAATAGGTTGCTAGATGATAAAGCGTGTTGTCATGTTTATTATGTTTACGAGCCAAATTAAATATATTGATGATATGGTAAACGTCTAAACAACTTGTAAGAATTAAAACGAAAAGAATAAAACAGTTTTTTAAGGATACAGGTATACTGACATTGATGACAAGTTTATTTATATAGACTAAAGATGATAATAGTCTACTCAGAAGAGGGTACCAAGGACAGCTTTGGAATTACTCATCGTGCAGGACAGGTAGTTAACAAAGAGAACACAAAGCCATATTACTGCCCATCAGAAGAGTAACGATAGTATTTCCAAACGAAGAAAAAGAGGTTATAGATAAACTGAAATCGTAATTTGTAAACTGGGAAGTTTTCGTTCTTCACGGGCATCTCCAATTGGCGAGAAAGAAGCAATTAAAGGTATTTACATGAAATAATGCATAATATAAGTGTTAGGACATGTTCTATAAAAGGAGTTAATGAATACATGGATGCAGCTGCAGGTAACTGCATTAATAAATGGACTGTGTCACAGAATTAGGTAAAAGAATAACTTGAATCTGTATTTCAGATTGATATCATATTTTGGGTTTATTTTCAATGTATGAATGTTTGTATAGAGTGATTGGATCAATCGTATGTCGATAGCGTGTGAAAATCATTATATTTATATATTATATTTTTCTTTACTAATTAATTCATAAATGTCCATATTTTACACGTTGTGTTTGACTTATTCATTTAATCCAAAACGCACTCTGTGTCTATTCTGCCACAGACTGCAAGGAGAAGACGCAAACACCCATGGGGAGGAGATGAAAGTGTTTAGGGACATGAACGCCACCATGGAATTGGCAATAAATAGAATCAAGAACAAAATATCATGGGCTGGAAGATAGAACAAAAGAGGAGGAAAAGTTATCAAGGAGCAAGGAAGACACGAGTTGAGAAGAAAGTGTTGGATGATACATACAGATGAGAATCAATAAATGATGTCAATATATATATATATATATATATATATATATATATACATATATATATATATATATATATATATATATATATATATATATATATATATATATATATATATATATTGTGTGTGTGTCTGCGTATATAACTTATTCTGACATAACTTCTAATTTGTATTCTATAAGATACTTCAAGCTGTCAACCAGATGATTTTTGTTTCTTCCATTTTTTAAAATAAAAAATCGTGTTTACTGAAAATATTATTTATTTCTGCAATAAACCATGCAGAAATCATTTGCATTGGTTCAGAGTTTTGTCTGGATGAAAGTTCTTGTTTTCTTTGGAATTACTCAATAGCAGTACTGTAGGCAAATAAAGTTACAGAGCATTTGAATAAGGAACTCTTAAATTGTTTTGCTGTAATTCATCCATGAGACTGTTACAATTCAGAAATTAATAATAATGCATTTTTTATGAGCAGGACAGTATAGTATTTGCCATGTAGGAACGTTTTGGGACAACAATGATGTCTAACAGTCTCCATTTATTGTGTAGTTTCCTTTGATTATTAACTAAATAACTTTTATTAGATGAAACCTAAACATTTTTGTTTGTGACATAATTGATATCTGGAAAGCTTAACTTGACAGTGAAGTCATGTCATAAACGTTTTGTTCCTTCTCCAGAAGCCTAACAAGATGACATTTACAGGAATTTTATTTTGTCATATCGTTTAACTTAAACCTAATATGCTGTGATGGCGTGATGTAAAACGTTTAACTTAGAGGTTACAAAAAGCAGACGACATTTACATGGTTGATCCTTTACACACAACATATAGGTTTCGGGGTGGGGTGAATAAACCAAACAACAGATAGGTATGGAGGTGGGGTGAATAAACCAAACAATAGATAGGTATGGGGATGAGGTGAATAAACCAAACAACAGATAGGTGTGGAGGTGGGGTGAATAAACCAAACAATAGATAGGTATGGGGATGAGGTGAATAAACCAAACAATAGATAGGTATGGGGGTGGAGTGAATAAACCAAACAACAGATAGGTATGGGGGGGGGGTGAATAAACCAAACAACAGATAGGTATGGGGGTGGAGTGAATAAACCAAACAACAGATAGGTATGGGGGTGGGGTGAATAAACCAAACAACAGATAGGTATGGGGTGGGGTGAATAAACCAAACAACAGAGAGGTATGGGGGTGGGGTGAATAAACCAAACAATAGATAGGTATGGGGGTGGGGTGAATAAACCAAACAACAGATAGGTATGGGGGTGGGGTGAATAAACCAAACAACAGATAGGTTTCGGGGTAAGGTGAATAAACCAAATAACAGTAGTATCAGGATGAAAAATGAATAATAATTATTTCTATACATACAAAGAGACATAAATTAATAACAGAGTGTGGTAATGATTGAATGGAAGTTTGACCGTAAGCGTGCAAGAGAAAGATTTTATTCACAAACAAACCTGTCTAATATGACACAAGTTAGACTTTTGAAAAATGGCGCAAATGAGAAATATTTATAAAAAGTAAATGGAAGTATATTTTTGTTACTTAATTTGTCCGGTTCTCAAATGATGTATTCACCTTAGTCATGCCGTTTGAAATCAGTATTTGTGTTATGTCTAAAAGACATTAGTCGTAATAGCATCGTATTTTAATCATACGAAGAAAAAGAATGATCTTAACTAAAGAAGAATCACATCTTAACCAAAGAAAAACAACATGTATTAAGTTAAGAACAAAACGTAACCAATAACTTGGTACTCGTTATATATATATATATATATATATATATATATATATATATATATATATATGGTACTTGCTTTATATATGAATTATATATATATATATATATATATATATATATATATATATATAAAGAATTAGCCTGTAGATTGCGGATTATGAATTATTATATAAAGAATTATCATGTAGATTGCGGATTATGAATTATTATGTAAAGAATTAGCCTGTAGATTGCGGATTAAGAATTATTATATAAAGAATTATCATGTAGATTACTGATTATGAATTATTATGTAAAGAATTAGCCTGTAGATTGCGGATTATGAATTATTATATAAAGAATTATCATGTAGATTGCGGATTATGAATTATTATGTAAAGAATTAGACTGTAGATTGCGAAATATGAATTATTATGTACAAGGCACTTTGTTTAGTTACAGAGACCAGAAATATAGCGAGACATCGAAGAATATACAGCTGGCTAGAAGCGGTTGTATTTTTAAAAAGCAGTCGACGCGTGATGAAGAGGCCAGTATAGAAGACTGCCAAGGTTAATTAATAGGTTGCTAGATGATAAAGCGTGTTGTCATGTTTATTATGTTTACGAGCCAAATTAAATATATTGATGATATGGTAAACGTCTAAACAACTTGTAAGAATTAAAACGAAAAGAATAAAACAGTTTTTTAAGGATACAGGTATACTGACATTGATGACAAGTTTACTTATATAGACTAAAGATGATAATAGTCTACTCAGAAGAGGGTACCAAGGACAGCTTTTGGAATTACTCATCGTGCAGGACAGGTAGTTAACAAAGAGAACACAAAACCATATTACTGCCCATCAGAAGAGTAAGGATAGTATTTCCAAACGAAGAAAAAGAGGTTATAGATAAACCGAAATCGTAATTTGTAAACTGGGAAGTTTTCGTTCTTCACGGGCATCTCCAATTGGCGAGAAAGAAGCAATTAAAGGTATTTACATGAAATAATGCATAATATAAGTGTTAGGACATGTTCTATAAAAGGAGTTAATGAATACATGGATGCAGCTGCAGGTAACTGCATTAATAAATGGACTATGTCACAGAATTAGGTAAAAGAATAACTTGAATCTGTATTTCAGATTGATATCATATTTTGGGTTTATTTTAAATGTATGAATGTTTGTATAGAGTGATTGGATCAATCGTATGTCGATAGCGTGTGAAAATCATTATATTTATATATTATATTTTTCTTTACTAATTAATTCATAAATGTCCATATTTTACACGTTGTGTTTGACTTATTCATTTAATCCAAAACGCACTCTGTGTCTATTCTGCGACAGACTGCAAGGAGAAGACGCAAACACCCATGGGGAGGAGATGAAAGTGTTTAGGGACATGAACGCCACCATGGAATTGGCAATAAATAGAATCAAGGACAAAATATCATGGGCTGGAAGATAGAACAAAAGAGGAGGAAAAGTTATCAAGGAGCAAGGAAGACACGAGTTGAGAAGAAAGTGTTGGATGATACATACAGATGAGAATCAGCTATTGATGTCAATATATATATATATATATATTGTGTGTGTGTCTGTGTATATAACTTATTCTGACATAACTTCTAATTTGTATTCTATAAGAAACTTCAAGCTGTCAACCAGATGATTTTTGTTTCTTCCATTTTTTAAAATAAAAAATCGTGTTTACTGAAAATATTATTTATTTCTGCAATAAACCATGCAGAAATCATTTGCATTGGTTTAGAGTTTTGTCTGGATGAAAGTTCTTGTTTTCTTTGGAATTACTCAATAGCAGTACTGTAGGCAAATAAAGTTACAGAGCATTTGAATAAGGAACTCTTAAATTGTTTTGCTGTAATTCATCCATGAGACTGTTACAATTCAGAAATTAATAATAATACATTTTTTATGAGCAGGACAGTATAGTATTTGCCATGTAGGAACGTTTTGGGACAACAATGATGTCTAACAGTCTCCATTTATTGTGTAGTTTCCTTTGATTATTAACTAAATAATTTTTATTAGATGAAACCTAAACATTTTTGTTTGTGACATAATTGATATCTGGAAAGATTAACTTGACAGTGAAGTCATGTCATAAACGTTTTGTTCTTTATCCAGAAGCCTAACAAGATGACATTTACAGGAATTTTATTTTGTCATATCGTTTAACTTAAACCTAATATGCTGTGATGGCGTGATGTAAAACGTTTAACTTAGAGGTTACAAAAAGCAGACGACATTTATATGGTTGATCCTTTACACACAACATATAGGTTTCGGGGTGGGGTGAATAAACCAAACAACAGATAGGTATGGAGGTGGGGTGAATAAACCAAACAATAGATAGGTATGGGGATGAGGTGAATAAACCAAACAATAGATAGGTATGGGGGTGGAGTGAATAAACCAAACAACAGATAGGTAGGGGTGGTGGTGAATAAACCAAACAACAGATAGGTATGGGGGTGGAGTGAATAAACCAAACAACAGATAGGTATGGGGGTGGGGTGAATAAATCAAACAATAGATAGGTATGGGGGTGGGGTGAATAAACCAAACAACAGAGAGGTATGGGGGTGGGGTGAATAAACCAAACAACAGATAGGTATGGGGGTGGGGTGAATAAACCAAACAATAGATAGGTATGGGGGTGGGGTGAATAAACCAAACAACAGAGAGGTATGGGGGTGGGGTGAATAAACCAAACAATAGATAGGTATGGGGGTGGGGTGAATAAACCAAACAACAGATAGGTATGGAGGTGGGGTGAATAAACCAAACAACAGATAGGTTTCGGGGTAAGGTGAATAAACCAAATAACAGTAGTATCAGGATGAAAAATGAATAATAATTATTTCTATACATACAAAGAGACATAAATTAATAACAGAGTGTGGTAATGATTGAATGGAAGTTTGACCGTAAGCGTGCAAGAGAAAGATTTTATTCACAAACAAACCTGTCTAATATGACACAAGTTAGACTTTTGAAAAATGGCGCAAATGAGAAATATTTATAAAAAGTAAATGGAAGTATATTTTTGTTACTTAATTTGTCCGGTTCTCAAATGATGTATTCACCTTAGTCATGCCGTTTGAAATCAGTATTTGTGTTATGTCTAAAAGACATTAGTCATAATAGCATCGTATTTTATTCATAAGAAAAAAATGATCTTAGCTAAAGAAGAATCACATCTTAACCAAAGAAAAACAACATGTATTAAGAACAAAACGTAACCAATAACTTGGTACTCGTTATATATATATATATATATATATATATATATATATATATATATATATATATATATATATATATATATATATATATATATGGTACTTGCTTTATACATGAATTATATATATATATATATATATATATATATATATATATATATATATATATATATATATATTTATATATATATATATATATATATATATATATATATATATATATATATATATATATATATATATATATAATATATATATATAAAGAATTAGCCTGTAGATTGCGGATTATGAATTATTATATAAAGAATTATCATGTAGATTGCGGATTATGAATTATTATGTAAAGAATTAGCCTGTAGATTGCGGATTATGAATTATTATATAAAGAATTATCATGTAGATTGCGGATTATGAATTATTATGTAAAGAATTAGACTGTAGATTGCGAATTATGAATTAGTATGTACAAGGCACTTTGTTTAGTTACAGAGACCAGAAATATAGCGAGACATCGAAGAATATACAGCTGGCTAGAAGCGGTTGTATTTTTAAAAAGCAGTCGACGCGTGATGAAGAGGCCAGTATAGAAGACTGCCAAGGTTAATTAATAGGTTGCTAGATGATAATGCGTGTTGTCATGTTTATTATGTTTACGAGCCAAATTAAATATATTGATGATATGGTAAACGTCTAAACAACTTGTAAGAATTAAAACGAAAAGAATAAAACAGTTTTTTAAGGATACAGGTATAATGACATTGATGACAAGTTTACTTATATAGACTAAAGATGATAATAGTCTACTCAGAAGAGGGAACCAAGGACAGCTTTGGAATTACTCATCGTGCAGGACAGGTAGTTAACAAAGAGAACACAAAACCATATTACTGCCCATCAGAAAAGTAACGATAGCATTTCCAAACGAAGAAAAAGAGGTTATAGATAAACCGAAATCGTAATTTGTAAACTGGGAAGTTTTCGTTCTTCACGGGCATCTCCAATTGGCGAGAAAGAAAAAATTAAAGGTATTTACATGAAATAATGCATAATATAAGTGTTAGGACATGTTCTATAAATGGAGTTAATGAATACATGGATGCAGCTGCAGGTGGACTGTGTCACAGAATTAGGTAAAAGAATAACTTGAATCTGTATTTCAGATTGATATCACATTTTGGGTTTATTTTCAATGTATGAATGTTTGTATAGAGTGATTGGATCAATCGTATGTCGATAGCGTGTGAAAATCATTATATTTATATATTCTATTTTTCTTTACTAATTAATTCATAAATGTCCATATTATACACGTTGTGTTTGACTTATTCATTTAATCCAAAACGCACTCTGTGTCTATTCTGCGACAGACTGCAAGGAGAAGACGCAAACACCCATGGGGAGGAGATGAAAGTGTTTAGGGACATGAACGCAACCATGGAATTGGCAATAAATAGAATCAAGGACAAAATATCATGGGCTGGAAGATAGAACAAAAGAGGAGGAAAGTTATCAAGGAGCAAGGAAGACACGAGTTGAGAAGAAAGTGTTGGATGATACATACAGATGAGAATCAATAAATGATGTCAATATATATATATATATATATATATATATATATATATATATATATATATATATATATATATATATATATATATATATTGTGTGTGTGTGTCTGTGTATATAACTTATTCTGACATAACTTCTAATTTGTATTCTATAAGGAACTTCAAGCTGTCAACCAGATGATTTTTGTTTCTTCCATTTTTTAAAATAAAAAATCGTGTTTACTGAAAATATTATTTATTTCTGCAATAAACCATGCAGAAATCATTTGCATTGGTTTAGAGTTTTGTCTGGATGAAAGTTCTTGTTTTCTTTGGAATAACTCAATAGCAGTACTGTAGGCAAATAAAGTTACAGAGCATTTGAATAAGGAACTCTTAAATTGTTTTGCTGTAATTCATCCATGAGACTGTTACAATTCAGAAATTAATAATAATACATTTTTTATGAGCAGGACAGTATAGTATTTGCCATGTAGGAACGTTTTGGGACAACAATGATGTCTAACAGTCTCCATTTATTGTGTAGTTTCCTTTGATTATTAACTAAATAATTTTTATTAGATGAAACCTAAACATTTTTGTTTGTGACATAATTGATATCTGGAAAGATTAACTTGACAGTGAAGTCATGTCATAAACGTTTTGTTCCTTCTCCAGAAGCCTAACAAGATGACATTTACAGGAATTTTATTTTGTCATATCGTTTAACTTAAACCTAATATGCTGTGATGGCGTGATGTAAAACGTTTAACTTAGAGGTTACAAAAAGCAGACGACATTTACATGGTTGATCCTTTACACACAACATATAGGTTTCGGGGTGGGGTGAATAAACCAAACAACAGATAGGTATGGAGGTGGGGTGAATAAACCAAACAATAGATAGGTATGGGGATGAGGTGAATAAACCAAACAATAGATAGGTATGGGGGTGGAGTGAATAAACCAAACAACAGATAGGTATGGGGGGGGGGGTGAATAAACCAAACAACAGATAGGTATGGGGGTGGAGTGAATAAACCAAACAACAGATAGGTATGGGGGTGGGGTGAATAAATCAAACAATAGATAGGTATGGGGGTGGGGTGAATAAACCAAACAACAGAGAGGTATGGGGGTGGGGTGAATAAACCAAACAACAGATAGGTATGGGGGTGGGGTGAATAAACCAAACAATAGATAGGTATGGGGGTGGGGTGAATAAACCAAACAACAGAGAGGTATGGGGGTGGGGTGAATAAACCAAACAACAGATAGGTATGGGGGTGGGGTGAATAAACCAAACAACAGATAGGTATGGGGGTGGGGTGAATAAACCAAACAACAGATAGGTATGGGGGTGGGGTGAATAAACCAAACAACAGATAGGTTTCGGGGTAAGGTGAATAAACCAAATAACAGTAGTATCAGGATGAAAAATGAATAATAATTATTTCTATACATACAAAGAGACATAAATTAATAACAGAGTGTGGTAATGATTGAATGGAAGTTTGACCGTAAGCGTGCAAGAGAAAGATTTTATTCACAAACAAACCTGTCTAATATGACACAAGTTAGACTTTTGAAAAATGGCGCAAATGAGAAATATTTATAAAAAGTAAATGGAAGTATATTTTTTTTACTTAATTTGTCCGGTTCTCAAATGATGTATTCACCTTAGTCATGCCGTTTGAAATCAGTATTTGTGTTATGTCTAAAAGACATTAGTCGTAATAGCATCGTATTTTAATCATACGAAGAAAAAGAATGATCTTAACTAAAGAAGAATCACATCTTAACCAAAGAAAAACAACATGTATTAAGTTAAGAACAAAACGTAACCAATAACTTGGTACTCGTTATATATATATATATATATATATATATATATATATATATATATATATATATATATATATATATATATATATAAAGAATTAGCCTGTAGATTGCGGATTATGAATTATTATATAAAGAATTATCATGTAGATTGCGGATTATGAATTATTATGTAAAGAATTAGCCTGTAGATTGCGGATTAAGAATTATTATATAAAGAATTATCATGTAGATTACTGATTATGAATTATTATGTAAAGAATTAGCCTGTAGATTGCGGATTATGAATTATTATATAAAGAATTATCATGTAGATTGCGGATTATGAATTATTATGTAAAGAATTAGACTGTAGATTGCGAATTATGAATTATTATGTACAAGGCACTTTGTTTAGTTACAGAGACCAGAAATATAGCGAGACATCGAAGAATATACAGCTGGCTAGAAGCGGTTGTATTTTTAAAAAGCAGTCGATTTGTGATGAAGAGGCCAGTATAGAAGACTGCCAAGGTTAATTAATAGGTTGCTAGATGATAAAGCGTGTTGTCATGTTTATTATGTTTACGAGCCAAATTAAATATATTGATGATATGGTAAACGTCTAAACAACTTGTAAGAATTAAAACGAAAAGAGTAAAACAGTTTTTTTTAAGGATACAGGTATACTGGCATTGATGACAAGTTTACTTATATAGACTAAAGATGATAATAGTCTACTCAGAAGAGGGTACCAAGGACAGCTTTTGGAATTACTCATCGTGCAGGATAGGTAGTTAACAAAGAGAACACAAAACCATATTACTGCCCATCAGAAGAGTAACGATAGTATTTCCAAACGAAGAAAAAGAGGTTATAGATAAACCGAAATCGTAATTTGTAAACTGGGAAGTTTTCGTTCTTCACGGGCATCTCCAATTGGCGAGAAAGAAGCAATTAAAGATATTTACATGAAATAATGCATAATATAAGTGTTAGGACATGTTCTATAAAAGGAGTTAATGAATACATGGATGCAGCTGCAGGTAACTGCATTAATAAATGGACTGTGTCACAGAATTAGGTAAAAGAATAACTTGAATCTGTATTTCATATTGATATCATATTTTGGGTTTATTTTCAATGTGTGAATGTTTGTATAGAGTGATTGGATCAATCGTATGTCGATAGCGTGTGAAAATCATTATATTTATATATTCTATTTTTCTTTACTAACTAATTCATAAATGTCCATATTATACACGTTGTGTTTGACTTATTCATTTAATCCAAAACGCACTCTGTGTCTATTCTGCGACAGACTGCAAGGAGAAGACGCAAACACCCATGGGAAGGAGATGAAACTGTTTAGGGACATGAACGCCACCATGGAATTGGCAATAAATAGAATCAAGGACAAAATATCATGGGCTGGAAGATAGAACAAAAGAGGAGGAAAAGTTATCAAGGAGCAAGGAAGACACGAGTTGAGAAGAAAGTGTTGGATGATACATACAGATTAGAATCAATAAATGATGTCAATATATGTATATATATATATATATATATATATATATATATATATATATATATATATATATATATATATATATATATATATATATATATATATATATATTGTGTGTGTGTGTGTCTGCGTATATAACTTATTCTGACATAACTTCTAATTTGTATTCTATAAGGAACTTCAAGCTGTCAACCAGATGATTTTTGTTTCTTCCATTTTTTAAAATAAAAAATCGTGTTTACTGAAAATATTATTTATTTCTGCAATAAACCATGCAGAAATCATTTGCATTGGTTCAGAGTTTTGTCTGGATGAAAGTTCTTGTTTTCTTTGGAATTACTCAATAGCAATACTGTAGGCAAATAAAGTTACAGAGCATTTGAATAAGGAACTCTTAAATTGTTTTGTTGTAATTCATCCATGAGACTGTTACAATTCAGAAAATAATAATAATACATTTTTTATGAGCAGGACAGTATAGTATTTGCCATGTAGGAACGTTTTGGGACAACAATAATGTCCAACAGTCTCCATTTATTGTGTAGTTTCCTTTGATTATTAACTAAATATTTTTTATTAGATGAAACCTAAACATTTTTGTTTGTGACATAATTGATATCTGGAAAGATTAACTTGACAGTGAAGTCATGTCATAAACGTTTTGTTCTTTATCCAGAAGCCTAACAAGATGACATTTACAGGAATTTTATTTTGTCATATCGTTTAACTTAAACCTAATATGCTGTGATGGCGTGATGTAAAACGTTTAACTTAGAGGTTACAAAAAGCACACAACATATAGGTTTCGGGGTGGGGTGAATAAACCAAACAACAGATAGGTATGGGGGTGGGGTGAATAAACCAAACAATAGATAGGTATGGGGGTGGGGTGAATAAACCAAACAACAGATTGGTATGGGGGTGGGGTGAATAAACCGAACAACAGATAAGTATGGAGGTGTGGTGAATAAACCAAACAACAGAGAGGTATGGGGGTGGGGTGAATAAACCAAACAATAGATAGGTATGGGGGTGAGGTGAATAAACCAAACAACAGATAGGTATGGGGGGGGGGTGAATAAACCAAAGAACAGAGAGGTATGGGGGTGGGGTGAATAAACCAAACAATAGATAGGTATGGGGGTGGGGTGAATAAACCAAACAACATATAGTATGGGGGTGGGGTGAATAAACCAAACAATAGATAGGTATGTTGGTGGGGTGAATAAACCAAACAATAGATATGTATGGGGGTGGGGTGAATAAACCAAACAATAAATAGGTATGGGGGTGGGGTGAATAAACCAAACAACAGATAGGTATGGGGGTGGGGTGAATAAACCAAACAACAGATAGGTATGTGGTGAGGTGAATAAACCAAACAATTGATAGGTATGGGGGTTTGGTGAATAAACGAAACAATAGATATGTATGGGGGTGGGGTGAATAAGCCAAACAATAGATAGGTATGGGGGTGGGGTGAATAAACCAAACAACAGATAGGTTTCGGGGTAAGGTGAATAAACCAAATAACAGTAGTATCAGGATGCAAAATGAATAATAATTATTTCTATACATACAAAGAGACATAAATTAATAACAGAGTGTGGTAATGATTGAATGGAAGTTTGACCGTAAGCGTGCAAGAGAAAGATTTTATTCACAAACAAACCTGTCTAATATGACACAAGTTAGACTTTTGAAAAATGGCGCAAATGAGAAATATTTATAAAAAGTAAATGGAAGTATATTTTTGTTACTTAATTTGTCCGGTTCTCAAATGATGTATTCACCTTAGTCATGCCGTTCGAAATCAGTATTTGTGTTATGTATAAAAGACATTAGTCATAATAGCATCGTATTTTAATCATAAGAAAAAAAATGATCTGAGCTAAAGAAGAATCACATCTTAACCAAAGAAAAACAACATGTATTAAGAACAAAACGTAACCAATAACTTGGTACTTGTTATATATATATATGGTACTTGTTTTATATATGAATAATATATGGTACTTGCTTTATACATGAATTATATATATATATATATATATATATATATATATATATATATATATATACACACACACACACACACACATACATATATTCACAGGTGATGATAACGATATTATTTGGATTTTCTGTATATGTTTATTATAATTCTTGCATAAGGTAAAAACGTAAATGGATTCTCACAGGCAGACCAGGAAGCGATGGTTAATGACTCTCCAAGACATTGAGTGACGGACGAGGCAAAGACAGAATAACACATTATCGTGTCCAAAACAAATATAATTGTATAATACACAAACCATATTAACACATTGGGCAATGGTGAATGATTTATTAGGGATATGAGAATGTCTTTCAGGTCACAAGAACCTGTAATACAAAAGTATAACAACAGGTCATCTCCCATGAAAATTACAATATTGTTTTCTCCATAATTTACACGACAGTATAAATGCGCAAGTGTACCGATATTTTTTCATTAAATACTAACCCAGACGACGAGGCTGTATCAGAAGATTTTCAGGTAGGACTGGTGTGTGTGTGTGTGTGTGTGTGTAATTCTCAAAACTAAATATATCATAAAAACATGTTGATTCAATGTACCATCTCGGAAACCTTTAACAGAAGACTATAGTTATAACAGAATATTAATTTTTTGGATATACGTTCACGATATTTTTGTCCAAAAAAAGAACAGTGCACAACACCTTGTGCAGCAACGATATTTGCATCTAATATAATATCTAATTGTTATGTTATTTGGATCTAATATAATATCTAATTGTTATGTTATTTGGATCTAATATAATATCTAATTGTTATGTTATTTGGATCTAACATAATATCTAATTGTTATGTTATTTGGATCTAATATAATATCTAATTGTTATGTTCCATGACTGATATCAAAATGTTCGAAAAAGCATGTCTGTTTGACTATATACAAGTCTGCATTGATCTATTTTATCTTCATCATTTGATAAATTAGATCTTAATAGATGATCAAAAAGGTTTTAATGACGTAAGTAAAAACATATCTTTTATTAAGTACACGAGGAGGAGATGGCTATTTGAAAACAGTTGACTATTTTTGTGTATTATTCAGTACATCATTTTCAAATACATAATATACACATATCTTATCAGCAAAATCAAAATTGTTAAGAAATTGATCACAAAGACAGCCCACAGAGACACATTAAGAACTTTAAATTTAAACTGTATGTGTATATAATAAAAGACACAGGCAAGAGAGCATCTCCCTGCCTTACTCCATTGATTACCTGGAAGGGATTGGATTCACCATCTAACCAACGCACACACAACAAATATTCACCATAACCAGTTTACTGCAGTATGTACTATATCAACCAGATAAACTATTATAGATAAACTATTTTTTACAAGTGCCCGCTGATTGACCTTATCAAACGCGTCGATAGTATCAAAAATTGAATCATGCAAACACTTTGATTTTGCGATCTAAATAGTACGTGAGAGTTTCTTTCAAGCATATAGTATTACGTCTGTTAAAATTTGTTCGTTAAAACCAAGCTGATTATCAGACAATTCTAAAAATCACATCATTGTAGTACGATACATTCATATGTTTTCGAAACAATTGTCGTACGGGCAAAAAGTGTAATTTTCTTTTCCTGTCATGTTACAAATGTTATTTGTGTATTATTATTATTATTATTATTATTATTATTATTATTATTATTATTATATTTTTGTCCAAAAAAAGAACAATGCACAACACCTTGTGTTATCGTTATTATCATTGTAAATAATGAAGAAATCCTCTTGAACTTTTTTACAAATATATAGTTCTTCAAATCAGTACAAGATCGCGGACTCAATTAATTTAACATTTTTTACCTAATAAAATCTGACTCTTGTATACTCTCCCTTATTTAAGCTATGGTACATTCGAGTTCGGTCAGTGAAATAAGTTAAATAAAGTTGAAATAGGACATGCACGCTGACGTAATATTATCCTTATTCTAGCTGTTTCTAAAGCGTCTGAGTAAGGAATCAAAACAATTTATCTATGTATTGCATATGTTATTTTGACCCTGGCTCCCATCTCCTCAAAATGGCAGCCTCTTATTTACTATTTCACGTTGGTATAATGTCATATTTTCTTGCAACTTGTTTGCTCTCTTTTAATTCTTCATTCCTACATAGTCTAATAGCATATTCAATTTGCACAATATTTGGTCTTCATTCCAGCATTGTCTAATAGCATATTCAATTTGCACAATAGTTGCTCTTCATTCCTGCATTGTCTAATAGCATATTCAATTTCCACAATATTTGGTTTTCATTCCTGCATAGTCTAATAGCATATTCAATTTGCACAATATTTGGTGCATTAGGTCAGTCTGAGGCCCATGACGAAGTTTACCGTTATCTCGCCACATGAAGTAAGCGTTTATTGCAAAATCCTTCCATGTTTTGACACAGCCAGTGTAATACTGAACATATATGGATGTAATTGCTAAAAATATTACTATATATGTGAAACACCCATTATATGTTTCAAATTAACAGGATTATTAAAACTACAACAGACGGTCATACAATATGGATCTCTCTCCTAAGAATACAAACTTTTTAGATTTATTCATTTTTATTTTGGTCGGCAGCGAGGTCTGACCAATTGATGATGTACTTTAAATGTAAGCGTTCAAGTGGTTTCAAATGATTACAGAAGGGACCCTACTCTGATATGAATTAGTCATGTTGTTTTAGATGATTACAGAAGGGACTCTACTCTGATATGAATTAGTCATGTGGTTTCAGATGATTACAGAAGGGACCCTACTCTGATATGAATTAGTCATGTGGTTTCAAATGATTACAGAAGGGACTCTACTTTGATATGAATTAGTCATGTGGTTGTATGTGCAGATTACGTAGAAACACAACGATCCAAACGAGAGACACCATTGTGTGATGCACGGCGAAAGCTATATTTGTTGCATAGTCTGATCTATTTTTACGCCTATGTTCTTTTCAAACAGGAGTGCTAAACTAATCTAAACGTAAAAACATTTGCATTTTCTAAGACATAAGTTCAGTTGAATTACTAGATTAAGTCACATTCACAAAGAAAGCAATGATAAATCTACTTTCTTAATAATAATAATAATAATAATAATAATAGTAATAATAATAATAATAATAATAATAATAATAATACGGGGGTCATCTAAGACTTGTTATGCTATAATACTTGCAAGAGATCTATGATATAATACAAAGACAGAACCTATGCGAACGTCTTTAAAAAAAAATGATAGATGATTGATAAAAGTCCTCACGAAATATAATCTAACATTCTACTAGCCAACTCTTGTAGAAATGTAGTCAAACTTACATTCTAATAGCCAACTCTTGTAGAAATGTAGTCAAACTTACATTCTAATAGCCAACTCTTGTAGAAATGTAGTCAAACTTACATTCTAATAGCCAACTCTTGTAGAAATGTAGTCAAACCTACATTCTAATAGCCAACTCTTGTAGAAATATAGTCTAAATTACATTCTAATAGCCAACTCTTGTAGAAATGTAGTCAAACTTACATTCTAATAGCCAACTCTTGTAGAAATATAGTCTAAATTACATTCTAATAGCCAACTCTTGTAGAAATGTAGTCAAACTTACATTCTAATAGCCAACTCTTGTAGAAATATAGTCTAAATTACATTCTAATAGCCAACTCTTGTAGAAATGTAGTCAAACTTACATTCTAATAGCCAACCCTTGTAGAAATATAATCTAAATTACATTCTAATAGCCAACTCTTGTAGAAATGCAGTCAAACTTACATTCTAATAGCCATCTCTTGTAGAAATGTAGTCAAACTTACATTCTAATAGCCAACTCTTGTAGAAATGTAGTCAAACTTACATTCTAATAGCCAACTCTTGTAGAAATAGTCTGACTTACATTCTAATAGCCAACTCTTGTAGAAATGTAGTCTAAATTACATTCTAATAGCCAACTCTTGTAGAAATGTAGTCTAACTTACATTCCAATAGCCAACTCTTGTAGAAATAGTCTGATTTACATTCTAATAGCCAACTCTTGTAAAAATGTAATCTAACTTACATTCTAATAGCCAGCTCTTGTAGAAATGTAGTCTAACTTACATTCTAATAGCCAACTCTTGTATAAATATAGTCTAAATTACATTCTAATAGCCAACTCTTGTATAAATATAATCTAATTTACATTCTAATAGCCAACTCTTGTAGAAATATAGTTTGACTTGCATTCTAATAGCCAACTCTTGTAGAAATGTAGTCTAACTTACATTCTAATAGCCAACTCTTGTAGAAATATAGTCTGACTTGCATTCTAATAGCCAACTCTTGTAGAAATATAGTCTGGCTCACATTCTAATAGCCAACTCTTGTAGAAATGTAGTCTAACTTACATTCTAATAGCCAACTCTTGTATAAATATAGTCTGACTTGCATTCTAATAGTCAACAACTCTTGTAGAAATATAATCTGACTTACATTCTAATAGCCAACTCTTGTAGAAATATAGTTTGAATTGCATTCTAATAGCCAACTCTTGTAGAAATGTAGTCTAACTTACATTCTAATAGCCAACTCTTGTATAAATATAGTCTAACTTGCATTCTAATAGTCAACAACTCTTGTAGATATATATATATATATATATATATATATATATATATATATATATATATATATATATAATCTGACTTACATTATAATACCAACTCTTGAAGAAAGATCTCAAGTATATCGCAAACATTTCTCACAGTTTATATATTATCAGTTATAGAACGGCAGTTATAGAAAAAAAATTACCTTGGCCATTACGTATTGTTATAGAAAAAAAATTACCTTGGCCATTACGTATTGTTATAGAAAAAAATAATTACCTTGGCCATTACGTATTGTTATGGAAAAAAATAATTACCTTGGCCATTACGTATTGTTATAGAAAAAAAATTACCTTGGCCATTACGTATTGTTATAGAAAAAAATAATTACCTTGGCCATTACGTATTGTTATAGAAAAAAATAATTACCTTGGCCATTACGTATTGTTATGGAAAAAAAATAATGACCTTGACCATTACGTATTGTTATGGAAAAAAAATTCCTTGACCATTACGTATTGTTATGGAAAAAAATAATGAAATTGACCATTACGTATTGTTATGGAAAAAAATAATTACCTTGACCATTACGTTATGTTATGGAAAAAAAATTACCTTGGCCATTACGTATTGTTATGGAAAAAAATAATTACTTTGGCCATTACGTATTGTTATGGAAAAAAATAATTACCTTGACCATTACGTATTGTTATGTAAATAAATAAGTAAATTTAGCCATTTGTATTGGTATGGAAATAAATATGTAAATGTGGCGCTTATTGAGAAAAAAAAGTATAATTATTTGTTTGCGCTTGAGTGTTTCTGCTTTTCAATTCGAATTAACCCCAAAGTCGTTTTTGCAGTATAAAAAGCCAACGAAAATTGCCTACAGTAGACAACTGCGAATTGATCGTCACGTTTTGAATCTATTTCACAATGTATATACTTTTGTAATGTAATTTTCAAACATTTATTCTACAAGTAATACTCTATAAGTGTAAACGAATATTGGAAGCACTGATTTATTAGGGTTAGGGTTAGTCAAGTTTGATACATCGGGTTAGTTGATTTTATTTCAAACATTTTTCAAAGACATTCATACAATCAATTGTCGTCTTTTATTTTGCTTGAATTCTACCTTTCCCATAAAAGTAAGTATGCAGTGTGTAATTTAGTACAAACGATCCATAGAAATAGCAAATTGCAATGCACTCCAATCTCTTTCCCTCACCTGTTGAATTCATAAGCCTACCAGGGGGTTAATTGGTCATGGCAGATGATCCTCAGGTTTAAAAGGTGAGACTGCAATCCACCTTAAAACACAATTGCGCATATCCCTACTGCAATGGAAAAGGGGCAAAAACGGCAGGTGAAATAAGTCAACGGAAGCCGAAGTTCCAATCCAACATGCATGTTTTGGCGGTCTGATATTGATCCCGAGACGACACCATCACCCGGTAGCAGTCTGAGTGAACGAGAAGACTTTTCTAGGGACAGCACTGTTTGCTCCGCTTGGAGAGGGGCATAGAAAAGGTGGCCTAATCAAAGCTCGTCTCCTTACCACCACCCAGATGACGTGCCACAGCCAACGTGCATGTTCCAACATACCATAAAAAGATGGCACGCCCCACGTGCCTCACATCGTGGGAAAAGACTACATTTGGCTTGTTGTAACATCAGAACAATACTTGACTCAATCGAAAGCAATCGGAACGACGCTCTGTCTTGATAGCACATGAACTCTCTCGCTTTGTTGTTGACATTTCTGCACACTTAGCGATGTCTGCCTTTCAAAGGAAGGAAGTCTGAGAGAACTCGGCGCTGGATACACCCTGTAATGGTCAGGAAAACCAAAGATTGAGAGCGACGTTCAGGAGTCGGTTTCATGGTCAAGGACTCAATAGCCGCCTAGTTAACAAACCTTCCCACTGGTCATACCGATCGCATCACCTCGCTCAACCATGCCGTCCACCAATACCATACCGCATCAAGACTGCCATTCTGAAAATCTCAGACTATATCTTTGGATTCGCCACTGAGATAAACGTGACTGGTTTGATGAAAACAACAACGAAATCCAAGAACTGCTGGCCAAAATGATACCAACGGACCAAGCGCACCTCGCTCAACCATGCCGTCCACCGATACCATACCGATCGCATCATGTGCATGCGTCTTCCGTTAGGGAACCAACAACACGCCACACTCTTCAGTGTATTTGCTCCAACACTCCAACCAGATCCTTCTGAAAAGGATCAGTTCTACGCTGACCTGCGCATACTTCTCAAGATCATCCCAGAGGGCGACAAAATAATCATCCTCGGATATTTCAATGCCGAGTGGGCCGAGACTCGGAAGCCTGGAAAGACACTCTCGAGAAACATTGCGTGGATGGCTACAATGACGTTGGGTGCATTCATTTTGCGTAAAATCAAAGCTCACCATAACAAACATCGTATTTCAGCAGACGACAGCGCGAATCGTCCAAGAGCAATACACTTGCACCTAATCGATTACATAATAGTACGCCAGAGGAACTTAATAGATGTCCTTCATACCAGTGTGATGCCCAGTGCAGTGTACGACACAGATCATCGTCTTGTCCGATGGAAGCTTAGATTCCACTTCAAGCGCATGCCAGGAGAACAAATAGGCTCCCCAAAAAGGACGTTCAGGTCAAAAACCTGTAAACTTAGATTTGCAATAAATGGGTCTTTATTTGGGGGAGGGGGAAGGGTAACAATTAGTATGTAATATTTAAAAGATATTATGTTATTTTGACTATCATATCATTATCATGACTATTGTTATGCATTTGAATATTATTATCATGACTATTGTTATGTATTTGAATATCATTATCATGACTATTGTTATATATTTGAATATCATTATCATGACTATTGTTATGTATTTGAATATCATTATCATGACTATTGTTATGTATTTGAATATCATTATCAAGACTATTGTTATGTATTTGAATATCATTATCATGACTATTGTTATGCATTTGAATATCATTATCATGACTATTGTTATGCATTTGAATATCATTATCATGACTTATGTTATGCATTTGAATATCATTATCATGACTATTGTTATGCATTTGAATATCATTATCATGACTATTGTTATGCATTTGAATATCATTATCATGACTATTGTTATGCATTTGAAGTTATTTTCATTGTGCATTCTCTTTGCTTTATAATTCTCTCATAGCATAGAAATGTCTTTATACATAGACCGGCCCAGTACAATGTGGCTCACAGTTCAAAATATGTAAATACCTGCATTGTACACGTGGTTTACAATGCATCAATTATGAATCAGGATTTGTTATGTATTGCATCATACCGATTTATTTTCGGTAATATCCAATCTACCTATTCTATGTATGGACATTTTAAAAATATATTTTATTTAAATAATTAGAATGTGTGCACTTAGGTTTAGAACGTGTACGGTTTATTAGGGAAATTAGACCTTCTTTTGCTTTCCTGCAGGTCTACAAACATCGAATAGCATCAAAATGACGAGGATTTGTTTATTTCTAATATCTCTTGCTGTTTGCACCTTCTCAACCTACGCCATTATAGGAATCGAAACCGGTAAGTTCTGTCAAATATGTTTGTCCTTCTGTTTGTCCGTCAGTTTACACGTCACTCTTGTAATGTGTATATTTATAATAACTTATTTCCTTAATTAGAAGCACGTGAAGTTCTAACACATGATATAGACAGAGAGGGGTGAAGATATATAGGACATCGTGTGTATTACACTTACACGGTAACATAATGTCTTATCAACCATATTTATTAAGTCTTCTAGTTTCATTGACAATATCTTATACAGATTTACACGATTTCAATCTTCCCTGTTTAAAATTTCAAATGTCTGAAATGCTGACCAAGTAAGACATTTAATTTCCATTGACCGGTGCATACACATTACATTTTTTTAAAGCGATGCGCAGAATAGGCTGACATATCGCGAGTCACGAAAACACAAGGGTAGTATATTGTGTTTCCAATATTTATATTATTTTAGACAAACTATTCTGGTGACAATTGCCGTTTTTCAAATGGTATCCATTGTAGTATTATTGTACTGGCGTCAATTTGTCGAATTCTGCAAGCGTTTTGCGTAGATATTGGTGACGGAAATATTACAACAGCGATGTGTGTGTGTATGTGTGTGTGTTGGTGTTCCACTCATCGTGATTGTCTGTGGATTTTATAAGTTAAAGATTAAAACAAAGTATCAATAAAACCAAAAACGGCAGAACGAATTTTTGGAAATGTTTTAGTAAACGTAATGGAATATAGCCTTCAAAAGTCATCCAAATTGAAATCAAGATAGAGATCAATGTCGCAACAACTCTATTAACTGTTCCATAGTTGATCTCAAAGCAATCATCGGTAAATGTAGACGTTGTGGCAAACTTCCGCTAATCCGTAGGTCAAACGTAAATTTTATATTGTTTGCCTGATTGTGGGCCAATCTGGCAGGTCTTCATGGTCATTTTTCTTCTTAAAATATAATTATTTGTTGACAGAATACATGAAACTAGCCCTTTTCTTTTGATAGGTGACCTAATGATGATGCAGATGATGACCAGTATGCTAGGCGGTCAGAGGGGTGCACAACCTGCACAACTTACTGGCGCAGGTGCAGAGCTGGGCAGTCAAGGCCAGACGCGCCGTGGAGGTGACCTTGGACTTGCACCCCTGATGCAGATGAGATTCCTATCCGCCTTGATGAACTAATCGTCCTGCTACGCATTCAAATTATGTCCTGTTCATTGATCTGATTCGCATAAACGTACTTGAACCGGTATTTAAAAAGATAGTCTCATAACAGAATCGCACATTTGAAAATATTGGAAATGCTATTGCATGTGTCTGTCGGATGCTGAACGTTTGTGTTTAAAGCTGGTGTTTGAATCTGTTTAGCAATCCATTTATGTACCATTTTTAACGTAAATCTGTTTTATGTTCATGAATATTTTCTCATACAACGCCCTTATTATGACCATCTCGCACATGCTGAGCATGCGTCCATATGTCGCCATGGTATTTATTGCTCGCAATAGTAATTGCTATTTGTTCTATAAATAGGAATACAACCTATAGTATGTATGCCGTTTCTCAGAGTTTTATAAGATTTGACAATTATCTTCCTACCACGATCTTAAACGAGTGACACTCATCGTGTGCTCATTTTAAAATAAAACCTACTAATATTATAAAATTGGTATTGTCACAAATTCATTTCGAAAATCTGAATGTAATTCATGGAATATAATGCAAGCAATACAATATAGGTAAAAATGGACGAGTGTTTTACTCTATTGTTGTGTATATAGGTGTTTTTTTAATTTATGCAAATAAAAGTACTTACATAAATATAATGTTCTTGTCTTTCTTCAGTAACAAGGAAAGTTGTGCTTCACGTGCTCTCATTCCAAGTGTATGCATCTTTCAGTTAAAACAATTTCGAAGTCTTTGATACTTTTGGATTACACTTGTCTGAAAGGACAAGCACTTGATAATTTCCTGGAAAATATCAAAGACAGAGGAAGTTCTTCGTCATTTTAACCACTTTTCTTGTCATGTTGACTCGTACTTTTAATGGAGTTATAGTATCCGTCTACTAGTTTTCTATCTAAGATTCCATTTATCTAACTACTAAACTATTTATCTTGGATTTTAATTGGAACAATGCACTAATTAGACTCCTTCCGTCAGTTGATGCGATATTGGGACTTAATTGGTACTTAAATACATACCAATGGTTCTTGTCAAGTCAGAACGCAGGAAATGTTATATCTGTTATTAAATTATTTTTCATCTTCACAAAAACATCGCTCAGTGTTAAAGATTTGGTCAACTGACCAGAATTCAGCACTTCCAACGTTACATACTTGAAATAATCAAATTTATTAACGGTTTGTGGCTTTAAGAATAAAAACTGTTGGATAAGCAATGCCACCATTGCTATTTTGGATACGTTGACTGGTTATTATCTTTATTCAGCTGGTACTTACCTTTTTAGGGCAGAGACGAGCCTAATAAATGAAGAACCAGACAGCTGATAATGATATGGACAAAAATAACAATTGAAACATCTTTCGTGTTGGTATTTTCCTTCTGCTAAATTGTTTATTCGGTTAAAGAAAATGCTTGCACTGGCAACCATATTGTAAAGGACGTTTGTTTATGGGTCAACTCTGTTCATAAATGTCGTAAACAGTTCAAGAAAGGCTGAATCGTATGTAGGTGACCAATACTCTATACTGTGTCGATTTGGTGCCGTTGATTTCTTTTTGTTTTGATTTACAAATGCGGTATGGAATGGAGGTACATTTAGTAAGATTCGTAAATTTGTAGTGAAACTGGAACAGTTATTTAATAACTTGAAGTGTCGATGATGTCTGGACGTTTCCTAGATGATTCTAATAGTTTAGTGTTTATTTCAATCATATGACAATATCTCTAGATGCTTTACTTCTTTCTGATTCACTAATTGTTGGTAATTTACAAATGAGTTGCCCAGTTATCTTAGTCTATGTTTCTAATTTCACCGTCTCTAGTCAATAGTGACCTTCAAGACAACGTCATGTCAACTGGACGAGACGGTATTCAATACAAATGATAGTTTTTCTTAGCAGCTTGCATTATGCAGGATCGAATCAGATTAATGAATGCATATGACCATCGGTGTTAATGAATAAGACTTTTTCAGAAACCGAGGCTGTATACGTTTTGCAGTTAAGTTTAGAACCATCATTTTAAAGGAAATGGAAAATCGTTTAGTCGAAATTTGAGTTCATAATTATTTGCAGTTTTCTCTCTATTTTATCAGTTCTGAAAAGATTATAATTTGAAGTATTTCCCTATAGCGCACAGCGATAGTGTATCGGTGGTAGTATAATTCTAGAAGAAAGAAGTTGAAAGCGATTGAGGAAGTAGAAATTTCGACAGTAAATTTAAGTGAATAATTCACTAATTATATCATACCACTGATGAGTGTATTGCAACTGAGGTGTTAGTCAATGTAGGTACGAAGAAGTTTAGATTTTTTACACAATACATCTCTGAGCTATTTTGAGTGAAACGTAAATCGATTTTAGTGGACAGAAACTGCCTTGCTACGATTGTCATATATTTCGTTCTAGATGCATATATCGTCGATATATTTCAAAAGTCGATTTTAACTATTTTTCAAAGGCATTGAGTTATTTACTATACGTATGTGGTGCTAATTCTAAACAAGAAGGAAATAAAATGTGTTACAGTGCAGTGGATGCAAAGCTAAGTTATTCAAAATCAATTTGTTTTAAAAAGTCACACCAACATAGAGTATTGCAGAACACTACATAAAATATGACCAACATTATAACTAAATTAATTATTTAAATTAAGCAACCGAATTTGAAGAAAACTTGTTGGCTGATAGCTCTTGGTGAACTCTGAATGGTCAACACATCGAATGCATTTTTGTATTTACGAACATCAATGAATATCGCTCCGAAATGTTAACTGATTTGATGGGGATATTAAAATTGTCGGCAAATTCATGATGACTATATTGAAACTAACATGATATAGTATCCTTCATGATGACTATATTGAAACTAACATGATATGATATCCTTCATGATGACTAGATTAAAACTAACATGATATGGTATCCTTCATGATGACTATATTGAAACTAACATGATATTGTATCCTTCATGATGACTATATTGAAACTAACATGATCTGGTATCCTTCATTAAGACTATATTGAATCTAACATGATGTGGTTCCTTCATGATGACTAGAATGAACATAACATGATCTGGTATCCTTAATGATGACTATATTGAAACTAACGCGATATGGTATCCTTCTAACATGATATGGTATCCTTAATGATGACTATATTTAAACTAACATGATAGGGTATCCTTCATTATGACTATATTGAAACTAACGTGATCTGGTATCCTTCATGAAGACTATATTGAAGCTAGCATGATATGGCATCCTTCATGATGACTAGAATGAATGTAACATGATATGGTATCCTTCATGATGACTATATTGAAACTAACGCGATATGGTATCCTTAATGATGACTATATTTAAACTAACATGATATGGTATCCTTCATGATGACAACATTGAAACTAACATGATATGGTATCCTTCATGATGACTGTTTTTAATATAACATGATATAGTATCCTTCATTCACAAAGACAGTAAATATTCCTGTACGAGTTTCTGTAAAATTTGACCTATCAAGTTATTGGGAAAATATTAGCAAGAGCTGACTTGAGTGATCGTGATCGTCGGAATAACAAGTGCCAGTAACTATAAATTTGCATGGACTTATAAGTACAGGTTTCATAAAAATTCATTCACGCTGGCGATTCCAGATGGATCTGTTAACAGAGTCTGCGGCAATGTCTTCTTTGGATAAGGGATTAGGCGCTTGCTCTGTCATAAACGACAATTAATAAATCCCCTGATTATAGTAGCCTCGTTTAAGTTACACCTCAGTGATTTCACTAGCAGTGTACTATTCTTAATGCTTTAATCGTTTGAAATATCCTGATTAGCAGTTGTTATAGTCAGCCAATTCACAATCCATGTCTGTTGACAGAAGATTAATATGTTCTTATTTTGAAACAGTTCAGTGTGTGTGTGTGAGTGACCCGACAAAAGAGCGCACGACACAGCGCCGACAAATGAGCGCAAGACAAAAGAGCTCAATACCAAAAGAGCGCCGAGAAAAGAGCGCCGATTAAATTATACTAACGAGTAGAGTAGAGATCAAGTAGAGAAGACTCGTTGACGTTGGACGTGTATATATAGTTACAATTTCCTATTTAAGTTCACCATGTTCTGCAGTTCTACAACATTTACAAAATTACAGTATAATAGTTGTACAGAAAAATTACATGGAAACAATGGAGTCACAGAAGGGGAAGATAGTGTTATTAATTCCTTTTAAGTCATTTTAAGTAATGATTATAATTTAGTTTAACATTTACCTAATTTATGCAGAAGTGATTTCTAATTTAAATCGTAATACACTTAATTTTAATTATTTAAGACTTTCAATTACTGAAATTATGTGCGCATTTTTGTCTTGTGCTCTTTCGTCGGAGCTCTTTTGGTATTGAGCTCGTTTGTCTTGCGCTCATTTGTCGGCGCTCTTTTGTCGGTGCTTTTCTGTCTGCGCGGAAGGGTTGAATCCATGTGGTCAACAAAGGCGTCGTCGTCTGCAAAGAGAAGTTCTCTTATAGGTTTTTCCAAGGTCTTCATGTGGGCCTGAAGTCGCTTTAAGTTGAAGAGGTTGCCATCAGTACGAAATCGGATATAGATGCCAACTACGTCATCAAGGTCGAGTTTGCACCGGATAAGACGATTATATATGTGGCACTCTGCACTGGGCATCACTCCGGTATGAAGGATATATCTTAAGTCCCTCAGGCGTAATATTATGTAATCGATTAGATGCCAGTGCTTTGATCTAGGATCCATCCAGGTCGTTTGCACGCTGTCTGTCTGTCTGCGATACGGTGTTTGTGATGGTCAGCTGTAATAATTCTGCGCAAACAATCATGCGCCCATTGTCACTGCAGCCAGCCACGCAATGTTTCCCAAGAACGGCTTGCTAGGCTTCTTAGTTTCTGCCCAATCTGTCATTGAAATCTGCAAGGATGATTATTTTGTCTCTCTCTCTGGGAGGTTCTTGTGAAGTCTGCGCAAGTCAGCGTAGAATTGATCTTTTTCAGAAGGATCTGCTTGGAGTGTTGGAGCAAATACACTGAAGGGTGTGGCGTGTTGTTGGTTCCCTAACGTAAGACGCATGGACATGATGCGATCGGTATGGTCAGTAGGAGAGTATGCTAACTTGGCGGCGATTGAGTCCTTGACCATGAAACCGACACCTGAAAGTCGTTTTTCAATCTTTGGTTTTCCTGACCAGTACATGGTGTGTCCAGCGCCGAGTTCTCTCAGACTTCCACACTCTGAAAGGCGGATTTTTATCACTAAATGCACCAATGTCAACACCAAAGCGAGAGTTCGTGTGCGATTAAGGTAGAGAGTTGTTCTGATCTGTTGCTTTGTTGAGTCTAGCAATGTTTTGATGTTGAAATAAGCCAGTTTTTAGCATTTTCCGACTATGAAAGGCAGGTGGGGCATGCCTTGTTTTTTGTTATGTTTTGACCGTGTTCGAAGATGCAAGTTGGCTGCGGGAGGTCAATAGGGTTGGGGATAAGGTGACTAGCTTTGGTTAGGCCACCTTTTCCTGGCCCCTCGCCAAGCGGATCTAGCAGTGCTCTCTCTAGAAAAGGCTACTTGGTCACTCATGCTGCTACCGGGTGACGGTTTCGTGTCCGGATCAACATCAGACGACCAAAGGTCTTCGTGGCTGCACGTATAATTGGGACGTCGGCTTCCAGTGACATAATTCATCTGCCGTTTTCGCCCCTTTTCCATCACTGCAAGGCTTGATAGAGTAGTATATATGTAGAGGTAGACGTTAACAGTAGACAGAGTACAGTTCCTTCATGCATGAGCAATGGAGCTTGTAGGTGGAGTGCAATCTGCGCAAACTGGCCCCACCCTTTAAACCTGGGGTTCATCTGCTATGGCCCAGCAAGACAGGACGGCGAGAGCTAGGTCACCTAGCCTTAGGGTTTATATGGGAGTTTCCCTCCCCTAAGTAGATAATCAAACCATGACTGAAGTGATCTGCCTTCACTGCTATTTCGAACCACTAAAACAAATGGTGCGCTCTTATTCTGAACGCTTGGACGTTAATCTGAAAAGAGCTTCAGCCCTAGCCGGTGACTTAATTGTAAAATTCATACGCCTAGTGATGCAGTGTTAATATCACCCACTCAGCGTCGCTTGTCCCGCCAGGGTATGACGGGAATTATTCCTTTATGGACGCAGAAATGAGAGATTTGGGAGAAGGATTGGGCCCGAGTACAGCTGCCAGACAACAAAGGTACTACTTCTATCCAAAGCCCCTGAGGAGACATAATTCAATCAATATGGTCTTTGAACTCTTTATGACCTTTGTACTGTAAACGACCTCCCACTGTCGACATCACCCGTGATAGTCTTGTCTGTCATTGTGTCATTGTGAATATATATATATATATATATATATATATATATATATATATATATATATATATATATATATATATATATATATATATATATATATATATATATATATATATAAATATAAAGCATGAATAGTAATATATTGCATTACCTTCATAGTCATGTAATATTATAAGGAAAATATCAAATTTCTTTCCTATAATAAGAATATTACTCATACTAATACCGCTATTACGAATCTAAACAATGGTAACCTAACAATGAAATTGTTGAGTAGCAAAAACCTCAACAACGTATTTCATTTCAAACGCTTTTTATGTATCCAGATCTTGCATCTAAACATATTTTCAAATACAGGTACACCTAATGGTCAGACACCGTGATTTACTTACATTTAAAAATGACAAAATAAACACAGACATAAGTTAACCATTTTCATATGAAACGTGCAATATATTGCTTATTATTCAAACACTTGCTACCAATAGAAATCAAACATTTACCATACTTATGCCAATTACACAGCTGTATGCTTTAAGGAAGGATTGCATACTATTCTATCTAACCCATTATCAATTCGGGCACACCTCGTTCTACCATATTTATAAATGTACAATAATCGTACACCCCTAAGGTAATATCACGATTCGTATTTTTCACTCCAATTTTACACATTTACTGTGTGTGTATTATTTCAAATAATATTTGCAATGAATTTGTTGTCCATTTCATTAAAGAACAAAGACCATTCATAGAAATACCAGCGTGGTACTTCCTTAGTATCTGATTTATGCTGTGTATATTGTCATTGTTTCTACGTCGACGTTTCGGAAATTGTGCGGAAATTTATGAACAGACTGAAGTATAACCAGTATCTGCCCTCAAAAAGTTCCCTTAGGATATTTTGGCCAATGGAAATATTTAACTTATTACTGATTAAAAAAATTTGTAGAATGTAACCGTAAGATGTGTAGCCATTGTTGTTTCTGCTTAGTCATTGTCATTTGTCTTCATTATTTAGACTGGTCTCTACACTAAAGGGAATGCGCTGCTGATCAAAGCTAACAACCAGTCCTCTTATTAAAAATAACAATGGCGACATTACTTATGTTTGATCTTTGCTTGCAAAGCATCAAGCCATTAATAAATCTGAAATTCTCCGTAATGAATATAATCAGCATGGGATGGTTGCGTGATAGTCAGTTGACCAAAACAATAACATCGAGCAATGCTTTTGGAATGGGAAAATTTAAACCGTTGTAGAATAAGACACTTTTAGTCTTAAAATTTGTTATGCGTTCTGGACTCACATTCTGATATGTACTTAAATACCAATCAGTCCCAATATAACACGAATTAAACATAACACTAACCCAATATAACACGAATTAAATATAACACTAAAGCAATATAACGTTAACTAAAAGAGTCAAACCAGTGTGCAATGCCAATTTTTTACGTGCTTAGGCTCTAATAAACAGTAACAAAGAAAGAGCGAAAACAATAAGGTTTCTAAAATTTAACAAATACGTTATTTCCCTGTAAAAACAATGGAAAAATAAAAAAGAACTTATGGCTTTAAGAGTCAAATCCAAAAATAATCCAAGAACAATTCATGAATTAAATTTTAGAAATCCTAGTAATTAAATGTTCTAACGAATTCAAGTTCAAGTCCAGATGAAAATCCAAGATCGGTGGCGATGACATATGCCGTAACCTGTATAGTACTGTTGTCTACAGTTATTTGTAAAACCACAATAAATAAAACTCATGTGTTTGAACTTATAATAAAATTTCCAGAAACATCTTTGTTCAAGAATTATGTATGAGCACTTAGTGAACCAAATTAATCTTTTAGAATCCAATTAACTCGAAGAAAAATTAAAATAAAGCTCTAAACCGGTGTCATCAGAAGTCGACTTGATATCAAGTGTGTAAAAGCCCAAACTGACTGACTGTTCTTTAGAGAAAGGCTATACACTAATCTAAGACAAAGTTTCGGAAATCTCAGAAATGCGAAATTAAAGTTCATGTTTACATATTAAAGTCACGTACTCTAGAACATTCTCGATTTCAGTCGATATGAAATCCCACACACAGAACGAATTTAAAAAGGTTGTTTACATTAAATCAAGTAATAAGGGGAGGAACTAGTTCAAATTGGATACAACAAACCTAATTTTAGGTTTTCATTAAACTGAACTGAATTTCTGGCAAATATCTCCGGTAAATTAAATGATCTAACAATGTAATGAAAAGTACAAAATAAACAAACAATTGCCTTCAATGAAATATAAATTAAATCAGATATACGTAACACAATCAAGACCAAATATAACGTTAACTAAAGTAGTCTAAACAGTGTATTTGTGTCAATCAAGACCTAATATAACGTTAACTAAAAGAGTCTAAACAGTGTATTTGTGTCAAGCAAGACCCAATATAACGTTAACTAAAAGAGTCTAAACAGTGTATTTGTGTCAATCAAGACCTAATATAACGTTAACTAAAAGAGTCTAAACAGTGTATTTGTGTCAATCAAGACCAAATATAACGTTAACTAAAGTAGTCTAAACAGTGTGCAAAGCCAATCAAGACCCAGTATAATTTTAGCCAAAGACGTCTATTGTAATAAGGAAATGCAAATAATTTTTAGATTACAATTAACATCACCTGACTATCAAAGCTTAGTATTGGTCACGTGACTTTTAAGGTCCTGTGATCATGGAGACGTAATACACGTGTCAGCAGCTCTTTTCTGTATGGTTAAAATGATGGGCAGATTGTTTAAATCGTATATTAATTAAATTTCTTATTTATTTACATTTAAATTCTAAAGGTATGTTTTTTAATTGTTTGGATCCCATTCTAAATTATATTAATTAAATTTCTTATTGATTGACATTTAAATTCTTAAAGGAATGTTTCTTAAGTGTTTGAATCCCATTCTAAATTATATTAATTAAATTTTTTATTGACTGACATTTAAATTCTTAAAGGAATGTTTCTTAAATGTTTGGATCCCATTCTAAATTATATTAATTAAATTTTTTATTGATTGACATTTAAATTCTTAAAGGTATGTTTCTTAATTGTTTGGATCCCATTCTAAATTATATTAATACAGGTAATTTGCAGATCGAAAGGAAAATATTATTCTAAATCCAACTTTATTACTAGCTCTAAATGTAAGTATTTATCAAATTAGTGTAATGTACGGCTACCTCAAATTTTCCTCACAGTAGAAAAATAATGAAATAAAAATGGATAAATTCATCCAGCTTTGGATCGCCATCAAAAACAGATATACTTTACTTATATCAAAAGTTTCATGTTCAAAGTTAAGATATTCATGCAAAGATATATTGATAGATAGATAGGTAAACAGGTAAATTGATAGGTAAATAGATAGACTGGTAACTAGTTATGTGAATAGACACAAAGAAAATTTAGTAAAGTCAAATTTACTTAGAATTAATGAAAGAACAACTTTTTTTATAATAATAAAAACTTTTAAATAACCGTATTTATTGACCCAACTATTGTCCATCACCTGTTTATTATGACCAATAAAAAATCTTCACACTCCGAACTAAACATTTTCGAAGTCCTATCAATTATTTCAATGGCAGTTAACGTTTCATGGAGAAATTTATGTGCATGCAAAGTCAGATATATTTCCATATATAGATTCTTAGGTTAGTATGAAGATAGATGGATTGCATATAGGATTACAGGACAATTACACCCCACCCCCCGTTATTTAGCCACTCCCCCAGTCAAATAACCCCAAGCAATTCCAGCCTGGTCAGTCACTCCATGGTCAATAACCTCTCTCTCCCCCCCCCCCGTATAAATTATCCTCCTGTCAACTACCTCCATGATGCGATTATTCCTCTGTGTAAATGAAGTGAAGACACTGTAAATAAAGATATAAGTAAGAGCGGTACAAGGGGCGTCCGTACGATTCTCTATAACAGATACCTTCAGGTGAGAAATCTGCCAATTCACTGTCATAAACTTTAGGTAGCCAACGTATGTGAGCATAAAATAAAAAGAATATTTGCTTGAAACGAGTGAATAACGGATGCATTTCATCTCGTGGGTGAAACAACTCTAGTATTTTCACTCGTGGCTTCACCACTCGTCACAATACTGACTTATTCATTAACTCGATTAAATATATCCGTTATTCACTCGTTTCAAACAATATCCAATATATTCCCATACCAACTGCCCGTAAAAGAAAGGAAGAGTTGAAAAGTAAACATAAAATTACTTGCTTAGCTGAATCCGTCCTAACTGAATATCTCCTTAATGAGCCACGTCGCCTATAATAGTAATATCGGTACATTTCTGCGTTTTATTGTCCTGTCAGTCGTGGAGAAAATATTGTAATTTTCAGGGGAATGACCTGTTATTGCATTTTTGTTTTACACGGTTCTTGAGACCTAAAAGACATTTCCCATATCCTTAATAAATCATTGAACAATGTACCAAGATAATGTATGCATGATATTCGGTTAAGAATGTTGTTTTCTTTGATTAAGTTACGTATTTTTCTTTGATTAAGTTAAGTTGTTTTCTCAAATTAAGTTGTTGTTTTCTTAAATTAAGTAATGTTGTTTTCTTAAATTAAGTTTTGTTGTTTTCTTTGATTAAATTCTGTTGTTTTTTTTATCTTAAGTTCTGTTGTTTTCTTTGATTAAGTTATGTTGTTGACTTTGATTAAGTTATATTGTTTTCTTTGATTAAGTTATGCTGTTTTCTTTAAGTTATGTTGTTTTCTTTGATTAAGTTGTTGCTTTCTTTAGGTTGTTTTCTTTGATTAAGTTATGTTGTTTTCTTTAGGTTGTTTTCTTTAAGTTATATTTTCTTTGATTAAGTTATGTTGTTTTCTTTAAGTTATGTTGTTTTCTTTGATTAAGTTATGCTGTTTTCTTTGATTAAGTTATGTTGTTTTCTTTGATTAAGTTATGTAAGTTATGTTGTTTTCTTTGATTAAGTTATGTTGTTTTCTTTAGGTTGTTTTCTTTGATTAAGTTATGTTGTTTTCTTTAGGTTGTTTTCTTTGATTAAGTTATGCTGTTTTCTTTAGGTTGTTTTCTTTGATTAAGTTATGCTGTTTTCCTTGATTAAGGTAAATTGTTTCACTTTGGTTAATGTGAGATTTTTATTGTTTTTCTTTCTCTTGTTGATTAAGATATGTTGTTTTTCTTTGATAAAGTTATGTTGTTGCTCTTTGTTCAAGGTATATTGTTTTTCTTTTGGTTCAGGCATGTTGTTTTTCTGTTATTAAAGTGTGATTTTTTTCTCTCTTTAATTCAGGTATGCTGTTTTCTTAAGATGTCTTCATTTTGGTTGAGGTATATTGTTTTAATTTGGGTTGAATCAATCAATCAATCAATCAATCAATCAATCAATCAATCAATCCTCTCTGCACCGTCTGGTGCTTGAGGCAACAGCAAGGGAGCACCATTTCGGTCTGTCGGCAGCTATTGCTGGGGCGGTCTGAAGGGCGAGGCCTCTGGTCTTAAGGTCTCTCTCCACGGTTCGTAGCCATGTCTCTTTGGGTCTGCCACGGTTCCTTTTCCCCTGTGGGGTCCATCTCAGTGCCACCCTTGGTAGTGAGTCAGGGGGCATTCTGCAGACATGGTCGAGCCATCTCCATCGCCGAGATGCAATGATCTCAGAGATGATGCTTGCACCCGCTCTGTGCCGAAGTTCCTCGTTTGAGATCATGTTTGGCCAGAAGATCCTCATCATGCGTCGCAGGCACTTGGTTTGGAACACTTCGAGCTTGTGTTCTATGTTCGCAGTGGACTTCCAACACTCTGAACCGTACAAAAGGACGCTCAACACGTTGCTCTTGAAGATACGGATCTTCGTGTGGACTCTTTGGTTTCTTGTCCTCCAGATGGGCTTCAGCATTGCGAAGGTCTGGTTGGCCTTGCTGATTCTTGTGACGACTTCCCTTGTGCAATCTCCATCCGTGGCGACCTTACTGTCCAGGTAAGTGAAATCATCTAGTTCTTGCAGAGGCTGGTCGTTGATGGTGATTGGGTTGCCCGCTCTAGTATTCTTCCTCAAGACCTTTGTCTTCCCTATGTTGACTCGAAGACCTATGGTGTTTGCTGTCTGTACCAACTGTTGTGTCTTCTGTTGAATATCTTTTTGCCTGCTTGCCAGCAAACCGATGTCGTCGGCATAGTCCAGGTCATCCAGCATTGAGGTCAACGTCCACTGTATTCCTTGTCTCTTGCCCTCTGTTGTGCAGCGCATCATCCAGTCAATGGCCAGTGAGAAGAGGATCGGAGAGAGAATGCATTCATGCTTCACTCCGGTTTCCACCTTGAATGGTTCAGTGATATGGTTGTTGTGGATTACTCTGCACTCAAAGTTCTCGTACAGGGACCTGATGCCATTGACAAGTTTCTTGGGGATGCCATAATGTCGTAGGATCTTGCACATAGAGGCTCGGTGCAGGCTGTCGAAGGCCTTCTCAAAGTCCACAAAGACCACATAAAGGGATCCATTCCACTCGTGATACTGCTCAAGTATCTGTCTCAGTGATCTTGCACATAGAGGCTCGGTGCAGGCTGTCGAAGGCCTTCTCAAAGTCCACAAAGACCACATAAAGGGATCCATTCCACTCATGATACTGCTCAAGTATCTGTCTCAGTGTGAAGATGTGATCGATGCAAGATTTGCCCTTCCTAAAGCCTGCCTGTTCCTGGAGTAGGATGCCGTCCACAGCTGTTGTGATGCGTTGAAGAAAAATGCGGCTAAGAGAGAGGGATAGCAAGGTGATTCCTCGCCAGTTGTTGCAGTTTCCCAGATCTCCTTTCTTGGGAAGTTTGACTATGATTCCGGTTTTCCAGTCATTTGGTGCTTTCTCACTATCCCATATCTTTTGAAGAATCTGGCGAAGAAGCTTCAGCGTCTCTGTGTCTTCTGCCTTCAGCATCTCGGGACACATTCCATCATCGCCAGGTGCCTTCCCATTCTTCAGCTTGTGAATGGCCTGCTTGACCTCCTCAACAGTGATGTCGAAATTGATGTCAAGGTCCTCCTCTGCTTCAGTAATGTCAGCGAGTACTGGTGGGTCTGGGCGATTCAGGATATGCTCAAAATGTTGCTTCCATCTTTCCAGCTTCTCCTCCTCCACTGTGACATAGGTTCCAACTTCATCTCTCACTGGAAGGTGATGGTGCTGACTATAGTCGCCCATCAGTTTCTTTGTGTTCTGATACACCGTCTTCATGTCTTTCTGCCCTGCTGATACCTCCGCCTCCTTGCTAGCCTCTCTGTGTATGATCTCCTGTCTCTCCTTGCTGATTTCTTCACCTCCTTGTCTTTTCCTCCATACTCCTTCGAAATTCTCTCTTTCAGTCTTGAGGTATGTTTTTTTTTTTTATTTGGGTACATATTATCAAAACTACATTAGTGAGGGGGTGGGGTACATAAAGGACACAAAGTTTAATTTCATATGATTTGACTGAACTGTATTCATATTTCTAGTAGTCATTTGTTTAACAACTAAGTATTAGTCACATGTGCCTTTGATTAAAAGGAAAACAAATTTATGATTTTTTAAAATATTTTTTTTTTGCCTCCTAAGTTAGAATAACACGAAACTGATCGTGGAGTATCAAAAAGGTATGTAATTCATTTGGATACTTTTTCTTCTTTGCTCAATTTTTTAAACTACTAAATTTAAATAAACGAATTCTGACAAATAATTGAGTGTTTTGTGACACATAGGGTTTCAACTTAAGTTCGCACATCATTTTAACCTTCAACCTTGAAGCGTCCTGAGTGCTTTTCACTCCAATTTTCTTCTAGCCAGTACAAATATATGCTTTTAAAAACAATATCCCGTTTTTTTAAATCTCTTTTTAATCCGGTAGATTAACAGTCCCAAACTATGTCGTCCTCGTCCAATTTTGATCCTGAGTGCACCCACGCTCATTTAAACAACTGCATTATTTTTTTTTCAAAGAGTTTTAAGTAGGGCATGTACAAAGTATAATTTTTTGAGGTTATAAAAGGCATTCATATTCATCTTTGTTAAAAAATATTATTTGAAACCGTTCTTGTTCCCTGAAATATACGCCATCGGTGGTCACTCGAGGCTGACTGAACTTACTGTTAGTGACTTAGTCAGCATATTAAGCCATGTGAGATGACCAATTTATCACTAACCAATAAGTAGAAACTGTCTTTGAAACTGCAGCCCAGTCATCGAAGTAATGTCCTGGACATTTTTTTATGTTGAAAATTAACAGCAATGGTGCAATACTTTCCTTAGAAACACCTGGTTATATTAACCCATATGTTTCAATGGCTTACGATAAAGTACCCAGTAGAGCTGGGTACCAACAAGTTTTGGTATTTCTCAATATATCGCGATAGTACCACGGTATAATGCAATTATATTAGGGGCCAACGATTTTAATGTTCCGAGATAGTACCACAGTATAATGCAATTATATTAGGGACCAACGATTTTAATCTATTATATTATTTGAAAACATTATCTTTAGATAATATATATATATATATATATATATATATATATATATATATATATATATATATATATATATATATATATATATATATATATATATATATATATATATATGTCACCTCAAAAGAAAATGACAACACCTCATCCTAGCCCCAACATTAAATGATTATTGCCTTATAGCAAGGAAATTTGCTGTGTTTGTCTTAATAGTTCCATAAGTTGTTATTGTTGTCATACTGTAACTTGGATGATATAGGACTACACCACAGCTGACACCATGTAAAAACAAATTATGCTGACATTAGACAACTTGTTTATTAAAAATAGAAAGTACTGACAAAAAAAGTATAGTTTAATAGTATTGGCTAGGAAACATTGAGTGGATGTCAACACACGGGCAAGATAGTTATCAGAGAAGGGCCTGTAAACATAAAACACACCGATTCAACAAAATGAGAAAATATTTTATGGACTTCGGAAATCACCTAACATTCAAACTCGCAATGTTCGCAAAAGCTGTCCACTATTCAACTCGTTTCATAAGTTCAATATTAAATCATTACCCATTCGATATCAAAATCATTACCCATTCGATATCAAAATCATTACCCATTCGATATCAAAATCATTACCCATTCGATATCAAAATCATTACCCATTCGATATCAAAATCATTACCCATTCGATATCAAAATCATTACCCATTTGATATCAAAATCATTACCCATTCGATATCAAAATCATTACCCATTCGATATCAAAATCATTACCCATTTGATATCAAAATCATTACCCATTTGATATCAAAATCATTACCCATTCGATATCAAAATCATTACCCATTCGATATCAAAATCATTACCCATTCGATATCAAAATCATTACCCATTTGATATCAAAATCATTACCCATTTGATATCAAAATCATTACCCATTCGATATCAAAATCATTACCCATTTGATATCAAAATCATTACCCATTTGATATCAAAATCATTACCCATTTGATATCAAAATCATTACCCATTTGATATCAAAATCATTACCCATTCGATATCAAAATCATTACCCATTCGATATCAAAATCATTACCCATTCGATATCAAAATCATTACCCATTTGATATCAAAATCATTACCCATTTGATATCAAAATCATTACCCATTCGATATCAAAATCATTACCCATTTGATATCAAAATCATTACCCATTTGATATCAAAATCATTACCCATTTGATATCAAAATCATTACCCATTTGATATCAAAATCATTACCCATTCGATATCAAAATCATTACCCATTCGATATCAAAATCATTACCCATTCGATATCAAAATCATTACCCATTTGATATCAAAATCATTACCCATTTGATATCAAAATCATTACCCATTCGATATCAAAATCATTACCCATTCGATATCAATCATTCATCGTTCTGGTACAGCAGCCTCAATTTGTATTAATGGGAAAGACGTTTTTGTTTCTTTTTACAAAGCAGTTTGCACAGAGGTTGTACATGCGATATTTTGTAAATTAGCTATAGGTATTACGAAAAAAAACCACAACACAACACCAAATGTTTTATTAAGTGGAATTCCAGTACCGGAGGTAAGATAAATAGTAGAATACATCAGTACTGGTTTAATTACTAAAAACTATCAACAGAGTTCCAAAAGAAAGTTAAAATCCACATTTAACATGGGACAAACACTGTGGATGTTTGTCAAAAAAGTTAAAACTTTACACATATAAGCATAGGTCAATGATGGCGTAGGTGATGAAAATCTTTTATGCACTATATTTAAACAACTATATTAAGACATTTTCCCACCAAAACTAAATGAAGATTTAAAATCAATGGATAGTTTGCGCTGTTATAATAGGGTTAGAATTGGCTTCAGGTGTCAATATTGAACAAAGTTGTTTAATCTCTTAATTTAGTGTTCGCTTATTGCGTATGTTCAGAAACGGAAACGTATATAACAGAAGCCAGATTTTAAAATATTCACTGGGTCGATTCGACTAAGCCCTTTATGTGCAGATATAGAAAACGAGTTGCACTTACTTTTTAAATGCCACGTGTATAATCTGATAAATTCTTACCATCTAAACTTTATTGAAGAGCAAATAAAACTCTCTAACTTTATTTTGCAGAGGATTTTGTAGTATGCCTCTTTATCGAGCAAAATCTGTAAAAATACGATAGTCGGTGTGTGTAATGAAAACGAGGCAACTTTACGCACAAATGTCTCCTTTCTGGTGCAAATGTGAAAGCGGTAATATATGTAAGGTATATATTATTGTGTTATTTGCAGAGTACCGTATATGCATGCAGATTGACGCCTATCTCCTATGGGTTGGGGACTTTTTCATGAAATAATGATCACATCCATACATGTACTTACACACACACACACACATATATATATATATATATATATATATATATATATATATATATATATATATATATATATATGTGTGTGTGTGTGTGTGTGTGTGTGTAATATGAACGCTGCATCAATGATATACCACTGGATGTATACTTTTTCATTAAAATGAAACGATGCCTGCCTGAGTTGCCTTATAAAGAAATATGTATACAACGAGTGGTATATCACTGGTACAGCGTACATATTGTCCATATATTTTATTTATATCATATACAAATACATATATTTGCCGCTTGAAGGGACTTCAGATTTTACTACAGGCAGCTGTGTATTGATCTATTAAATGAACTCACATCCCTGAGTGTGTCCGCTACAAAATGTAGTTCTATGTCTATTGTGAATATTTACAACTTTTTTCAGTTGATTGTTGCTGTGTGTGGGAGTTGGGGTCAATTTTTGTTTAGAGTGATTAAATCAATATAATCCATCATCACTTATTTAAACATGAAAGATAATTTAAATAATAAAAGTATAGCACTACAAACACTTGGTTAACTACGCCATTCAAATGAACACTAACCCATTAACCTACAGGATCATGTAATTTAATATGGAATAAAAACTAAGTGAAATGACGAGCCAACAAGAGGTAATTAAAATTTATGAATAAAGTTACCGTTCATCTAAGTCAGTATTTTGCTTTAGCAACAGTATAAGCGACCATAAACTCTTATGTCCGTTTCCGGTCGGTTTGACTCTCTCTCTCTCTCTCTCTCTCTCTCTCTCTCTCTCTCGTTATTTTCATACGTCACTAATGATTAATGTGGGGAAATGCATCATTGATCTAGAATGAACTGCAGAATTTTTCTAGAATGTTTAAATATGCGTAATATTGCGCAATGGGCGGATCCCGATTAGATATATTACTTTCAACCAACACTTTAAATGCCATGTTATTTTTAATGTATGCGATATATGTATATATATATATATATATATATATATATATATGTATATATATATATATATATATATATATATATATATGTATATATATATATAGAGAGAGAGACAGACAGACAGACAGATAGATAGATAGATAGATAGATAGATAGATAGATAGATAGATAGATAGATAGATAGATAGATAGATAGATAGATAGATAGATAGATAGATAGATAGTAATTGACTTAGCAAACGCGTGCCCGATTTTGATCATTATGGCGGGTAATTGGAAGAAGAAAAAAAACATTTAGGCAAGTTTTGTATGATAATAAACTTGAATTTTCTTTCATCTCTTTAAAATTACATTCTCTCGACATATTTATTTGTAACAATTACTTTATATAGTAAGTAACCTAAACGATTTACTGTGTCCGTGAAAAATTTAAAAGATATCTTAAATCTTGAATAATTTGTGTACAAAACTGGGGTGTGGAACTCTTTTGTGTCACAGACGACAGCGAATATCATCAAGACACACTTAACAGCATTTGTGAAATTTACCGCCGGTAACTGTGACAAGATGACATTACCAGTGACTCTAAAAGCAGGTTTGCAGTAAACGGTATGGTGACAAACATCTTTATACTGACATTTACTGTTGAAAGCGCAACTGTAGACGTCGCAAATTGTAACAAATGTGTAGTCTCAATGATAAATATGATTTCGCAGATAGTTCTTATTTCTCTGCTTTTAGAAGTGTGCGTTTTATCAGCTCTTGTAAGAAAACACTGAGAACACTCGCGTCCGTTGTCAGTTTGCATTTTTTTAATCAATGTGTAAGTGCATTTGTCGCAATGTCTCGTTTGATATTTCACAACGATAATACATATCTTTTAACTACCTATCCATATTTTTAAAAATCATTATTGACATCTTGATTTTATCGATCTATCAATCTGAAATTTAACGTTCAAATACAAAAGACAATATGAAAATTCTTTAAGGTCTGAATGCTAGTAAAGCTAATCAACACTTGTCCAATCCCAAAATGTTTCCTAAAATGACGACAAATATGCTTAAAACAAAAGAAAACAAACCCCAATATATGCTAGAGATATTACGGTATTTATAACAGCTGATAAAACACTAAATACTAAATGCACGTGAAGAGGGCTGCAATGATATTTGCAACACGGCCATTATACATTTATATAAATCATTCTTTGATCACGGCCATTATACATTTATATAAATCATTCTTTGATCACGGCCATTATACATTTATATAAATCATTCTTTGATCACGGCCATTATATATTTATATAAATCATTCTTTGATCACGGCCATTATACATTTATATAAATCATTCTTTGATCACGGCCATTATACATTTATATAAATCATTCTTTGATCACGGCCATTATACATTTATATAAATCATTCTTTGATCACGGCCATTATACATTTATATAAATCATTCTTTGATCACGGCCATTATACATTTATATTAATCATTCTTTGATCACGGCCTTTATACATTTATATAAATCATTCTTTGATCACGGCCATTATCATTCTCTGATCACGGCCATTATACATTTATATAAATCATTCTTTGATCACGGCCTTTATACATTTATATAAATCATTCTTTGATCACGGCCATTATCATTCTCTATCACGGCCATTATACATTTATATAAATCATTCTTTGATCACGGCCATTATACATTTATATAAATCATTCTTTGATCACGGCCTTTATACATTTATATAAATCATTCTTTGGTCACGGCCATCATCATTCTCTGATCACGGCCATTATACATTTATATAAATCATTCTATGATCACGGCCATTATACATTTATATAAATCATTCTTTGATCACGGCCATTATACATTTATATAAATCATTCTTTGATCACGGCCATTATCATTCTTTGCTCACGGCCATTATACATTTATATAAATCATTCTTTGATCACGGTCATTATCATTCTTTGATCACGGCCATTATCATTCTTTGCTCACAGCCATTATACCTTTATAAAAATCATTCTTTTATCACGACCATTATACATTTGTATAAATCATTCTTTGATCCTAGTAAAATGAAACTGAAAAAGGATGGCTCATTTAGCAAGCTTGAGACAATTATTACAGTTCTCTCACAAGAAATAAATCGCACACAAATAGAAATCACATGCGAACGGAATTTTGTTATGCGAACAACAACTATGTATTTTGCGGTTGGAGAATAACATTTTTTCGTGACAGTTTTTATTTTACTTTCTGTCACCTATTCATTCTCGTGTACGACATATTATTGCTCATTCGTGTTTATTTTTAATTTCTGTGCGCAATATTTCTCTACGCCAGATACACTAATATATTATTTATCATCGCTTATTTTCTGTAAGCGACACAATAATTAATATGCATGACATATTTATTCACACTCGTGTCAGTCATTTATTCCTTTTTTTTTTTATTCATCTACGCTCAAGACGATGAAGAGAATAAAATTCACAATAATAATATGGTTTTTTTAAAAAAAAAAATCAAATATACGAAAGATTGGCTCCGAGGGAACTGCAATAAAATGTACGGGGAAAATGAATATTAAGAAATTACACAGCTCCATATCATAACAAAATAATACAAATAAACTGATAATCGGAGTTAATTAAAAAATAATATAAATAAACAGATAATTGGAGTTATCATAGAAAAATAATACAAATAAACAGATAATCGGAGTTAATTAGGTTTTAAGTGTATACCAACAACATTTACAAGTGAGGAAATCAATATAAAACACGGATTCTCAAGCGCGACATAAAAATTTTCGTTCGCGAACAATTCCATTGTGCGAAATAGTTGTACTGTATAAATCATTTCCCTTTATGTGATTTGTTTAGATTCAACGTGTATATGCAAACATGTGCTCGAACAGTTCTCAACGGTAATTACGTGAAGAATGCAAGGTGACTAGGACATGTGGAAATTTTAACTGTTTTTGTAATGAAACTGTTTAACGAATCGATCTGTATAGGAGGGACTCGTATATAGTATGCAAATAAAGACAGTATTCGGGTCTTTACTATATTTAAGCTGAGCATATACACAAATTAAAATACTGTATTTCTTCTTATATATCATGAACGTAACAGAAAAGTGTCAGTTGACTATGCTGGTCACTTAAAACTAGTCCAAATACGCAGTGTAGGCACAGATCTGGCATAGCAGTGTAGGCACAGATCTGGCATAGCAGTGTATGCACAGATCTGGCATAGCAAGTTGTTTTAGGTCTATGCTGTTCACTAAAAAATATAGTTCACATAAACAGTGCAGACACAGATGGGGTATAGTAGACTGTTCTGGGTCTATGATGTTCATTAAAAAATATAGTTCACATAAACAGTGCAGACCCAGATGGGGTATAGTAGACTGTTCTGAGTCTATGAAGTTTATTAAAAAATATAGTTCGCATAAACAGTGCAGACCCAGATGGGGTATAGTAGACTGTCCTGAGTCTATGATGTTCATTAAAAAATATAGTTCGCATAAACAGTGCAGACCCAGATGGGGTATAGTAGACTGTTCTGGGTCTATGATGTTCATTAAAAAATATAGTTCACATAAACAGTGCAGACCCAGATGGGGTATAGTAGACTGTTCTGAGTCTATGATGTTTATTAAAAAATATAGTTCACATAAACAGTGCAGACCCAGATGGGGTATAGTAGACTGTTCTGAGTCTATGATGTTCACTAAAAATATAGTTCACATAAAAACAGTGCAGACACAGATGGGGCATAGTAGACTGTTCTGAGTCTATGATGTTTACTAAAAAATATAGTTCACATAAACAGTGCAGACCCAGATGGGGTATAGTAGACTGTTCTGAGTCTATGATGTTCACTAAAAAAATATAGTTCACATAAAAACAGTGCAGACACAGATGGGGCATAGTAGACTGTTCTGAGTCTATGATGTTTATTAAAAAATATAGTTCACATAAACAGTGCAGACCCAGATGGGGTATGGTAGACTGTTCTGAGTCAATGATGTTCACTAAAAATATAGTTCACATAAAAACAGTGCAGACACAGATGGGGCATAGTAGACTGTTCTGAGTCTATGATGTTTACTAAAAAATATAGTTCACATAAACAGTGCAGACCCAGATGGGGTATAGTAGACTGTTCTAAGTCTATGCTGTTCACTAAAAAATATAGTTCACATAAACAGTATAGACCCAGATGGGGTATAGTAGACTGTTCTGAGTCTATGCTGTTCACTAAAAATATAGTTCACATAAACAGTGCAGACCCAGATAGGGTATAGTAGACTGTTCTGAGTCTATGATGTTCATTAAAAAATATAGTTCACATAAACAGTTCAGACCCAGATGGGGCATAGTAGACTGTTCTGGGTCTATGATGTTCACTAGGAATTGCAAACAGCATATATCTTGATATACAGGTGCATATTCTGATATCAGATCTGGAGCAATGATATTCTGATATCAGATCTGGAGCAATGCTTCATGCAGATGGATCTATATTTATAAATGCCACACAACCACTGGAGATGCATAAGCATAATTAATGCTATTATAAGTGGCAAAAAGTGTAATTTGGGCATAAAAACAAGTGTAACTTGGGCATAGAAAGTGTAATTTGGGCAAAACAAGTGTAATGTGAGCATAAAAAGTGTAATTTGTGCATGACATGTAATGTGGGCATAAAAAGTGTAATTTGGGCATGACAAGTAATGTGGGCATAAAAAGTGTAATTTGGGCATAACAAGTGTAATGTGAGCATAAAAAGTGTAATTTGGGCATAACAAGTGTAATGTGAGCATAAAAAGTGTAATTTGTGCATGACATGTAATGTGGGCATAAAAAGTGTAATTTGGGCATAACAAGTGTAATGTGGGCATAAATGTGTAATTTGGGCATGACATGTAATGTGGGCATAAATGTGTAATTAGGGCATGACACATGTAATGTGGGCATAAAAAGTGTAATTTGGGCATGACACATGTAATGTGGGCATAAAAAGTGTAATTTGGGCATGACACATGTAATTTGGGCATAAAAAGTGTAACTTGTGCATAACAAGTGTAATTTGGGCATAAAAAATGTAATCTATATATTAATACCAAAATTCCTGTTTACAATTTCAATTGAAGTAAAAAAAATACATCTAAAAGAAAAGACCATCAATAACTGTCTTTATTTACATAAGAGATTTTCAAACTCTAACCGCACTGTTTTCCACATGTACTTCTCAACATCAACCTGAAAAAATGAATGGATAGCAGACATACACAAAATATGGACAGAGGTTAAATTAACGCATATTTATTCAGAACAGTTGCTCATACATCATAATACTGACTGCATTAATGTTACCAAACCAAACATCTCATCTGATCCACTATGGCATCTTCCTAAAACCCACCACAACAAAAAGTAGGTCACTGCAACTAATGTTTTCTAAGCATGAATACTCTTAAATAAATTATCTTTAAAAGATTTATGATTGTACATGTAATAGTGTTCAAGATCTGTAGCTGAATGTCAGAATTGTCTGTCACTAAAGGAGTGTGAAAATTAGGCCACAATAACCTGATTTTTCCCATGTAAAATCAAATGATGCATTATGAAATGCTGTGAGTTATATTTTAATTCATCCAAATTAAATTAAATTTAGTTCTCCCAAATGCTGTTGAGTTATATTTAATACTCCCAAATGCTGTTGAGTTATATTTAATACTCCCAAATGCTGTTGAGTTATATTTAATACTCCCAAATGCTGCTGAGTCATATTTAATCCTACTAAACGCTGTTGAGTTATATTTAATCCTACCGAACGCTATGATTTATATTTCATTCACCAAAATTTAGTGTGTAATTTTGAATTCACCAAAAATGTATGAGTTATATTTATTTCTCCCAAATTTTGAAAACTACAAAGGACATCGATATTGCAATAAAAACAAAATAAAGAAGAAAGTTACACAGGTCTGAAAAGAATATGAAGTCAAATGATGTACTGAGAAACTTTATTTCTTAAAAATACAATCATTACCCTAAATATTCAGAAATTATACCAAATATGATTAATTTTCTTTTTGTCTGGAAAACTAATGTACTAATAAAAGTTACAAATTTTCAAATATATTTTGAAAAATACGTGTATCACCAAAGTGCTACACAATTACTTAGACTGGTTTAGTAATTTAATTACGGAACACCATTATTCATAATGCCACTATAAGTAAAAAGACAGATTACATTCACTAGGAGGTTACCAAGGAAACAAAAAAATAAAAAATAAAACTGGGACATAAAGCACTTGTGGAACTCAGGACTTGGAGATGTTTACCGTATATCACAAATAAATGTCAACCAGGTTTAGCTTACTAAGGACTTGGAGATGTTTACCATATATCACAAATAAATGTCAACCAGGTTTAGCATACTCAGGACTTGGAGATGTTACATAAATAAATGTCCACCAGGTTTAGCTTACTCAGGACTTGGAGATGTTACACAAATAAATGTCCACCAGGTTTAGCTTACTCAGGACTTGGAGATGTTACACAAATAAAGTTCCACCAGGTTTAGCTTACTCAGGACTTGGAGATGTTACACAAATAAATGTCAACCAGGTTTAGCTTACTCAGGACTTGGAGATGTTTGTCACTTATCACAAATAAATGTCAACCAGGTTTAGCTTACTCAGGACTTGGAGATGTTACACAAATAAATGTCAACCAGGTTTAGCTTACTCAGGACTTGGAGATGTTACACAAATAAATGTCAACCAGGTTTAGCTTACTCAGGACTTGGAGATGTTTGCCACTTATCACAAATAAATGTCAACCAGGTTTAGCTTACTGGAAAATGGAAAGCAAAGATAATAACCTGCAATCATATTTAAATAAATTATATGACCGAAATAGATTCATTTTACTGATAATGTGTATTGTCTACATCAAGATGTCACATATATCAGCACATTGTGTAGTTTATTGTCTACATCAAGATGTCAGGTACATCAACACATTGTGTAGTGTATTGTCTACATCAACATGTCAGGTATATTATCACACTGTGTAGTGTATTGTCTACATCAAGATGTCAAGTATATCAACACACTGTGTAGTGTATTGTCTACATCAAGATGTCAAGTATATCAACACACTGTGTAGTGTATTGTCGATATCAAGATGTAACATCTATCATTACACTTTGTAGTGTATTGTCCACATCAAGATGTCAGGTATATCAACACACTGTGTAGTGTAATGTCTACATCAAGATGTAACATATATCATTACATGGTGTAGTGTATTGTCTACATGAAGATGTAACATATATCATTACACTGTGTAGTGTATTGTCTACATCAAGATGTCAGGTATATCAACACACTGTGTAGTGTATTGTCTACATCAAGATGTAACATATCATTACACTGTGTAGTGTATTGTCTACATCAAGATGTCTAGTATATCAACACACTGTGTAGTGTATTGTCGATATCAAGATGTAACATCTATCATTACACTGTGTAGTGTATTGTCTACATCAACATGTCATGTATATTATCACACTGTGTAGTGTATTGTCTACATCAAGATGTCAAGTATATCAACACACTGTGTAGTGTATTGTCTACATCAAGATGTCAAGTATATCAACACACTGTGTAGTGTATTGTCGATATCAAGATGTAACATTTATCATTACACTGTGTAGTGTATTGTCCACATCAAGATGTCAGGTATATCAAAACACTGTGTAGTATATTGTCTACATCAAGATAGTGTATTATCTACATGAAGTAGTAACATATATCAACACACTGTGTAGTGTATTGTCTACATCAAGATGTCAGGTATATCAACACACTGTGCAGTGTATTGTCTACATCAAGATGTCAGGTATATCAGCACACTGTGTAGTGTATTGTCTACATCAAGATGTCAGGTATATCAACACACTGTGTAGTGTATTGTCTACATCAAGATGTAACATATCATTACACTGTGTAGTGTATTGTCTACATCAAGATGTCTAGTATATCAACACACTGTGTAGTGTATTGTCAATATCAAGATGTAACATCTATCATTACACTGTGTAGTGTATTGTCTACATCAAGATGTCAGGTATATCAACACAATATCAGGATCAACACATTATCATTACACTGTGTAGTGTATTGTCTACATCAAGATGTGGCATATATTATTAAACTGTATATTCATCAGTTGTGGAGCATTTCTGTGGTTTCTACTCTTGCCAAGTTATCAGACCTTTAGTTAAATAAATCCAAATCACTGATGAGGTAATTAAAACAGTTTCCTCATCAAATTCTTGCCTATTCAATCACCTGTTTTAACAGTCTTTTCTTTATGTTCCAGCTGCAAATAGCTGTAAAGATAATATACCTAATGTCCATGAAAATTATGTACTATTGAAAATTTTATTTCAAATTTGGAAAATACAGTGTCTGAAAACTTGAGAGGATAAGAATATTTTACATTGAGAATGGTAACAAAAAATTTGGACTTCTTTCTATAAAAAAATCATAATCATAAAACAATAAAGTGGTGACAGCTGCAAAACAAAAACAACAAGAAATGTGACAATCTAAAAGTTAACCTATTGACACTTACCTGAATGTTGTGACTCCTTGCCAGGTGTGGTCTTCTACAAAATTCTCTCAATCGTTTATATAGCTGATTTGGTGTATTGTACAGGTATGTTTCTAGAAGACAAAAATGAGGTATGTCAGAATTTTTTCCAGAATAAATTGAAGTCTTTCATCCCATGAATCAAATGCACAAATAAATGTAACATCATAATAAACATAACTCTGCAATAAAAGTCAACTCTATTAAGCAATCACCTTTGTTGAAGAGACTCGTTTTAAAGTCACTTCCAAAATTACTTTTGAACTTATCTCAAACCACTCCAGTGGCCTTGTGGTTAGAGCATCCGCTAAGGAAATGGGAGGTCATGGGTTCAATCCCAGTCGAGTCATATCAATGACTTACACATATGGTACTCACGGCTGCCTCGCTTGGCGTTACTCAGCATTACGAGGTTAGTGTTAGGACTGGTTGGCCTGATGTCTGGATAATGTGACTGGGTGGGACATCATGCTATACATGCCTGTGGCATGATGCCCAAGTGCTAGACATAACTATGAACTGCCTCACTGCAGACATTGTAGCAATTAGCGATATGACTGAAAAATTGTTAAAGCTATGTTAAAACTCCTAATTAAATACACACACACAAACTTATCTCAAATAAATCCAGGATTCTGTCATTATTTATGCTGTTCTTGGCAGTCATACAGTGAGACCACTTTATAATGAATATATTTTACATAAACATTTACTACCTGTACAGTTTACTTTATAATGAATATACTTTACATAAACATTTACTACCTGTACGGTTTACTTTATAATGAATATATTTTACATAAACATTTACTACCTGTACAGTTTACTTTATAATGAATATATTTTACATAAACATTTACTACCTGTACAGTTTACTTTATAATGAATATATTTTACATAAACATTTACTACCTGTACGGTTTACTTTATAATGAATATATTTTACATAAACATTTACTACCTGTACAGTTTACTTTATAATGAATATATTTTACATAAACATTTACTACCTGTACAGTTTACTTTATAATGAATATACTTTACATAAACATTTACTACCTGTACAGTTTACTTTATAATCAATATATTTTACATAAACATTTACTACCTGTACAGTTTACTTTATAATGAATATATTTTACATAAACATTTACTACCTGTACAGTTTACTTTTTATAATGAATATATTTTACATAACATTTACTACCTGTACAGTTTACTTTATAATGAATATATTTTACATAAACATTTATTACCTGTACGGTTTAATTTATAATGAATATATTTTACATAAACATTTACTACCTGTATGGTTTACTTTATAATGAATATATTTTACATAAACATTTACTACCTGTACGGTTTAATTTATAATGAATATATTTTACATAAACATTTATTACCTGTACAGTTTACTTTATAATGAATATATTTTACATAAACATTTACTACCTGTACAGTTTGCTTTATAATGAATATATTTTACATAAACTTTTACTACCTGTACAGTTTACTTTATAATGAACATATTTTACATAAACATTTACTACCTGTACAGTTTACTTTATAATGAATATATTTTACATAAACATTTACTACCTGTACAGTTTACTTTATAATGAACATATTTTACATAAACATTTACTACCTGTACAGTTTACTTTATAATGAATATATTTTACATAAACATTTACTACCTGTACAGTTTACTTTATAATGAATATATTTTACATAAACATTTACTACCTGTACAGTTTACTTTATAATGAATATATTTTACATAAACATTTACTACCTGTACAGTTTACTTTATAATGAATATATTTTACATAAACATTTACTACCTGTACAGTTTACTTTATAATGAATATATTTTACATAAACATTTACTACCTGTACAGTTTACTTTATAATGAATATATTTTACATAAACATTTACTACCTGTACAGTTTACTTTATAATGAATATATTTTACATAAACATTTACTACCTGTACAGTTTACTTTATAATGAATATATTTTACATAAACATTTACTACCTGTACAGTTTACTTTATAATGAATATATTTTACATAAACATTTACTACCTGTACCATTTACTTTATAATGAATATATTTTACATAAACATTTACTACCTGTACAGTTTACTTTATAATGAATATATTTTACATAAACATTTACTACCTGTACAGTTTACTTTATAATGAATATATTTTACATAAACATTTACTACCTGTATGGTTTACTTTATAATGAATATATTTTACATAAACATTTATCTTGAATTGAGACACATCAGTTCCATTCGTAAATATCTTTCAGTTGATGCCACTAAAACACTTGTGTGTTCATTAGTACTTTCAAGACTGGACTATTGTAACTCATTTCTGTCTGGTTCGTCACAATATTTACTCCTGAAACTTCAAAAAGTTCAAAACACAGCTTCACGGATCATCTTTAGAGTACCTCGATCAGAGCACACCTCACCACTGCTCTGTACCCTACACTGGCTATCAATTTGATACAGAATCAAACACAAAATTTGTTCTCTGTGCTATGTTTCAATGACAGACTCCAGTCTAACATACCTATCCAGCCTCACCCATGTGTATACACCAGCTAGATCCTTACGCTCTTCTTCTGATAATCGGATACTCATTGTTCCCCAGGTGAAAACAAAAGTCATATGGACAACGTTCATTTGAACACCAGGGCCCGGTGACGTGGAACGAATTGCCCATTGAAATTAGACACAAAGACACAGTGGTCCCTTTTAAGAGTGCTCTTAAGACTCACCTGTTTCGACTGCAGGGACAAACTTAGCGACCTAATCATGTTTTGTAACTTATATGTTTTGAGCATGTTTTTGTTTTCCAATTTCATTGTTTTTGTCATTTGTTGTTCTGTAGTGTAGTAATATCATTATTGATGGTGTAAAGCGCTTAGAGCTTCGAAAGATTAGGCGCTATACAAAATCCTCATTATTATTATTATTATTAATAACACAGGCTTTGACATAATGGGTATGGTAATTGAATTCACTATAAAGTACCTATTAAGTATAACACAGGCTTTGATTTAATGGGTATGGTCATATGTTAAATCATGTGATAATGAGATATTTTATGTTGTAATTGTTGTTGCTGTCGGGCTTAACACCATTTTTCAGCACACAATAGGCTATACATGGCGGCTAGAATTAATGGTGGAGGAAGAACGTGGGAAAACCTACAGAAAGAACCACCAACCCACAAGAAGCTAGTGGCAAGCTTTATCACATACACACATTGGCCAAATTTGAGACTCAAACCCACGCATATAGAGGTGAGATGGCAATGATCCATAATGGTGAGCGCTTGAGATCACTCAGCTACTTGGGGCCATGAGGTACTTTATAGTGAGTTTCATTATCATACATGTATTATATGAGACAGTGTTATAATGAGGTAATTTACAGTGAGTTTCCTAATCATACACGTATTATATGAGACAGTGTAATAATGCGGTAATTTACAGTGAGTTTCCTAATCATACATGCATTATATGAGACAGTGTTATAATGAGGTAATTTACAGTGAGTTTCCTAATCATACATGTATTATATGAGACAGTGTTATAATGCAGTAATTTACAGTGAGTTTCCTAATCATACATGTATTATATAATCTCTGGATACACAGAACTCACCTGGAAATATCTCTGGATACACAAGTCTGTTTGGACACAGCGGGTAGCATTTGAAATAAACAGCCTCAAGCCTGGAAAAAGAAACCCACAAAACATTGTCAATTTTATCAAATGGCAGCCATATTAGAATTTTTAAAAAGTCCCTTGAAAGAAGTGATCCTCTACTTATCAAATGGTAAGCCATATCTGAATATAACAAAAGTCCCTCGAAAGAAGTGATGCTCTACTTATCAAATGGCAGCCATATCTGAATTAAACAAAAGCCTCTCAAAACATGTGATGCTCTACTAGCCAAACAAATCTCCAGTAACACCATAAGAAGCTTTCCCTCCATCATTTTATTAAACTGAGTACTGAAGCCATCTCATGTATACATTAACACACAACAAGCTTTCCCTCCATCATTTTATTAAACTGAGTACTGATGCCATCTCATGTATACATTAACACATAACAAGCCTTCCCTCCATCGTCTTTTAAAACTGCGTACTGAAGCCATCTCATGTATACGTTATTAACACATAATAAGCTTTCCCTCCATCGTTTTATTAAACTGAGTACTGAAGCCATCTCATGTATACTTCACAATTTTAACATAAAAAAAAATTTGGTGTATACTTCAGAATTTTGATATACCAATTTGATGTATACTTCAGAATTTTGATATACCAAATTTGATGTATACTTCAGAATTTGAATTTACCAAATTGGGTGTATACTGCAAATTTAATATACTAAATTTGGTGTATGGTTTAGAATTCTGATATGAAACTTGGTTTATACTTCAGAATTTTGATATAAAAAATTTGTGTACACTTCAGAATTTTAATATACCAAATTGGGTGTATTGTTTAGAATTCTGACACCAAAATTGGTGTACACTTCAGAATAGATATAATTTGTGTATACTTCAGAATTGTAATATACCAAATTGAGAGTTTACTTTGCAATTTTAATATACTAAATTCAAAAACTAAATATTTTTACAAGTGACATGTTTGAGTTGACATCTTCACAAGAAAAATACAGTACAAAAATCTTTGCAATGGCCTCTGACCTTCACAATGAAAAAAATCCACTCATCTCTGACCTTCACCATGAAAAAAATCCACTCATCTATGCAGATTATTGAACTTGTTTCAGATACTGTCAATATACACCAACAAGTTAAATTTAAATTTAACTGTAAAAATTATAAATTGACTGACAAGTCTTGGCATTCTTATAATATATCCACAATCTAGGTCCGCACAAAAAATCCATTTATACTTATTTTTGTTATCATGCTCACAAGCCATTACAATTACAAACCTGAGTCATGACCTTTGACATTGAAATCAATGTTAAATTGCTGTCCACCAGTTTATTCTCTGGAAAACAATTTGTGTATGACTGTATAAGTCACTGTGATCATAAACGAACTAAACAATAAAATCCAAGCAATGACCTTTGACATGACCCCATGGCACTTAGGTCTGGTTTTTAAGCTCAATCATGAAATCCTAGCAATGACCTTTGACATGACCCCATGGCAATTAGGTCTGGTTTTTAAGCTCAATCATAAAGTCCAAGCAATGACCTTTACATGACCCTATGGCAATTAGGTCTGGTTTTAAAGCTAAATCACAAAGTCTAAGCAATGACCTTTGACATGACCCCATTGCAGTTAGGTCTGGTTTTTATGCTCAATCACAAAGTCCAAGCAATGACCTCTGAAATGACCCAATTGCAATTAGGTCTGGTTTTAAAGCTCAATCACAATAGCAAAGACATGTTGGTTGTAAGGTAATATATGCACCATTTGTAATTGTACAAACTTTGTAGTGTAATAACTGATTCATTAAAACAAAAATCTCACTGTTTGTAATTGTACAAACTTATAGTGTAATAACTGATTCACTATAAAAAAAATCTCACCATTTGTAATTGTACAAACTTTGTAGTGTAATAACTGATTCATTAAAACAAAAATCTCACTGTTTGTAATTGTACAAACTTTGTAGTGTAATAACTGATTCACTATAAAAAAAATCTCACCATTTGTAATTGTACAAACTTTGTAGTGTAATAACTGATTTATTAAAACAAAAATCTCAACATGAACAGCCTCTAATTCATTCAAAATATCAAGAAAATCCATAAATTGAATAAAAATATAGCTACAACCTAATGCAATTACTGTACATAAAATAGAAATACTACTACATCAATTACTGTACATAAAATAGAAATACTACATCAATTACTGTACATAAAATAGAAATACTACTACATCAATTACTGTACATAAAATAGAAATACTACACCAATTACTGTATTTAATATAGAAATACTACAACAGCAATTACTTTACATAAAAAAGAAATACTACAACAGCAATTTACTGTACATAAAATCAAAATAAACTTCAGCAATTATTGTGGATAACAGCTGTACTTTTAATTTCTTTTATTTTTGCACATAAAAATTATTATAATCACATGTTGGAATTAAAAGTTACTTGGATTCTATAACTGGACTTAATGTCATTAATTATAGATCCTTAAATATGCAAACACATACAAGTTACAAGTCTCTCTCTCTCTCTCTCTCTCTCTCTCTCTCTCTATATATATATATATATATATATATATATATATGGATTATGAAAACATTGTATTCATTTAATCCCTGTAAACAGTGAACTGTATGGCATCTGTACTGCCTGAACTAAAGACTTCCTGCTATTAATATTGCAAAATTAATCAATCTATCTGTCTGTCTTACATCTGTATGCATTTATATATCTAGTGTCTGCTTGGAATTTTGAGAAGCTTTATTGGCATCCTGGTACAGTGGCACTAGACCCTAAAGAAGAGTAAATGTTGCCTTAGGACAGTGTGAGATAACTGACACAATAATCCATTGACCCAATTCTATTACTCCATTTATTACCATCATTTTGACATTACTTGACAAGATCAAAGAATAATGATGTAACTTGATCAAAGTGTCTTTTATTGGTGAGCAATGTTGAAGTTTTCTGGTCAGGAAACTAATAGATACTATTTTTGTCTCATAAAACTATTCCTGGGCACCATTATTCAAACTATATCTAGACTCAAAGGAAATATCCAAGGTGGTAATACATCAATCAATAAATCAATTAATGTAGTCAACATTTCAAAACTTACACAGTAATGAAACACAAATATCTCTCAAATTATATATATATATATATGGTACATGATTTTATCTAAGTTTTATTCATGGCTGTTTATTGTACAAAATATCTTCTGTTTAATTTGACTGACCCTTTGTATCTTAATGAGTTTAATGCTCTATAGGATTTATAAATAGATGTTTACATACATGTTGACAATTATTACTAATAATTTGAATAATAAGACTTCAATGGCGCCTATGGCTTAATTTCTTAGTGGGTGATGGGGATATGAAACTTTATAGAATACTTTTGTAACTTCCCATTGGTTGGGCTAGGTCACATGACACAAAATGAATAGAATATTATGTAATGTGGGGTCTCTTGTGAAATACAGTCACAAGTCACAACTGACAGTGCATATAAAGAGAGAACTGAACAATCAGTTTCATTCTAATTTTGGAGTCATTCTCTTTTCTTGTATTCCTGTTTTAAGTCTGCAGATGTCTTTTATGTTATTCTATTATTAAAGAGGAAAAACATTTGTTTTGACTGTTCTGTGAAAACACAAGTGCTCACTATTTTTGGACTATAGTATTTGTCTGTTATAAATTATTCAAAGGAAGTTAGGGCAATGCCATTTTACAATGTCATGGTTCTTGCAAGACCAGTACATTTCTGTACAGTTGTATTGAAATGTTAAGGAACTTTTCATTCATTTTGGACTTTTATAGACCTTTACAAGGATTAGTTTGGATTCACTTCATAATAATGTAAGTTCCTCTTACATGTGTGGTGTTAATTTGTAATGACTCACCAGACAGTGTGTAGTCTGCATGGTGTTAATTTGTAATGACCCATCACACAATGGTGTTAATTTGTATTGACCTGCCACAGTGTGTAACCTGCATGGTGTTAACTTGTATTGACCCACTACACAGTTTGTAGTCTGCATGGTGTTAATTTGTAATGACTCACCACATTATGTAGTCAGCATGGTGTTAATTTGTAATGACTCACCACACAGTGTATAGTCTGCATGGTGTAAATTGTAATGATTCATCACACAATGGTGTTAATTTGTATTGACCTGCCACAGTGTGTAACCTGCATGGTGTTAATTTGTAATGACCCATCACACAATGTGTAGTTTGCATGGTGTTAATTTGTAATGACCATCACACAGTATGTAACCTGCATGGTGTTAATTTATAATGACCCATCACACAATGTGTAGTCTGCATGGTGTTAATCTGTAATGACCATCATATGGTGTGTAACCTGCATGGTGTTAATTTGTAATGACTCGTCACACAGTGTGTAATCTGCATCGTGTTAATTTTTAATGACTCACAAAAACAAAAAAACAAACAAAAAAACAATTTTTAATGACTCACAACACAGTATGTAACCTGCATGGTGTTAATTTGTAATGACTCATCACACAGTGTGTAACCTGCATGGTGTTAATTTGTAATGACTCACAACAGTGTGTAACCTGCATGGTGTTAATTTGTATTGACCTGCCACAGTGTGTAACCTGCATGGTGTTAATTTGTAATGACTCATCACAAAGTGTGTAGTCTGCATGGTGTTAATCTGTAATGACCATCACACAGTGTGTAACCTGCATGGTGTTAATTTGTAATGACCCATCACACAGTGTGTAACCTGCATGGTGTTAATCTGTAATGACCATCACACGGTGTGTAACCTGCATGGTGTTAATTTGTAATGACCCATCACAGTGTGTAACCTGCATGGTGTTAATCTGTAATGACCATCACACGGTGTGTAACCTGCATAGTGTTAATTTGTAATGACCCATCACACAATGTGTAACCTGCATGGTGTTAATTTGTAATGACCCATCACACAGTGTGTAACCTGCATGGTGTTAATTTGTAATGACCCATCACACAGTGTGTAACCTGCATGGTGTTAATCTGTAATGACCATCACATGGTGTGTAACCTGCATGGTGTTAATTTGTAATGACCCATCACACAGTGTGTAACCTGCATGGTGTTAATTTGTAATGACTCACAACACAGTGTGTAACCTGCATGGTGTTAATTTGTAATGACCATCACACAATGTGTAGTCTGCATGGTGTTAATTTGTAATGACCCATCACACAGTGTGTAACCTGCATGGTGTTAATTTGTAATGACTCATCACACAGTGTGTAACCTGCATGGTGTTAATTTGTAATGACTCATCACACAGTGTGTAACCTGCATGGTGTTAATTTGTAATGACTCACAACACAGTGTGTAACCTGCATGGTGTTAATTTGTAATGACTCATCACACAGTGTGTAACCTGCATGGTGTTAATTTGTAATTACCCATCACACAGTGTGTAACCTGCATGGTGTTAATTTGTAATGACCCATCACACAGTGTGTAACCTGCATGGTGTTAATTTGTAATGACTCATCACACAGTGTGTAACCTGCATCATACAGATGATGCTAAAAAAATTATTTATTCACATCATAATAGATGTAAGATCTTAATGTAAATATCAAAGACCAGATATCAAAGACCAGATATCAAAGACCAGATATCAAAGACCAGATATCAAGGGTCTTTTATAGAGCAGAACATTGGGTGAGGAGGGGGTCTTTTTAGCTTGATGCTATAATGTAGTGACATTTTTTGCACCTTGCAGCATTTACCTTTACAAAAAGATCCTAAATAGAAAAAATGTCCATACAAATTTTGACATTCTATCAACTTGATTTTCTGAAGATTCTGCAGTTGTGAATAATATTTTGTGGTATCAAGTTCCAATATTTGATTGAATGGGGGGGGGGGTGCATAGGGGGATGCTGAATTTGGAACTAACAGTTATATAAAGCAATGATACTAAACAAGTATATTCAAAAGACATCTTGATTTTTTTCTGGTTCTTTTTGTTGGGTTGTGTTATTCAAGGTAATTTTGCTTTCTTAACTCTTTATTACTCACTCCTTTTGAAAAACAAGGGATATATTTCTTAACTCTTTATTACTCACTCCTTTTGAAAAACAAGGGATATATTTCTTAACTCTTTATTACTCACTCCTTTTGAAAAACAAGGGATATATTTCTGAAAATGAAATGGATATAAAGATATTGATTTTTTTCTTTCTAAAGATATAAGAGCAACACTATAATCATCTGCACCAACTAGGCTTAATTCACTAAAGCAAAGTAGTCCTAATTACTGTGCCTCCAACATTGCATGCAAGTATAGTAGTCTTAATTATTGTGCCTCCAACATTGCATGTAAGTATAGTAGTCTTAATTATTGTGCCTCCAACACTGCATGTAAGTATAGTAGTCTTAATTATTGTGCCTCCAACACTGCATGTAAGTATAGTAGTCTTAATTATTGTGCCTCCAACACTGCATGTAAGTATAGTAGTCTTAATTACTGTACCTCCAACACTGCATGTAAGTATAGTAGTCTTAATTATTGTGCCTCCAACACTGCATGTAAGTATAGTAGTCTTAATTATTGTGCCTCCAACACTGCATGTAAGTATAGTAGTCTTAATTATTGTGCCTCCAACACTGCATGTAAGTATAGTAGTCTTAATTATTGTGCCTCCAACACTGCATGTAAGTATAGTAGTCATAATTACTGTACCTCCAACACTGCATGTAAGTATAGTAGTCTTAATTATTGTGCCTCCAACATTGCATGTAAGTATAGTAGTCTTAATTATTGTGCCTCCAACACTGCATGTAAGTATAGTAGTCTTAATTATTGTGCCTCCAACACTGCATGTAAGTATAGTAGTCTTAATTATTGTGCCTCCAACATTGCATGCAAGTATAGTAGTCTTAATTATTGTGCCTCCAACATTGCATGTAAGTATAGTAGTCTTAATTATTGTGCCTCCAACACTGCATGTAAGTATAGTAGTCTTAATTATTGTGCCTCCAACACTGCATGTAAGTATAGTAGTCTTAATTATTGTGCCTCCAACACTGCATGTAAGTATAGTAGTCTTAATTACTGTACCTCCAACACTGCATGTAAGTATATGTAACGTAATTGAGCTAACACCCTATGAAACTGGGTTGGGTTTCAAGAAATAACAAACATGCATGTGAGTGACAATGAAAATGTATTACACACTCACACTAATGAGTAGGAAACATGAGAATAACAAATACAAAGGTACATAATATGAATATAAAACAAAAAATTGGATTTGACTACAATATCAAACTCATGTAGTTAAATACTACTATATGGAATTTATGTAGTCAAACACTGTTGTTACAAAATTCATGTAGTCAAACACTGTTGTTACAAAATTCATGTAGTCAAACACTGTTGTTACAAACTTGTAGTCAAACATGTAGTCAAACACTAATGTCATTACAAATTTCATGTAGTCAAACACTACTGTCATCACAAAATTCATGTAGTCAAACATTACTGTTATTACAAAATTCATGTAGTCAAACACTACTGTTATTACAAAATTCATGTAGTCAAACACTACTGTTACCACAAAATTTTTGTAGTCAAACACTACGGTTATCACAAAATTCATGTAGTCAAACACTACTGTTATCACAAAATTCATGTAGTCAACTACTGTTATCACAAAATTCGTGTAGTCAAACACTCGTCATCGTCGGCATCCGTCCATCTTCGAGAGACGATGGTGTAGCTTCCGATTTGGGTGTCCTATCTGCACCTTCGTGAGTGGCTGAAAAGTCCGACCCTTGAGTGACAGTCTCTGTTGCACCTGCTGCAGGTATATGCTGATGCTTGCTGAGGATGTTTTTGGTTCACCTTCCTCCTGGCTCTCTTTGCAGCGAGGTTTGTGTTTCTCATCTCCTCAGCTTTCTGAGTGCCCTGTCTGACAGCAAGACGCCACGCGGAGCGGTCGTCAGCACAGCTCTCACAATTGTTTATGTTGATGTTGGCTGTCTTCATGTCCTTTTTGCAGACATCTTTGTATCGCAGACGTGGCCTTCCAGTCGTTCGTGCACCTTCTACTAGCTCGCCGTACAGCAGGTCCTTGGGTATGCGGCCTGGGTCCATTCTCCTAACATGGCCTAGCCAGCGAAGGCGCCTCTCGCTGAGAATGGAGAACATGCTGTTCATGCCGGTGCATTTCAGAACCTCTGTGTTGGGAACTTTGTCCTGCCACTGGATACGCAGAATGCGCCGCAAGCATCTCAGGTGGAAGCTGTTGAGTTTCCTCACATGACTCAAACACTACTGTTATCACAAAATTCGTGTAGTAATACACTACTGTTATCACAAAATTCTTGTAGTCAAACACTAGTGTTAAGCACTATGTCGATATCACCACATGTGTATCTAGTGTTAACTCGGCCCGCTACCTGGCACGGTCATTCTACCCTCCAGACTTGTACCTACACGTGGGCACTGAACTGGTGGTTTAACATCATAATGGTGCACCAGACATCTTCATATTCACACACTCATCCGTCTATTCATACCCAGTGAGCCAACTCTTTGCCTCAAACTAAGTGAAAATAGCACCTGTCCTGACAGCTAAATATATTTAGAGCTTCTCTCTAGTGGCTGTGCCCTTCAAGATTTCTACATATATTAGGGCCTAACCGGAAATCATCTCGGACATTCGCTTCAGCCGAATATCAGGTTTTTCTGTACTATTCGGAAGTATTTGCCTTGGCAAATAATACGTGCACAAATGGTTTCAAGTAAAATAATTCAATAAATATCGAACTTAAAAAAAAAGTTTTTTAATATATAATAATTTTAGTTAATAATAAAAATTTTCATCTTATAGGCGATATATACGATATAAAGTACCCGAAAAGTTTAAGCTTTGCATACGATAATGAAACAAACGGTACTCTCCAGAGTCGCACCTACTACTCGGTTTGTACCCGGATCCAGCTAATAGTACATCCAAATACTCGGATTATATATATATATATATATATATATATATATATATATATATATATATATATATATATATAGTTATGCGCATTAATATGTAATGCACACATGCAGCGCAAGCAATGAAGGCACCACGCAATACAAAGAAAAAATATATTTATAAAAATTTATTATGGTGCGCGAAACACAACACCTTGGTGAGGCTTTTCGTAACACACCTGCCCCCTTCAGAAAAGTATACCTACTTTTTAAGACTACAAAATCATGTGATATGGTCAACAGAATGGTTCAAATTTTGCTGAGATAATCTGCACCTAGATTTTCAATGCCTCTTATGGCTTCAATCTGGAATCTGTAAGGTTGTAAAGACAAGGCCCATCGCTGTGAATTATTAATTTTGGCCTTATTAAGGTAAAGTAGAGGTTGATGATCGGTTTCCAAATTGAATTCTTGACCATGGAGGTAGGTTTGGAATTTATCTATTCCCCAGACTACTGCAATTTCCTGCTGACGTAGGTGACTGGGAGTTTGATTCCATCCTGTTCCTGTAATAGTACAGTCCATAATCCTATCTCTGAGGCATCGGTTCTCATAATGAACAATTTGTTTAGTTCTGGCAATTTCAGTATAAGGGCTTCTGTAAGCAACTTCTTCAAAGTATTAAAAGCTTTATCCTGATTTTCACACCACTGAATCTTATTTGGTTGTCCTTTTTTGGTCAGGTCTGTTAAAGGACTGGCAATGGCCATGAAATTAGGGATGAATTTGCGATAATACCCCGCTAATCCAGTAAATAACCTAACTTGTTTCTTTAACACAGGTGGCAATGAATCCCTGATTGCTGCAAGTTTCTTGGGGTTGGGTTCCAACTTGTTTACCCTCCCAACTACGTGTCCCAAACATTCTAAACTTCCATACCCCACATTGCATTTAGTAGGTTTTACAGTTAACTTTGCTTTACGTAACCTATCTAGAACCCTGGCAACATCGTGCAGAGGCTCTTCCCATACATGTATCGCTGTATATAAAGATATCGTCAATATAGGTTTCCACATGCTGCAGCCCTTGCATCACTTTCACATTAGCCTTACACAGCTAGCCCCAGCGTTTACCAACCCAAATGGTAACCCTAACACTGCATGTAAGTAAATTAGTCTTTATTACAATGGCTAAAACACTGCATGTAAGTAGTCTTAATTACTATGACTCAAACACTGCATGTAAGTAAGTCTTAATTATTATGACTCAAACACTGCATGTAATTAGACTTAATTAATGTGCCTCAAACACTGCATGTAAGTAGTCTTTATTACAATGGCTGAAACATTGCATATAAGTAGTCTTTCTTACTATGACTCAAACACTGCATGTAAGTCAAGTGGTTTTTCTTACTATGCCTCAAATACTGCATATAAGTAGTCTTAATTACTGTGCCACAAACACTGCATGTAAGTAGTCTTAATTACTATGGCTCAAACACTGCATGCAAGTAATTTGGTCTTAATTACTCTGCCTCAAACACTGTATCTAAGTAAATTGTCTTACTATTGTGCCTCAAACACTGCATGTAAGTAGTCTTAATTACTGAGTCTAAAACACTGCAAGTAAGTAAATTGGTCTTTATTATTGTGCCTCAAACACTGCATGTAAGTAGTCTTAATTACTGTGCCTAAAACACTGCATGTAAGTAAATTGGTCTTTATTATTGTGCCTCAAACACTATCTAAGTAAATTGGACTTAATACTGTGCCTCAAACACTGCATGTAAGTAAATTGGTCTTTATTATTGTGCCTCAAACACTGCATGTAAGTAGTCTTAATTACTGTGCCTAAAACACTGCATGTAAGTAAATTGGTCTTTATTATTGTGCCTCAAACACTGCATGTAAGTAGTCTTAATTACTGTGCCTAAAACACTGCATGTAAGTAAATTGGACTTCATTATTGTGCCTCAAGCACTGCATATAAGTAGTCTTAATTACTGTGCTTCAAACACTGCATGTAAGTAGTCTTTATTACAATGGCTCAAACACTGCATGTAAGAAGACCTAATTACTGTGCTTCAAACACTGACTGCAGATCTAACATAACTATATTTCTGATATCCCTCCATCTCCTATTCGGCCCATTATATGTATTAATTACATCAGTACCATTAGCTCTGTGTGTGTGTGTGTGTGTGTGTGTGTGTGTGTGTGTGTGTGTGTGTGTGTGTGTGTGTGTGTGTGTGTGTGTGTGTGTGTGTGTGTGTGTGTGTGTGTGTGTGTGTGTGATTTTGATTTTCAATGAAGATTTTTAAACATTCAGTCATATCACTATGATGTCTGCAGTGTGGCAGTTTATGGTGATGTCTAGCACTGGAGCATCATGCCATAGACATGTAGCATCATGTCCCACCCATTCATAATACTAACTTCTTAATGCTTAGCTCCTGTCAAGGCAGTTGCAAGTACCATTTTTATAAGTCTCTGTAATGACTCAGCCGGGAATCAAACCAGTGCCACCCCCACCATTATTTGAGTTGAATGCTCTGACCACAAAACCAGAGTGGTCAGCAATAAAGTGATGCAAACAGTTTTTGTTATAAAAAAGCATGTCCAAAATAGCTTAATAAAAAGCTGCAAAAATATACTGAAGTCTTTTTTTCAAAGATATGTCCATATAAATGTCATTACTAAACATTTTAACAAATCAATTATGTCACTCCTTAACATTTTAACAAATCAATTATGTCATTACTTAACATTTTAACAAATCAATTATGTCATTACTTTACATTTTAACAAATCAATTATGTAATTACTTAACATTTTAACAAATCAATTATGCAATTACTTAACATTTTAACAAATCAATTATGTCATTCCTTTACATTTTAACAAATCAATTATGTCATTCCTTTACATTTTAACAAATCAATTATGTCATTACTTAACATTTTAACAAATCATATATGTCATTACCTTACATTTTAACAAATCAATTATATCATTCCTTTACATTTTAACAAATCAATTATGTCATTACTTAACATTTTAACAAATCAATTATGTCATTCCTTTACATTTTAACAAATCAATTATGTCATTCCTTAACATTTTAACAAATCAATTATGTCATTACTTAACATTTCAACAAATCAATTATGTCATTACTTTACATTTTAACAAATCAATTATGTCATTACTTAACATTTTAGCAAATCAATTATGTCATTCCTTAACATTTTAACAAATCAATTATGTCATTACTTAACATTTTAACAAATCAATTATGTCATTACTTAACATTTTAACAAATCAATTATGTCATTCCTTAACATTTTAACAAATCAATTATGTCATTACTTAACATTTTAACAAATCAATTATGTCATTCCTTAACATTTTAACAAATCAATTATGTCATTACTTAACATTTTAACAAATCAATTATGTCATTCCTTAACATTTTAACAAATCAATTAGGTCATTCCTTAACATTTTAACAAATCAATTATGTCATTACTTAACATTTTAACAAATCAATTATGTCATTACTTAACATTTTAACAAATCAATTATGTCATTACTTAACATTTTAACAAATCAATTATGTCATTCCTTAACATTTTAACAAATCATATATGTCATTACCTTACATTTTAACAAATCAATTATATCATTCCTTTACATTTTAACAAATCAATTATGTCATTACTTAACATTTTAACAAATCAATTATGTCATTCCTTAACATTTTAACAAATCAATTATGTCATTCCTTAACATTTTAACAAATCAATTATGTCATTCCTTTACATTTTAACAAATCAATTATGTCATTCCTTAACATTTTAACAAATCAATTATGTCATTACTTAACATTTCAACAAATCAATTATGTCATTCCTTAACATTTTAACAAATCAATTATGTCAATACTTAACATTTTAACAAATCAATTATGTCATTCCTTAACATTTTAACAAATCAATTATGTCATTACTTAACATTTTAACAAATCAATTATGTCATTCCTTAACATTTTAACAAATCAATTATGTCATTCCTTAACATTTTAACAAATCAATTATGTCATTCCTTAACATTTTAACAAATCAATTATGTCATTACTTAACATTTCAACAAATCAATTATGTCATTCCTTTACATTTTAACAAATCAATTATGTCATTACTTAACATTTTAACAAATCAATTATGTCATTCCTTAACATTTTAACAAATCAATTATGTCATTCCTTTACATTTTAACAAATCAATTATGTCATTACTTAACATTTTAACAAATCAATTATGTCATTCCTTAACATTTTAACAAATCAATTATGTCATTACTTAACATTTTAACAAATCAATTATGTCATTACTTTACATTTTAACAAATCAATTATGTCATTCCTTTACATTTTAAAAAATCAATTATGTCATTCCTTTACATTTTAACAAATCAATTATGTCAATCCTTTACATTTTTACAAATCAATTATGTCATTCCTTAACATTTTAACAAATCAATTATGTCATTCCTTAACATTTTAACAAATCAATTATGTCATTCCTTTGCATAATGATCTTATCAGTAAAAAAACACAACTTTTGTTCATGAACAACAATATTTAGGGCTTTCTGAGTTTCCCTGATGACAGTTTTTAAATACAATTAATATAAAAAAGTCTTACATGGCCACACCAAAGAATTCATGCAGCGCTGTTGACACGACACAGTCAGCCTGCTCTAGCACTCTGTAATAGTCGGATTTTTTTTTCTGGTATCCCCATGTTTTAATGTGAGCTGACAGCATCTGTCGTGCCTCTTCAAATACAGCTGCAGATAATTTTAAAAAAACCCATATAATTATCATACACTTATTTGTGTGTGGTCAACAGAACTGTCAAGTATGTCAAGAATGAAAAATAAGGAGTTCTACATACTATCTAGATTACAGATAATTAGATAAATTACAGTAGCCTGTCTGGCAACGTAATTAGATAAAATACAGTAGCCTGTCTGGTAACATAAGTAAATAAAATACAGATGACTGGTAACTTAATTAGATAAAATACAGTAACCTGTCTGGTAACATAATTAGATAAAATACAGTAGTATGTCTGGTAACTTAATTAGATAAAATACAGTAGTCTGTCTGGTAACTTAATTAGATAAAATACAGTAGCCTGTCTGGTAACGTAATTAGATAAAATACAGAAGCCTGTCTGGTAACTTAATTAGATAAAATACAATAGCCTGTCTGGTAACGTAATTCGATAAAATACAGAAGCCTGTCTGGTAACTTAATAGATAAAATACAGTAGTCTGTCTGGTAACTTAATTAGATAAAATACAGTAGCCTGTCTGGTAACGTAATTAGATAAAATACAGAAGCCTGTCTGGTAACTTAATTAGATAAAATACAATAGCCTGTCTGGTAACGTAATTCGATAAAATACAGAAGCCTGTCTGGTAACTTAATAGATAAAATACAGTAGTCTGTCTGGTAACTGAATTAGATAAAATACAGTAGCCTGTCTGGTAACATAATTAGATAAAATACTGTAGTCTGTCTGGTAACTTAATTAGATAAAATACAGTAACCTGTCTGGTAACATAATTAGATAAAATACAGTAGTCTGTCTGGTAACTGAATTAGATAAAATACAGTAGTCTGTCTGGTAACTTAATTAGATAAAATACAGTATCTCTGAAACCATCCTCCCATCAATTGATGTCAATATTGAAGATATAACAATTGGTGTATACATTATAAGTTTACAAGTTTTCTAATAATGAAAACCACATACTTACTTTTATGTACGGTATGAATATTTCCTAATACTGACAACCACATACTGACTTCTGCATACAGTATGAAAGTTTCCTAATACTGACAACCACATACTGACTTCTGTGTACAGTATGAACATTTCCTAATACTGACAACCATATACTGACTTCTGTGTACAGTATGAATATTTCCTTATACTGACAACCACATACTGACTTCTGTGTATGGCATGAAAGTTTCCTAATACTGACAACCACATACTGACTTTTGTGTACGGTATGAATATTTCCTAATACTGACAACCACATAGTGACTTCTGCATACAGTATGAAAGTTTCCTAATACTGACAACCACATACTGACTTCTGTGTACAGTATGAACATTTCCTAATACTGACAACCATATACTGACTTCTGTGTACAGTATGAATATTTCCTTATACTGACAACCACATACTGACTTCTGTGTATGGCATGAAAGTTTCCTAATACTGACAACCACATACTGACTTCTGCATACAGTATGAAAGTTTCCTAATACTGACAACCACATACTGACTTCTGTGTACAGTATGAACATTTCCTAATGCTGACAACCATATACTGACTTCTGTGTACAGTATGAACATTTCCTAATGCTGACAACCATATACTGGCTTCTGTGTACAGTATGAACATTTCCTAATACTGACAACCATATACTGACTTTTTAACACTGTTAACAGTAAACTAATTCTGAAAACTACATTATGTCCTCTACACAAAAGCAAAGGACAAATATTTCTATGGAACACAAATATTGTTAAACATCAAAGCATGTAGAAATTTCAAGATATAACCAAGGGCGCATATGGACAAGTTAGTAAATAGCAGAATTATCTCCCTTCCACTGCATTTAAACTGAAAACAAAAATATGTATTGCTCGAGTAAATCTAAATAATTTGATGAATGTAATAGCCTTGAAAATAATACTGAGAAAGGCATATTATTTGTCATGTGCAAATTTAACTGCTGTTTAAAATAATTTTATACATTTAGTGTCTGTCTGTCTGTCTTTTCCAAATGTATCTTGAGCTCTAGGGTTAATTTTGACTTTCAACATATGATTGTCATTTTAAAAATGTGCAAAAATTACTTAAATTACAGTACATGTATATACTGTTAAATTACAGTACATGTATATACTGTTAAATTAAACTACATATATATAGTGTTATATTAAAGTACATGTATATACTGTTATATTAAAATACATGTAAATACTGTTAAATTCAAGTACATGTATATACTGTTATATTAAAGTTCATGTATATATTGTTATATTAAAGTACATGTATATACTGTTAAATTAAAGTACATGTAAATACTGTTAAATTCAAGTTTTACAAAAATTGTTGTATTCATATCATTCCATATCTTGTAAAGCACTTATAGCTTCTAAAGATTTGTGCTATACAAAGTCCTCAATATAATTATACTATTAAATTAATGTACATGTATATACTCTTAAATTTACATACATGTATATACAGACCTGGAACTTCTGAATATTGCTCTCCAATGACTGAGAGATGGAAATCCAATCCTTCATCATGCAGCTGAAACATCACTTTGAAAAATGTCTCTGGATCTTTATCATGCTCCCTGAAAAACAGTAATTCTCTTATAAAATGACACAAGGATGAAAAAATTATCAATGAATGTCCTTCAGCACAATATCAGAATATGAAAACTGGTAAATAAATAATAAAGATGTATTTAATACTTGAATGTTGCTTACCTATAATTAGGTACGGATTAATAAGTTGCACAACTGCATAAAAATAATTTCACAAGAATAAAAATCTTCATTACTGACAGATTCATAGGTATATAAATATAATCTGTATTAACAGTAGAATACATGTAAATAATATAATATTGATCATGGCAATGAACTAGATGAGAAACTAGTGACTAAAGTTTTCAAACATTTACTATTCCTATTTAACCCCTAGCGCTGAGTTTACAGGGCATGGTCTGTAGTGTCGAGGTCATGTAAGATACTATAAAATGGGTGGTATTATAGAAAGGTAGACAGATTTAGCTGTACAATTATACCAAATAATCTGGACATTTTAGTTGCACTACAAAATACAGAGGGAAAATCCTAATTTTTTGGACCTTTTTTTTCCACTCAAAATTCGCCCACGGTTGGAATCCGATAATCCAATTTTAGACTTTATGGCCTCAGATCTACAACAGACCGGTCCGAAGCGTACACAGACAGGTGAACCTGTGCAAAAAGTAGGATAAAGAAAAAAAAAAAAAGAACTCCAACTTTTCACCTTCTACTAATGCGCCAGCAAACTAACCAATGGAAAACATTTTTGAAGCACAACTAGGCATTAGTCTAATAGAAAATTGCTTGGAAGTCTATTTATTAGGATGTATTCAGAAATAGTCCCCAAAATATGTTTGCTACTTGCATTTCATGTGAAAACAGCAAAAAACTTCCATGGGGTTAATGTGTTAATTGGTAGTAATTTGTTGAGGTTCAGGGGTTGGAGCAGTTATAGATAGTTCTTTGGTGGTTGGATCAGTTACAGATATGTATTTGGGGGTTGGAGCAGTTACAGATAGGGTTTGGGGGTTGGAGTAGTTTCAGATAATTCTTTGGGAGTTGGAGCAGTTTCAGATAATAGGTATTTGTGGGTTGGAGCAGTTACATGTATTTGGGGGTTGGAGCAGTTTTAGATAGTTTTATGGAGTTGGAGCAGTTTCAGAAAGATATTTGGGGGTTGGAGCAGTTTCAAATAGGTATTTGGGAGTTGGAGCTGTTACAGATAAGGTTTGGGGGTTGGAGCAGTTTCAGATAAGTAGTTAGGGGTTGGCGCAGTTACAGGTATTTGGGGGTTGGAGCAGTTTCAGATATTTATTTTGGGGTTCAAACAGTTTCAGATAGGTATTTGCAGGTTGAAGCAGTTTAAGAAAGGTATTTGGGGGTTGGAGCAGTTTCAGATAGGTATTTGGGGGTTGTTGCAGTTACAGATAGGGTTTGGGGGTTGAATCAGTTTCAGGTAGTTCTTTGGGGATTGGAGCAGTTTCAGATAGGTATTTGGGGGTTAGAGCAGTTTTGGATAGTTCTTTGGGGATTGGAGCAGCTTCAGACAAATATTTGGAGGCTGGACCAGATTCAGATAGGTATCTTTGGGGTTGAAGCAGTTTCAGATACATATGTTGGGGGTTGGAGCAGTTTCATGTATGTCTCTTTGGGGTTGGAGCAGTTTCAGATATGTATCTTTTTCAGGTTGGAACAGTTTCAGATATGTATCTTTGGGGTTGGGGCAGTTTCAGTTATGTATCTTTGGGGTTGGAGCAGTTTCAGATATGTATCTTTGGGGTTGGGGCAGTTTCAGTTATGTATCTTTGGGGTTGGAGCAGTTTCAGTTATGTATCTTTGAAGTTGGAGCAGTTTCAGTTATGTATCTTTGAGGTTTCTAGCACAGTGATAATATTATGAAAGCTGCTAAAATAAATATCAAGAAATACAGAGAATCACTGAAAGTGTGAGTAGTTACTAGTTTTAAAATTAAAATTAAAATATCACAAATAGTTACATTTTCCTGCACATTAGCTACCTGTGAATATTTGTTTACATATAAATTAAAATAAATCCATTAAAAAATCAAATAATATAAACTGCATCTGACTAAAGTTAATTTTTAAGACAAGGTAGGCAAATTCTACAAAAGACTTGAGTGTTGAATGAAATCACATTAAAGGGAAATAACTCAATTTGCCCTCAAGCTTGATGGCATCTCTAATTCATAATTAGCTTGTAATCTCATCAAAAAAGATAAAAGTTGAAAAGAAGCTCAGTCTATGGACCATTTACACATATTAATTGAAGATATTATCATGTGAAAATGTCAAGGTTAGCCAAACACTTGTTTGCAGTGTGTTCACCTGACATATTTCTGACAGGTGTTATGTCCCTTTGCTAATACATTTGTCAAAAATTTTAATCATCTGAGTAAACTATTTAAGAACAAATTTTAGTTTCTGAATGAATTTCATAATGAAATAAACTTCCCTTTAGGATTGGGAACAATGTTTGTTACCTGAGGACCCTAAATAAAATGTCTGATAAAATATTGCCTACCCAATTGCCAATCAGTAGATAGAGGGTCTTACATATATGTCTACCCAATTGCCAATCAGTAGATAAAGGGTCTTACATATATGTCTACCCAATTGCCAATTAGTAGATAGAGGGTCTTACATATGTGTCTACCCTGTTGCCAATTAGTAGATAGAGGGTCTTACATCTGTCCACCCAATTGCCAATTAGTAGATAGAGGGTTTTACATATGTGTCTACCCAATTGCCAATTAGTTGATAGAGGGTCTTACATATGTCTACCCATTGCCAATCAGTAGATAGAGGGTCTTACATATGTCTACCCAATTGCCAATTAGTAGATAGAGGGTTTTACATATGTGTCTACCCAATCGCCAATTAGTAGATAGAGGGTATTACATATGTGTCTACCCAAATGCCAATTAATTGATAGAGGGTCTTACATATATGTCTACCCATTGCCAATCAGTAGATAGAGGGTCTTACATATATGTCTACCCAATTGCCAATTAGTGGATAGAGGGTCTTACATATATGTCTACCCAATTGCCAATTAGTAGATAGAGGGTCTTACATATGTGTCTACCCTGTTGCCAATCAGTAGATAGAGGGTCTTACATATGTGTCTACCCAAATGTCAATTAGTAGATAGAGGGTCTTACATATATGTCTACCCAATTGCCAATCAGTAGATTGAGGGTCTTACATATGCATCTACCCAATTGCCAATTAGTAGATAGAGGGTCTTACATAAGTGTCTACCCAAATGCCAATTAGTAGATAGAGGGTCTTACATATGTGTCTACCCAAACGTCAATTAGTAGATAGAGAGTCTTACATATGTGTCTACCCTGCTGCCAATTAGTAGATAGAGGGTCTTACATATGTGTTCAATCCATAGAAGAACAACGGTTCATTGACAATGATAAAAATTTAAGACAGTCACTACTGAAAGTCAAACTGGTACCATTTTCATTTGAGACCAACAAGATATATTAAGAAGTCTTCTGGTGAAAATCCCATGTCAATATGTCCTTCTGTTAAGGGGAGGTAACAAGATATACTAAGAAGTCTCTTGGAGAAGATCCCATGTTAATACATGTATGTCCTTCTGTTAAGGGGAGGTAACAAGAACAAGAATTTAAAAATGGCCATGTTGGATATCAGATTGGTCCTACATGTGATTTTCTTTTAATAAAAACTACACACCATAAGAAATCTTTGAGTGAAAATACTGACATATTATGTACTGATTGATGATGTACAGACAGATGAGATGGACTGACACAGATGACGTACAGACAGATGAGATGGACTGACACAGATGATGTACAGACAGATGAGATGGACTGACACAGATGATGTACAGACAGATGATGGACTACCAGATAATGTACAGACATGGATGGATGGATGGATGACATGTGGTTGATGGACAATATACACTCTTCTGTTATTTTAAAAATATGAACTGAAATAGCTGTCTTGATGAGCATTGCATAGATATAATTCAATAGTTCTTTTAAACAATTCCTGGTATAAACAGGGCTCAACTTATGGATTTAATTTATGAAATTATGAAGTAAACTCAACAAACTTATAAAAATTCACTAATTCAACTGGGGCCCGTTGACGCTGAGTGGTCTAAAGCACTCACCATTATGGATCATTACTTTCTCACCTCTGTCTGCATGGGTTCGAGTTTCAGGTTTGGCCAATGTGGGTACATGAGAAAGCTTGCCAGTAGCTTCTCGTGAGTCGGTGGTTCCTTCTGGGCTATAACCAGATTCTTCCTCTACCATTGATACTGGCCGCTATGAATAGCCTATCTTTGTGCTGAAAAATGGCATTAAACCCTACAAAAACAACAATTATTTCAACTTAAATTACACTATGATGCCTTGGATATAAAACTTTCTAGGGTGACTGGTAATGAGGCCTGGGTTCAAACAAGAGCAAAAGCCTTCTGAAATGACTAGGATTGGGCCTACACCCAAATGTGAACAAGAGCAAAAGCCTTCTGAAATATTGGGATTTGGCATACACCCAAATGTGAACAAGAGTTTTCTAGGGTGACTGGGATTGAGGCCTCGGTCCAAACAAGAGCAATAGCCTTCTGAAATGACTGGGATTGCAGCCTGGGTCTAAACAAGAGCAAAAGCCTTCTGAAAATGACTGGGATTGAGGCCTGGGTCTAAACAAGAGCAAAAGCCTTCTGAAATGACTGGGATTGAGGCCTGGGTCCAAACAAGAGCAAAAGCCTTCTGAAATGATTGGAATTTGGCCTACATTCTAGTGTAATGGGACTAAAATTTGTCAGAGTTTGTCAGAAAATGTTTTTTAAGTTAAACTCTTCCCTGAACTTCTTCATATAATACCTGATAAAATATTTTATGGATGGTACAGACAAGGGTTACACTCTTGCCCTGCCACTTATATGACAGAGAAATATATGCAAAACTCAACACGTTTTGTGTGTCTAGTTTGTCAAATGATGGAGTCTGATATGGCATATCAAGGCTGTCAGGCCATATTCAGAAACCATAATAAATTGTCTGCTGACTCAAACAAAACATGTATGTCATTCCATGTAAACTACTTACCTCCCCTTCTTAAATATTTTCAACCAATTTTCATTTTACTGTGAGCATAAAACTAAAAACAAATTGGGATGATAAATATATCAGGTACATATTGGGCTCAAGCCCACCCAATTTCAAAATGAAGCCTAATTTCAGTCTTCAAAAGTTTCCAATGACATCATACCATTTTATTGCATGTGTAGTATGAAACACCATATGTGTAGTATAAAACACTATGTGTAGTATGAAACACTGTATGTGTAGTATGAAACACTATGTGTAGTATGAAACATTACATGTGTACTATGAAGCATTGTATGTGTAATATGAAACATTGTATGTGTAGTATGAAACACAGTATGTGTAGTATGAAACACTGTTTGTGTAATATGAAACACTGCATATGTAGTATGAAACTGCATGTGTAGTGTGAAACACTGCGTAGTATGAAACATTACATGTGTACTATGAAGCATTGTATGTGTAGCATGCAACATTGTATGTGTAATATGAAACATTGTATGTGTAGTATGAAACATTGTATGTGTAATTTGAAACACTGTGTAATATGATACACTGTATGTGTAACATGAAGTATATGCTAGTGTTTTAATGTTAAAAACATGAATTACAACACCTACCATCTGTGGGGCCAAACTATATGGAGTGAATGCATGAATGATCCCTTTCCTGACAGACAAAGTGGAAGTGCCGAGGTATCATAGTTTTCAAAATTCCTTTCCTGTGTATAGCTCTTATTTTCTATCCTGCAGTTGTCTGTGTCTGAATGACATGTCCTATTGATATCTGTGTCTGGATGACATGTCCTATCAATATCTGTGTCTGGATGACATGTCCTATTGATATCTGTGTCTGGATGACATGTCCTATTGATATCCGTGACTGGATGACATGTCCTATTGATATCTGTGTCTGGATGACATGTCCTATTGATATCTGTGTCTGGATGACATGTCCTATTGATATCCGTGACTGGATGACATGTCCTATTGATATCTGTGTCTGGATGACACATCCTATCAATATCTGTGTCTGAATGACATATCTTATCGATGACTGATTCCTCTTCAATGTATCCACTAACATTACATGAACTAGCCTGATCATCTTTATATGTTTTAGAACATAAGCATTGTGAACTAGTTTGTATGGCTACTGTATCCTGAACTTCCTGGTCATAACTTTCTGTGGTATATGTATCCACTGAGTTCACAGTCTCAGAGAGACTGATACCTGTACTCGAAAAGTCATCAATGGATGTTACATATTCAGGCATCTCCAATGGAAAAGAAATCACCCGACACTTTGGTCTCAAAGTGTTAGCTAAACCTTTGGGCCTGTAATCTGGCATAAGCTTCAGGAATGAATTAATGGAAGAGAGAAAGGACTCCATGTTGTATTGGGAATTAAAAACAATCACATCTGCAACAAGGCTGAAAAGAAAAAGAAATACATTTAAAATTGATTAACATATGTATTTTGCTTTTCCCCACCAATCTTTCTCAAGCCAGTACTTTTGGACAAATGTTTGATCCTCTATTTTTTCCATAGGAGTGAAGATGCACTGAGACTTTTTGGCATGTTTCGATGTGTTTTGTGACAGAAAGTGTCAACTTGCATCTATAAAAAGCTATTGGTTCACAATGAACGTGTTATCTCCCTTTCTGTGACAGATGTAAAAAGTATACATAAAATGGGAGACAAGACCTATGTTGCAAATATGTGTTATCTCCCTTACTATGACAAGTATTGTTGGATATGCTAGAAGTAAGTACATGTATACAAGTATTTACAATTTGCCAATTTATACAAAAACTTCAATTAATTATTTTTTAAAATTAAAAATTCTACCAAAACTTGAATATTACCTTTTTTATTTAATTATTCAACAATTCCATGTTGGAAAATTGTCCTAAATTTGTACTTTTTGCACTAGTAAAAATTTAACTCATAATAAAATAATATCTTGATAAAGAACAATATTGAAATTCTGTTGAAACAAATATTATTTCTTCAAAATGCTAAAAAAAAAGGTAATCAATAATTCAAAAGGAACTCCTATAAATAAATACTACTCTCCATCACAAAGATTTATCAGTCATGCTTAATGAAGTATATTTATTAGTCATGCTTTATGAAGTACATTTATTAGTCATGTTTAATGAAGTAGATTTATTAGTCATGTTTAATGAAGTACATTTATTGGTCATGCTTAATTAAGTACATTTATTAGTCATGCTTAATTAAGTACATTTATTAGTCATGCTTAATGAAACACATTTATTAGTCATGCTTAATTAAGTACATTTATTAGTCATGCTTAATGAAGTACATTTATTAGTCATGCTTAATGAAGTACATTTATTAGTCATGCTTAATGAAACACATTTATTAGTCATGCTTAATGAAACAAATTTATTAGTCATGCTTAATGAAGCACATTTATTAGTCATGCTTAATGAAGTATATTTATTAGTCATGCTTAATGAAGCAAATTTATTAGTCATGCTTAATGAAATACATTTATTAGTCATGTTTAATGAAGTACATTTATTAGTCATGCTTAATGAAGTACATTTATTAGTCATACTTAATGAAACACATTTATTAGTCACGCCTAATAAAGTACATTTATTAGTCATGCTTAATGAAGTACATTTATTAGTCATGTTTAATGAAACAAATTTATTAGTCATGCTTAATGAAGTACATTTATTAGTCATGCTTAATGAAACACATTTATTAGTCATGCTTAATTAAGTACATTTATTAGTCATGCTTAATGAAGTACATTTATTAGTCATGCTTAATGAAGTACATTTATTAGTCATGCTTAATGAAACACATTTATTAGTCACGCCTAATAAAGTACATTTATTAGTCATGCTTAATGAAGTACATTTATTAGTCATGCTTAATGAAGTACATTTATTAGTCATGCTTAATGAAACACATTTATTAGTCATGCTTAATGAAGTACATTTATTAGTCATCCTTAATGAAACACATTTATTAGTCATGCTTAATTAAGTACATTTATTAGTCATGCTTAATGAAGTACATTTATTAGTCATGCTTAATTAAGTACATTTATTAGTCATGCTTAATGAAGTACATTTATTAGTCATGCTTAATGAAATACATTTATTAGTCATGTTTAATGAAGTACATTTATTAGTCATGCTTAATGAAGTACATTTATTAGTCATGTTTAATGAAGTACATTTATTAGTCATGTTTAATGAAACACATTTATTAGTCATGCATGATGAAGCACATTTTTTAGTCATGCTTAATTAAGCACACAAATGTATTATTTGTGTTTAATGAAACCGCTCCACTGACCTAAGTGGTTAGAGTATCCATCTCAGATGTTGGAGGTCATGGGTTTGAACCCTGGCCATGTCATACCAAAGACATTAAAAATGGTACTATTAGCTGCCTCACTTGGTATTCAGCACTAGGATGTTAGTGTTAAGACTGGTCAGCCTGGTGTCATGATAATGAGACTTGGTAAGCATGACGCAACCTGTCTGTGTCAGGATGCTCCAGTGCTAGACATCACTATAAACTGCCACAGTGCAGATATTGAAGCGATAAGACTGAAAAGTTATCATAGCTACATTAAAAATCCGAATCACATGCACAAGGTTAATAAAGCACACACATTTATTATTCATACTTAATAAAGTGCATTTATTAGTCATGCTTCATCAAGCACATTTATTAGTCATGCTTAATGAAGTACATTTATTAGTCATGCTTAATGAAGTACATTTATTAGTCATACTTAATGAAGTACATTTATTAGTCATGCTTCATCAAGCACATTTATTAGTCATGCTTCATCAAGCACATTTATTAGTTATGCTTAATGAAGTACATTTATTGGTCATGCTTAATGAAGTACATTTATTAGTCATGCTTAATAAAGTACATTTATTAGTTATGCTTCATCAAGCACATTTATTAGTCATGCTTCATCAAGCACATTTATTAGTTATGCTTCATCAAGCACATTTATTAGTCATGCTTCATCAAGCACATTTATTAGTCATGCTTCATCAAGCACATTTATTGGTCATGCTTAATGAAGTACATTTATTAGTCATGCTTAATGAAACACATTTATTAGTCATGCTTAATGAAGTACATTTATTGGTCATGCTTAATGAAGTACATTTATTAGTCATGCTTAATAAAGTACATTTATTAGTTATGCTTCATCAAGCACATTTATTAGTCATGCTTCATCAAGCACATTTATTAGTCATGCTTCATCAAGCACATTTATTAGTCATGCTTCATCAAGCACATTTATTAGTTATGCTTAATGAAGTACATTTATTAGTCATGCTTAATGAAGTACATTTATTAGTCATGCTTAATAAAGTACATTTATTAGTTATGCTTAATGAAGCACATTTATTGGTCATGCTTAATGAAGTACATTTATTAGTCATGCTTCATCAAGCACATTTATTAGTCATGCTTCATCAAGCACATTTATTAGTCATGCTTCATCAAGCACATTTATTAGTCATGCTTCATCAAGCACATTTATTGGTCATGCTTAATGAAGTACATTTATTAGTCATGCTTAATGAAACACATTTATTAGTCATGCTTAATGAAGCATACACCTTTAGTAATCATGATTAATGAAGTACATATATTTATTATTCATGTTTAATGAGACCATTCCAGTGGCCTAAGTGATTAGAACATTCATTTTGGATGCAGGAGGTGGCAGATTCGAGCCCCAGCCGAGTCATACCAAAAAAAAAAATGAAGCACATACTTTATTAGCTGAGTTTAATAAAGCAAAGACTTGTTTGTTTTCTCATTATCAGTCAAGTTAAGTCTGTAAGCACAGGAAATGCAATTTTTCATGACAATCAATCTGTGTTATTTTGCAAATGATTCATAGTCGTCATGGTAACTAATTTGATGGAGTGGAAGAGTGGCAACACTAATGGATGAATGGCTGTTAACTGGTTTTAAATTTGTGGTTTATAGTAACCATTAAATCCAAACATATCGTAACCCAATGAAAATAGTGAAATGAAAGTAATCACCAAATATAACTAATAAATGCAGGAAAATATCTAGACTAAGAGGGTATATAAACTGAAGGCAATATACCATGTTAGGATTTGGTTGTATCCGTACTGGAAGTCCCTGTCTTGGTGCTTTCTGATTGGGTACACCAGCTGGTTTTCATGAAAATAGACTATCTTCTTCAGCCTGGACAGGTCAGGTCGGAGTGCCACCAACTCTGACAGGTTCAAAACAGAACTTGTAAACAGCACCCTGTATAAAAAAGGTCAAAGTCTGTGAAGCAATTATATGACAAAAAAATTTTAAAATATTTAACTGACTTAAACCATTTGAAACAAAGTCATTGTGTGTTTTAGCTCAGTATAATTGTCTTATTTCAGTCTGAGTATCAGTATACCATGGGCCTGGCCACAGTATGCTTAGTATGGCTGATCTGAGTCTAAGTATTAGTATACAATGGGCCTGGCCGCAGTATCCTTAATATGACTGATATCCGTCTAAGTGTTAGTATTCCATGGGTCTGGATGACTATTCTCATTCTAAGTGTAAATATACCATGGGCCTGGCCACAGTATGCTTAGTATGGCTAACCTCATTCTAAGTGTTAGTATTCCATGGGTCTGGATGACTATTCTCATTCTAAGTGTAAATATACCATGAGCATGGCTACAGTATGCTTAGTATGGCTAACCTCATTCTAAGTGTTAGTATTCCATGGGTCTGGATGACTATTCTCATTCTAAGTGTAAATATACCATGGGCCTGGCCACAGTATGCTTAGTATCACTGCTCTCAGTCTAAGTGTCAGTATGCCATGGCCCTGGCCACATTATGCCTTAGTATGACTGATCTCAGTCTAAATGTCAGTATACCATGGGCCTGGATAACTAATCTCATTCTAAGTGTTATTATACCATGGGCCTGGATAACTAATCTCAATCTAAAGTGTTATTATACCATGGGCCTGGATAACTAATCTCATTCTAAGTGTTATTATACCATGGGCCTGGATAACTAATCTCAATCTAAAGTGTTATTATACCATTGGCCTGGATAACTAATCTCATTCTAAGTGTTATTATACCATGGGCCTGGATAACTAATCTCAATCTAAAGTGTTATTATACCATGGGCCTGGATAACTAATCTCATTCTAAGTGTTATTATACCATGGGCCTGGATGACAAATACAATCTAAGTGTTAACAGAACCAGTCAGCTCATGGTTTTCCATTTGAATTACACCATACAAATATTAGTCAGGAATAATTGTTATTTATTTCTGAGAACAACCTTTCAGGTTGGGATATTTTCAAAATAAACTTCTAATTGGCAAAAGATGGGAAAATGTTTCTCTGATTCTAAAGTTGCTTATTTGTAGTACTGCATGTCCAAAAAGTTGGGGAGTTGATTTCTACACAAAAAAGTTGGGGAGTTGATGTCTATACAAAAAAATTGGGGAGTTGTTGTCTACACAAAAAAGTTGGGGAGTTGATGTCTACACAAAAAAGTTGGGGAGTTGATGTCTACACAAAAAAGTTGGGGAGTTGATGTCTACACAACAAATAAATTATTACTATCTAAACTAGGGTCTCAAACTCCAACAACCCTGATGGCTGCTTTGGGGTCAAGGGTCACACCACCTTTTTTTTAATGTCCATAATACCATGATGTCAATCATTTTGTGGATTTGAGGATATAGTTTAAATGGGATTGTGGATTGTGGATTTGAGGATATAGTTTAAATGGGATTGTGGATTTGAGGATATAGTTTAAATGGGCCACATGTTTGAGACCCCTGATCTAAACTGAAGGACAAATACGCAATTATTTTCACATATACCATAAACCATTTTGTGTTTCCAAACTAAATACTGATCACTTTCTTCTTAATGCATAGCAGGGATAAGTTAGAGATCACCAGGCTTAATGAATTTTGATAATGATACCAGAGTGATACACTCTAGCTATGATAATGATACCAAAGTTATACACTCTGGCTTTGATAGTGATACCAAAGTGATACATTCTAGCTATGATAATGATACCAAAGTTATGCACTCTGGCTTTGATAGTGATACCAAAGTGATACACTCTAGCTATGATAATGATACCAAAGTTATGCACTCTGGCTTTGATAATGATACCAGAGTGATACACTCTAGCTATGATAATGATACCAAAATTATACACTGTACCTTCATCTAATAGTAACAACAGATACTGTTATGGTTTAAAGCTATTTGTATCATATTTATGTCATTTTCATATTTCTGTTTCTATATGCTTGTATATCATACTGAGAACAACTTTTTAATTCATGTTAATTAGCTGATGACTTGTCATTGGATCTTCTTCCAAACAGATAATTTTAGTAAAGCTTAAAGTTAAACTGGTTCCCTGTCTATACAATGAACAACTGGTAACTAGTCTAAGCTGCAAGGGAATTTGGTTAAACCCTTGGTTTTTAACTTCTGTAATGCATACATGCCAACTCCTGACGAGGAAAAAGCATAATCCATGTGGTCAAAAAGTGGAATACAGGCAGAAAAAGCGTACTCCACATATAACATGCTAAAATTTCTTTAAACAATGATTTATTTGGCCCTCTCGTCTTTTAACATCCTTTATTGTTTCAAGTTTTCATATGTAGCACTTTTAGCTTACACACATCAATCTTAAGACTTTCAGCACCTATTAAAATTCTGAAATAAATGTCTAGTGATACTGCATTATTGTCTTAATATTTAGAGGATTGTTTGGGGTTTTTTTGTTGTTTTTTTTTGTTACCTTTTTTCTAATTTATCTGGGAAATTTTTAAAAGGAGATATTTTTGCTCACATAAATGCATGGACTAAAATAAAATATACTTTTTGGCACAAAATACCTTTAGACTGGTTCTGCAGTAAATATGAATGAGAACATGGAATCTGCATGTAAAGATTAAACTTAGAAAACCAGTCTACTCTCTCCTCACTAAGCATACAGATGTTATAAATAGAATTTGAGGTTGAAAGTAGAACCAGGTTAACTATAAATAGAACATAACACTGTTAGGAAAGTGCATGCAAGTCAACCGTCAAGTGTACTCTTATATTGTAGTCGCGTAAAAGACACCTTTTCTAAAATATGGTCTGTGGGATTAATGGAATGTTAATAATAATGAGAAAACAAATAATTGATTTTTGGGAAGGTGGATATACTGAAAAAGCGTAATCCATATATGTTTAAGCGTAGTGCATAATTTAGTGAAAAAAAGCATAGTGATTACGCCAAAAGCATAATGGTTAGGGTTAGCATGTATGGTAATGTAAGCAAGCCAGCTTCAAGGTATGATAACCATCAGGTTATAGGTATACATGTAATATGAGTCATTATGACTGTCAGTCAAAGGATCGTTTTGACTGGAACACCAATATGTCAGCCCCCAATATGTGTGTATGTGTGATTTAGATTTGTTACATAGCTTTAACAATTTTACTGATATTACTACAGTGTCTGCAGTGTGGCAGTTTATAATAATGTCTGGCACTGAAGAATCATTCTGCAGACATAGCATCATGCCCCACCCAGTCACATTACCCTGACACCAGGGAACCGCTCCGGTGGCCTAGTGGTTAGCGAGTCTGCTGCGGAAGCAGGAGGTTGTGGGTTCAATCCCTGGCCTAGTTATATCAAAGACTTAAAAAAATAGTGCTTACAGCTGCCTTGATTGGCACTCAGCATTAAGAGGTTAGTGTTAGGACTGGTCGGCCTCATGTCAGGATAAGTGAATGGGTGGGACATCATACTACATGTCTGTGGCATGATGCCCCAGTGCTAGACATCACTATAAACTACTTCACTGCAGACATCATTGCGATATGATTGAAAAATTGTTAAAGCTACATTAAAAACCCTAAACACACACACACTGAGACCAGAGTGAGCAGTCCTAACACTAACCTCTTAATGCTGAGAATCAAGTAAAGCAGCTGCCATTTTCATGATTTTCTGGTATGACTTGTATTGTATGCAAGTTCCAATGAATACGAAAAATGCAAGGCTCAGTGCATCTTGCTTAGTCTTCATACATCATGATAATTACAATGCAATAGCTCAATCCCACAGTATCTAAATGGTATGATCTACTGAGCATAAAAATAGAATATCAAATTGCCTCTTTTACCTAGTTTATTTTCCACAAAACAGATTGTCCCATAAGATTTAAATTACAGTTTTTTTTTATATACAAAAATGTTCGTAATTTATCATTTTCATTTATATGCGACATCTGGGTATACCACATCCACCCATCGTGTTAAGTCTATTTGTACTACTACCAATGGCCCTTAACAATCTTTATGGAGTTTAACTTGTTATCTGTTTTATATTACATGGATCATCCCACCCCGATATTACATGGATCATCCCACCCCGATATTACATGGATCATCCCACCCCGATATTACATGGATCATCCCACCCTGATATTACATGGATCATCCTAGTCCTACAATGTAAGCCCCGACGCTGATATTCATGTTTGCTCGCGTCTGGGTCTTACTGCCTAAAGAGCAGCGCTGTGTAGTGTTTTTAAATATACTGACCAGAGAATAAAAGATGAAATTTTCATGTTTATCACATACTTGGCAATAAGTATCAACATTAATCCACATATTTAAGAGTTATTGATATACTTACTTTGCTGTCTTGATCGTGATCGACTCTAACTGACACTAGGAAATGAACGCATTTTTCATGTTCCTTTGAAACACGTTTCAATGCCATGGTGGCTGAGGAATGCCGAAGTAAGTTTCAATAAAGCTGTTTTATTTTCACGAAACGAAATTATCAAATGGGTTTTAACAAACATCACGATTTTATTTCGTTTCGTTCAAAAAATATTTTCCGATTGGAACCTAACTTAAACATACTTCGGCATACCTCGACAACTGTCGCATTTCAGCAAATTCAAATGTATGTCAACTGAACAAAAAATGTGTCTATTTGCAAGTGTCAACTATCGATTCCATTTGGATAAAAACAGCGCAGTAAGTATAATTAATTAAACATATATTAGTGGAAGAGTGACTATATAGGTTGCCAAGTATGTTCGATATTCCTGAAACTTTGATTTATCGTTCCGATGTCGACGACATCGGAACTAACTACACTATGGCGTCATTCGGCTCGTAAGACGTAGCACTAAAATCAAGATCAACATGTGATACGTCTTACGGGTAGGACTAGGATCATCCCACCCCGATATTACATGGATCATCCCACCCCGATATTACATGGATCATCCCACCCCGATATTACATGGATCATCCCACCCCGATATAACACAATGGCATTTGATATGCATGTTTTGATAACTCGTGAGGGGCATAACTATTTGAAAACTAGTCCTATTTTGCAAAACCTGACGCTGATATTCATGTTTGAAAACGTGAAATTGCTTACGTGTGAAACACCAGAACTCAGGACCTTGTACATTTTATATAGCAGTATAAGTCTTATTACAGTATCTGTATATTGTAAAAGACAGTGGAATCTGTTCAAATAGAAAATTGTATGGGTCACGTCACGCTTTACCTATATTTTACACTTTTGGGAACCATTTGACTAAAGACAAGAGCAGCTGTTCTCGCTCTCCAATGCCATTTTTTCCCCGATAAAACAAATCTGTCACAGCCAACGATATTCTTGTACAACAGGTCGGTGAGTTGCTTGTGCGAACCCGCGTGAAATGGATCTAATAACAGAATATTGTTTTCTTTTGACATGTTCTGCAATTATTGTCCACATGGCGGATGTAAACAAATCAAGTATGGTCTTCCTCTTCCATTGTTTTATTTCAGATTAACTTGCTGTTTGAAAAATTAAGAAGAAAACCGGTCTAACAAATTGTATAAGTGACAATATAAATTTAATCATCTAAATATTATATCCAGGACTTTTGGTGCAACATTCAAATTCTCTGAAGTTTCATAATCATAATGTCACGACTCTATTGTAGGTCTCAAAATATGTAACAGAACGGAAATTAAACAAAAAATTTAAGTAAAATTCAACAAAAATGTATTTTTCTCTAAGTTACATATCAAATGTTAAAACAAGATTGTGAATTAAAGAATCTAAAATGTCATATAACAAGTCCAAAAGTATAGAATCTTCCGAAAATAATTCCAATCATTTTGAATGTCTTGATGTTTCAACCAGACGTGAATGTCCTCATAAGCTACATGATACAATCTGTAATGTCTCTGAATGAATTCTCAATAATCCCAAAATAGTGCTGTAGTCCAAAAAAAAAATCAAAGAGCACGTCCTAATTCCAAAGAATAATGGAAATAAATTACTCCACTTAGATTAATCCTAATGCAACTTAAAATGATTCCACAGACTGATATTAAAACAGGAATACAGACTTTATCCAAAACTTATATTTAGATCGTCACGTGACACATAACGCAACCGACTGTTGTAAGGAAATGCACTAACTCGTTAACAAGGTCAGGTCTTGAACGTAAATACAAATAAATATCTTTGTATGCCCTCACTGCTTCTTAGTTGTTGCTTTTTGTGGTCAACATAATTATCTACAATACTATTCTAGAATTATTGTGAATACATTCAATTATCTACAATACTATTCTAGAATTATTGTGAATACATTCAATTATCTACAATACTATTCTAGAATTATTGTGAATACATTCAATTATCTACAATACTATTTTAGAATTATTGTGAATACATTCAATTATCTACAATACTATTCTAGAATTATTGTGAATACATTCAATTATCTACAATACTATTCTGGAATTATTGTGAATACATTCAATTATCTACAATACTATTCTAGAATTATTGTGAATACATTCAATTATCTACAATACTATTCTAGAATTATTGTGAATTCAAGAATGTTTTGGGTGATTTAAGTGTGATACATGTAAAATGTTTGCACATCAGCACATTCAAGATTAGTGCTACTACAGCAGCAAGACTGAAAATCGTTAGAACACTATATTTTGCAACATGTGATATAACTTTTACAATTATTTGAGAATTCATAAACTGTAAGTTTCTTTTAAATTTCTGAAGAACTTTATTTTGTTGATGAAACAAAACGTTATGGTTTTTTTCATTTTGTTCTTTAGAATGCATATATGTATGTATGTATGTATGTATGTATGTATGTATGTATGTATGTATGTATGTATGTATGTATGTATGTATGTATGTATGTATGTATCAGAGGCGTAGCGAGGGGGTGCAGGGGGGTACATATGTCCCGGGGCGCCATACTAGTGGGGGCGCCAAAATGGGCTTTAAAATAAATTGTAACGGGTAATGGTGATTTTGTTGATGAAATTAATGGGTTTCAGAATTGAGGTGGGGGGGGGGAATGAATATTGTCCCCGGGCGTCAAACACTCTAGCTACGCCTCTGGTATGTATGTATGTATGTATGTATGTATGTATGTATGTATGTATGTATGTATGTATGTATGTATGTATGTATGCGTTTCTCCTTTATGTTTAAACGCTCGTTAGTTGGGCGATGACACTTGTAGAGGAAGAATGAATTTCCTGAACTTTTTAATAAAATGTCGCCCTAAAGAGAGATGCGGTTGAATCGCACTGAGTTACTTTGGATTATGCATTCATATATAGAGAAACATGTACATCCGTCTAGTAAAGTGTAGTTTTGTTCTCGTCTTGCTTATGTCATAGTATTAAATACTATCGTAATTGCTCCACGTGACACATATCAAGGTTAATACGGTACTAATAGTATTAAAAATGGATTGGTGAACATAAAATAGAGTATATATGGGTTTGTACAACTAGCACTGATTGATAATGAAAGTTAAATTTTAGTAAAAGAATCTTTTGAGAGATTACCCTAGTTTCAATTGAAAAATAGACATTGTTTTTTAAAAAAACAAAAATAGAATTTCACTTTTTTACAGACTTGACTTTGGAGCACTCACTACTGAAATTAGCTCTCAATTGTTTGGTGTGGAATTGAAAGCACATGTTTCACAAACAATGGATCAGAAAATACCGCGGTTCATGTGGTTTTCTCTGCACAAAATTCTGCTATCCAGGATGCATCTAAACTGAAAAATACAGGTTTGATCATAAACACTAAAAATGTATAAAGTTACTGAACTTTTAATAGTATAGTGTTTAAACAGGTTTACTATGGGGTCCGAATAAGTACGGTGAGTCCTCTGCTTCCTGATTCACGAGCAAGACTTTTGTCCAATACTCCAGGGAATGGACGTTTGTACATTTCTTTGGATTGATTTAGACATATATTTACATCAATCCATGGGTGAAAAAACGTATGTGCATAATTACAGCCTTTAAAAAAATTTGATCGAACATCTCTGCTTCTACGGATCCTTGTACATCATCTATTTTGTCCGTATTGGTCCGCAAGGAGATCATAAACTGTCATATGTATATAAAAAAATGCACGAGTGTCAAATGTAATAAGCATGTAACTGTGTCAAAATATAATCAAGCTAGACATTATTTAGAAATCTAATATCCTTACGCTTACTTAAAGTTTCCAACCTTGAAAAATGTGTCATTAGGTCCAAAAGGCATTAAATAAATCAGTGACAGTTGCAGACCTATTTTGCTTTTTTTCCATCTCTAATATTGTATATTTGTTTCTAGGGTAGTGATCTCAGTTGTTTCCAAATTTTGACCCAAGTCTCCAAGGGAGAATATACACATAGATATATTACGCTTGCCGATCTGTTTTTTTTTTCTCTGTTTGTATCAAGTGCATAAATGACGTTATGATCTCAGTAATTCATAGTTTATCACCCAGGGACCGAGTCACCAGAACCGGGATCGGTGGGAAGGGGTAAGGTAAGGATAGATCCAGACCCTAATGACACTGGAACATCTGAAGTCTTTACGTCGTACTTTGCATCTCTACATATGGCGATATGGTAAATATCTCAATAGTTTCTATTCTGGGGCTAAGTCCCGGGGGTGGGAAGACGCGTCAAACAGGGACATCGGAGCCAATGTACATGATTTAATGACTAAATGATTGCAAACTGTATCTACCATATTTAATTCATAACTTTTGTGCCGGTAATTTTTCTGTGTGTTTGAACTATGGACGCCTCCACCGGAAAGCCAAGTGAGGGGGCGGTAGAAGCAAAAGCAAACTATGTGTCGCACTATTTTACATGATTGAAGAAGTTTTCTAAGAGTTTTAGTGATCTTTCCTCCGAAAATGGGCAAAGAGTTAACGTGATGGATGTAGGGAAAGACGGATGCGATAAAAATATTTTCAAAGAAGCGTTGGCATACAAATAACAACAATGGTACAATCAATGGTACAATCAAAGGTACAATCAATGGCACAATCAATGGTACAATCGATGGAGATGCGTACGGTATCATATCCTTACTACTGTATTCAATGTAACTGGAACAGTTTTGAAGAGTCAGCTATCTAGAATCCTTAATTCTTTACAAAAATAACACCATGACAACTCATTTATCCCTAATTTGATACATGCCATGCTTTATTTCTGCTTTTTTTAGACAAGCAATTTTACTCTATCCTTTTTAGCAAAAAAAAAAGAATTAAAATATTTGCGCCAGAACGTGAATAACTATTGAAATGAGATCTCAGAAAAAGGTACATACTGTCATTACAATCACACTGATTAACCTTCAATGTCAATTGTATCACCCTTCATTTATCATAAACGTCGCTACGGTGACCTAGTGGTTAGAGCGTCTGCATCGGATGCGGTGGGTCGCGAGTCATACCAACGGACTGATCGACCTTGAGTCAGAATAATGTGACTGGGTGGTATACATCATGCTACATGCCTGTGGCAATGTGCTTCAATGCTAGACATCACATTAAATTGCTACAATGCAGTAATCTTAGCCAGATGACTGAAAAATTGTCAAAGCTACGTTAACAATCATAGTAATACTACTTCTACTCATTTATCATAACCCTAGCGTTGTATATCACTATCTATCATCCAGAGAAATATATCTTTTGTCGAGCATTTCCGTTCTTACACTAGGAAAGAACAAACTATTAAAGGGGGTTTTGCGTTCAGTTTATTTTTTTATAATAATACAACCGACACATTAAAGTAAGATAACCAGTCACATACACTTCTATGCATGTAAATTAAATACCATGAAAAGCAAAAACAAAAATTAGATGTTACTACAGACTTATTCACAACAATTGCTTACCAAAATAAAAGTCAAGAAACAAAAAAGAAGAAAAAAAACAACAGATAAGGAGTACAAGGTCAATACCAGGAACTAGCACGTTAATGTTCGCACCAATGAAATGGTAGATATGTATGACTTCTCACCTTTCAGATTTAAGCCATGTTAATTGGACACCATCGGAAGGATCTGGAAGGGTGAACTATCGCTTGTACTTAATATTTTGTTTTGTTCGTTGTTTTTTTTATTTTTTTATTTTTTTTTTTTTTGGGGGGGAGACGATATTGTTGTTGTTTTGCTTAGTTTTTTTGGGTGGTGGTGATTTGTTTCTATTTTATTTCCTCTACGTCAGCTTAGTCGGAGGAACAGAATGTATATATTCAATGAAAACGTATGGTTATTCTTTCTTCCAGTTCTCCTATTCATGTTTGATGGCATTAATAATTGATATGGCGGACGTATATTAAGCTATTTATATTACAGTGTAATCCAAATTGATAAAAGTTTCACGGCGCCCCACTTTACTTCCATCCAATTGAACAATTGCACTTCATACATGACATCAATTTGGTCTATTTAGTCTAAATATGAGATGTTTCCCTTTAGAAAATGTTTCTACAGGATAATCTTCATGATATAGGTTTGCTTTTTGTCACAAAAAAGTAATTGTATGTAAGACCTCTCTTATAATCAGTACTATTATCACTTCGTTCAGATTGTGTGTGTTGCTCAACATCATTCAGATCCTGGCTCGAGCACGATTATTCCCCTTGCACTATCCCATCTAGTGAATAGACCATTTTTCGTATATAAAGGGTAGATTGGACAAGTTTGTTGGTTTAATACTTGACAAAACTTCACAAATAACCTTTAGAGGGAACTGGCTCGTTTAAATTTACCTAACACTCATTAGATATAGCTTACTGTTTATTTTAGTTAGTAGAGGGGGGGGGGGGGAATTTAGGCTTTATATCTTATTGACTATCATGTACCTTGTCCCTCTCTAAATCATCTTGCCTAAATAGTAACCTTACTATCCTCACTCAAATGGAGTTTATGTAAACAAAAATATATATGGAAATAGCATAGATGAAATAAAGTAAGTATAGATGAAAGTGTGAACCCCTTTAAACCCTAACCCCTTTGCTGGCAATAATAGATGAAAAAATAAAACATCTTGAAATAAGAAAAATGTTGGAGATTAAATCTTTGCTAAAGCTAGCAATAAAAGAGAAGCAGAGGACACATTTAAGCTTGTTTTCAAACGAGATGAAAATTCAAAGAGAAAAATGTGAGAAAATGTCGAATAAAACTATAGCAATCAAGCTTGAGTGTATTTTGATTTTATTTTGTGGCTAACGAATGAAAGAAAATGAATTTTTAAAAAATTCATGGAAGATGACATAAAAAGGAAAGAATGGAGAAAACAACAGATTATTTATTGATTAATTTCATTAGTCAAAATTCTTGTCCTACGAGCGTGAAATTATTATGAATCTTGCGTACAAGAATCATACATTTAATGAAATTGAAAAAAAAAACACGATCTTTTTCATGGAATGATTTAATTCATTTGGTGTATGTCCTTTTACGTAGTACTCCCAATGTTCTGCAAACAGTCAGGAATTTATTTGTAATTCACACTGCATTTCATCGATGAAATAATTCAGTTCTACTAAAGTTTGATTTGGTATGTGATAGTGCATTGATAAATTGCAATTAAAATAGTATATTGTCAATCAACTATGTTGTGTATCCAATGAATAGAGTAATTAAAATGGTACATTACCAGTAAAATATGATGTGTATCTAATGAACACAGTTATTAAAATGGTACATTACCAGTAAACTATGCTGTGTATTCTTATGAACACAGTAATTAAAATGGTACATTACCAGTAAACTATGCTGTGTATTCTTATGAACACAGTTATTAAAATGGTACATTACCAGTAAACTATGCTGTGTATTCTTATGAACACAGTAGTTAAACGGTACATTACCAGTAAAATATGCTGTGTATTCTAATGAACACAGTAATTAAAATGGTACATTACCAGTAAAATGTGATGTGTATTTCAATAAACACAGTAATTAAAATAGTATAATATCGGTAAATGACAGATTATGATTATATTGCGCCTGCTTATCTAAGCTATTCATTCTGTCAATGCATTTAAAGCTTTCAATAAGTGATTGGAATATTTGGAATATTTATTTTGTTACATGAATATCACAACATGTTTTTTGTTTTCACAGACAGATAGATAGATAGATAGATAGATAGATAGATAGATAGATAGATAGATAGATAGATAGATATGTTATGTAAAAAAAAACAAAGGTTGGTTGTCCTGTCATAACATGAGGGAGAGAGAGAGAAGAAGGAAGTCTTTTACATAACAAGTGGATGGAGAATGTTACAGATCTCTGGACCCTCTCGCAAAGCCAGCGGAGTGATTATTTCTTTGAAGGAGTGTTTATAATTACGATTCATGGGAGGGATTGGCACCAACATATTTACGATCGTCAGACTTCATACCGCCAATGTTAGCATTTTCTTGCCTGTATCATACACACAGCTATTCTACCTACATACTACATTGCTCTTGCTGGAATGGCTTCACAGATTTCTAGTAATGTATATACCAGTATCTACGCGCTATCCAGTTCCAATGACGCACACTCCATTCGACTATGGTTCCTTGATCCTACGTAGACAACGATTGGAAACCAAATCAAGTTCTTACGCAGACGACTATCAACTCATCCCACAAAACTACATCAGCAGCAGCACTTCAGTGACCTCCGCCAGCTCAAAGATTCTTCAAAAGTACTTTTACACGGCAAATTAACTGTGTATACACTTACTATCAGCGCCCAGAACATTGTGAGTTAAGCCGTTTAATTCAGTTAATGTGACTTACTACTATTGACATTATTCCTAGGAGTGCAATTTTTCTCTGGAAACACCAGATTCTCAAGTACAGGTATGTCTCTTATCACATTAGATATTTTTAAAGGTGATCAATCACAAAATCCTGTTAAATGGCTAAATCATTTTTTACAATGGGCTAATTTTTATGATTTATCAGAAGCTAAAATTTTGAATGCTTTTCCTTTTCACCTCCAACAACATGCTAAAGTATGGTATGAATCGCTACCTGATAACGTTAGGAATAACTGGTCAAGTCTAGTAACTGCCTTTACATCTAGGTTTCACACTGACGATATCATTTTAGATTTATCAATTTTACAAACTCGACAAGAATCGTCTGAAACAGTTATGGACTATTTAAATCGTCTCTTACAAATTGCAAATAACCAAACTATCTCAGATCAAATATTATTAGCAGTTGCATTACAAGGTTTAAAACCAGCTATTAAACAAATCGTAATGAATAAAAATCCAACCAATATGGATGATTTACGACAAGCCGCAAATCTAGCAGAAAAATCTTTTGTCGCAACTGAGAATGATGATTGGTCAACACTTAACACAATTTTAGAGGAACTTAAACAACTTAAAGATGAAATTAAAGCAGTCAGCTCAGAACAGAACACAGAAAACAATGTACATGTATTATCTCAACCCTTCGTACGTGCCAAAAACAAAACATTTCGGCTGCATGGCTCTAATTCCCATCATTATACATCGTCTTATCAGACAGCCAAATTTCCAAACTATTCCCTTAGTTCAGTACATAAATCTCGCGATAACAATACATATCAGTTACCTCCTCCTGATGCGCGCTACAAGCCACAACTACATAGTCGTAAGCCATTCTGTCTCAGATGTGGTATTTGTTTTCAATCACACGGAAGATTATGTCCTGCACTCGATAAAAAGTGTTACTTGTGTCACAAAACAGGTCATTTTGCACGAGTATGCTTTACCCCACAACAACAATATAAATTCGCGCCAAATCAAAGGTCACAACCTAGCCACAAACAAACTAGAGAACCACAAATCACATTAGTCACACCTATTCACAAAAATCTTGTTCCTCTTTTTGTTAAAAACAAAGTCACCAATGCATTAGCAGACACAGGCGCTACAATTTCGGCCATCAACTTAAAATTTCTTTCTCGCGCAGGATTCAATTCACGTCAAATTCAACCTTCAAATCTTAATAATATTATCGCGGCGGGGGGTGAAAAACACGCAATTTTTGGAATGATCCCCCTTAATTTGAAAATAGGAGGTGTAAGTTTTTCTCATACATTGTACGTCATTCCGGCCCTTCATCATTCGGTCATTCTCGGACTTGATTTCTTGAGTAAATACAAGGCAGTAGTGAATCTAGATACACAAACGCTCTCTTTGCTAGACGATACGGTAATTATCAATCTGATACGTACTGAGTCAGGATTAGCACGTGTAAACAAAAGTACAACGGTTCCATCAAACTCAAGTTGTTCCATTCCTGTTCGTATCAGTAAAATAAAAAAGGGAACACCTGTTTTACTAGAACCATCTCACACTATGTCAAACTCCACATTTTTGACAGCTAGAACAATTGTAACAGTTTCGAAAAATAACTTTGTTCAGATTTTGAATCCTACTTCACAAGCTATAAACATACATGCAAATACAGTACTAGCTTATGTAGACGTACTACACCCACAAACCATATTCACTGTTAGTGAGGACACTTATGACAAGAATATCACACCTGATACACCTGACATCGTGGACACACAAACTAGTAAATCACAAGAACCAATTAATTTTGATTTACACTCTTCAGATTTGTCAGAAAATCAAAAACAAGAACTTCAATTATTTCTGAATAAACATAGGGATGTGTTTGCCTTGAACTTAGAAGAATTAGGAAGTACTACGGTATTTACTCATCGAATAGAGACAGGTGATTCCATGCCAATTCGTTGTCAACCTTATCGTGCGTCTCCGCACATCAATAAAGAAATTGATAGACAGGTAGATGAATTATTAGAACACCACCTAATCGAACCCAGTTCTTCTAGTTATGCATCTCCAGTTGTTTTAGTCAAAAAGAAAAATGGGGAATATCGTTTTGCCATTGACTATAGGAAACTTAATCAAGTGACACAACCAATGACATTCCCTCTTCCAAGATTAGAAGATGTAATTGATGCAGTTGGACAAACTAAACCATGTCTTTTCAGTACATTAGATTTAAATTCAGTATTTTGGCAAATTAAAATGGACCCAGCGACAAAACATAAGAGCTCCTTCATAACATCACGTGGTCTTTACCAATGGAATTTAATGCCGTATGGACTCAGAAACGCGCCCGCCACATATTGCATTCTTTTAGGTCATGTACTTAGAGGTATACCATGGTCAACATGTCTTGCATACATAGATGACATTATTATTTTTTCCAATTCATTTGAAGAACACTTAGCACACCTTGAACTTATTTTTGATCGATTACGTCAAGCAAACTTGACACTCAAACCATCAACATGTGTATTCTCAGCATCTGAAGTTATTTATCTTGGTCATAAATTCTCAACAAAAGGAATCAAAGTAGATGAGTCCAAAATTGACACAGTTACACAGTTTCCTGTTCCAAAAACACAGAAAGATGTTAGGAGTTTTCTAGGATTGTGCAATTATTATAGAAAATTTGTCCAAGGATATTCTACAATAGCATCACCTTTAAATAAATTATTGACAAAAGACAGTTCATTTCTTTGGACAGACAAGTGTCAAAAAGCATTTGAAACTCTTAAAACAGCCTTGACCACAGCTCCTATCTTGGCTTATCCTGATTTTAATAAACCATTTAGACTCACATGTGATGCCAGTGGTACAGCTCTAGGGTATATCTTGTCTCAGATAGGGACAGACGACAAAGAACATGTTATTGCTTACGGTGGACGAGCATTAACAAACGCTGAAAGACAATGGTCAGTAACTGAACAGGAGTGTCTAGCGGTATTAGAAGGTATCCGAACATATCATGTTTACCTATCACATCAGAAATTTACTGTCATTACAGATCACAAGGCATTAGTTTGGCTAAAGACAGTTAAACACACTTCGAATAGATTAATTCGTTGGTCACTTCGCTTACAAGAATACGATTTTGATATCGTATACACTCCAGGTCATAAAAACACAAATGCAGACGCACTCTCACGTCGAAACTACGACCAAACAGCTAAGACTGACAGCCAATTAGAGAAATCTCCAGCATACACTAACACTCAGGCTCAGTTAGAACCACCAGTACACTCCATTCAAGAAGAAATTACAGAAATTACATTCTTTTACGATCACAAAGATGCTACTAACCTATTTTCACTACAGACTATTGATAACATGCCTAGTAGTATTTCTGCAGAATTACCGGATATCGCCCAATATCAGCGCGAGTGCCCTGATTTTAAGGACATGTATGTTTCCTTAGAACAAGGAATATTACCAGAAAACACTCGTCGCGCAATAGCTATTCCATATGAAGCAAGCCAATATGAACTAATCAATGGTGTCTTACATCATTTTTTCCAACCTCGTACAAAACATAAAACTTCTTCAGATCAACTCATAAAACAAGTTGCTTTACCCACAAATTTAAGACTCGATGTCCTTCTATCTTATCACGATTCAAAAGCAGGAGGTTGTCATTTTGGTGTTCAAAGAACATATCAAGCTATCAAACAGAAATACTATTGGCCTAAAATGTATCAACATGTGTATGATTACATTACATCATGCTCTAAATGTCAGCTCATTAAACGGGACACAAACGCACGAAAAGCTCCATTGCACCCATTGCCCCCAGAAGACGTATTCTCTAGGTGGCATATGAACATTTTGTGCATGCCAAAAAGTAAGGAAGGTTATCAATACATCTTATTGGTGACAGATAGTTTGTCACATTGGTGTGAAGCCTTTCCCTTACGTTCTCAAACAGCAACAGAAATCGCCAGTGTTTTGTACAATGAGATATTCACACGTTATGGTGCACCGCGAACACTTGTCAGTGATCGTGGACGAAATTTTATGTCTCAAATTGTACTCGCACTTTGTGAACTATTTCAAGTAACACGTCACCATACTAGTTCATACCACCCTCAAACTAATAGTCTCTGTGACAGAAAAAATAGTACCATTAGTCAGGCACTAAGGGCTTACTGTAGTAAATATCAAGATGATTGGCCGTCCATATTACCCAGCGTAATGATGGCATTCCGAATGAGTCCAGCAGTTAATTCTACTGGATACTCACCTTATTACATAGTCTTTGGGAAAGAAATGACTTTACCCTTAGATGTATCTCTTACGCCTAAAGAAACTGTCCAAACACAAACACAACAGTACATAGATCAGTTTATTCAACGATTGAAAATAGTTCAAGAAATAGCTAAAGCAAATACACGTGAAGCACAAAGCACAAGCAAACAGAGATTTGACCAGAAAACAAAAGAACCATCCTTTCGCGTTGGAGATTATGTACATTTACAAATCTCACATATATCTGTAGGGTTATCAAAAAAGCTTTATCCTCGTTGGGAAGGCCCATATTACATCACTCAAGTAGGTCCGAATAGACCTACAGATTACGCCGTTGTTCAGACAATAAAGAAATGAAATCACTTGTACACGCAAATAGGCTTAAGCACTATAAAGATCCTAGGGATTATAGACCTCCGACACCGGACACAGTCAGTACATCCCCACAGTCGACTCAAACATCACATGATCGAGCAAGCAATGCTCACGCACCAACTAACAATGGTACCGAATGGTACTTAGTTGATAAACTATTGAAATCCAAATGGATTTCTGGGAAAAAGCATTATTTGGTTAAGTGGTCAGATGGATCCACGCCATCATGGCAGCCAACTGAGAATGTTTCTCAAGCATTAAAGCAAGCATTTCACAGCAAACACACACAATCAAACACACGTCGCAAACGACGAAGTCGAATATTTCGTAATTGAATTCAATACGAAATTCTGAAGAAAAAGAAGAGAACAAATTCCTTCGTATTTGGAAGAGAAAATTATAGTCCTATCGTCCATTCCATTCTTTCTTCTCATACCTTCTATTTCTCTTTTCTTCTCTTGCGCGCAAATCTCTCAACTTCTTATCTTTCTCTTTAAGGTATGGATGGAATATGGACTTGGTTCATAGGATTGTGTTCTTTTTAACTCTGAATGCAGAGTACATAGTATCAGAACAAAACAACAACAACAAAAAAACCCCAAAAAAACAACAATTTGATACATGGGTTATCTCCAGAATCTCCCACTCTTGTATAGTTCAGCCTATAAGTGGATTCACAGTTTAAATCAGGTTTACACGGACTTGTTTAATTGAACGTATCGAATATTGTTACAGCAGATGTCAAATGTAGCTACATAATGATATTATTTCACAGTTATAATACGTCTTAAAACGAATACGCGGTATAATACAGCAATCTCATTAATGCATGGTTTGACAATTTTTAGAGGTTTATCTCTCACAATCTCATACCATTGTATGAAAGTATGTACCTAATGGTACTGTGTCTTGGCGCATTCGCCATAAATGACAAAATAGTCAAAATGTCCGCGCGATTACTCGACACAGAGATCACGTAATGCATAGCTCTCACGACATGAGCAGCTATTGGCCTGTATACGGCCAGCTTCTGAGTCAAATTCATTTTTCACTTACTGTTCTTAGGTTAATTTAGAGACGATACATATTTCATACACGCACAGGTCAAAGTTTGATTGTAAGTGAACATACGTCATGGTTATTAAGGCTAGTACAACATTAAATTGTCAGTTCCTAACTCTCGATATAATAAGTATTCACCCATAATTATGTTCTGCTGATGTTATATGAATAACATATAAAATAGAAAAAGAAATACAGAAAAAGGACACAAAGGAAGAATACACTAAAACAGAAAAATACAAATAAAGATAACAAGAACTGTATGCTATTATTTTGTTTTACAATCGTCTGATAAGCCTAGTTTAGAGGTAGGTTTTGTAGAATTATGTGTTTAATAAATATATATATCTTATCAAAGTATTCAATGCTGTGAAGTTTTATTCCCATTGTATTTTTTGGGGGAATCTTTTTCACGAATTTTTCATTGTACTCTTTATTGTATTTTTTTGTTGTTGAGAATTTGACTGATATTTGTGCAATGTACTTCCCATCGTGTTTTGGGAATTTTATCAAATATTTTGCATTGTATTCCTCATTGTACTTTTTGAATTGAGTATTTTGCAATGTACTTCTTATTGTATTTTTTATGTATTTTACCTGGTATTTTGCAATGTATTTGCAGTGTTTTACATTGTATCTTTACACTTACGAAAATGTCTCGCAATGTTTTTTTTAATCATTGTATTTTTGACCTTTCACCTTTTATCTTGTTTTGATGAATAAAATTGATTTTTCTTTTCGAGCCTCGAGGTCTCGGCTCAATAAAACAGAGGGTATTGTTAGGATTTAAATTTTAGTTAAATTAATAAAGATTGATATTTTCTTTGAATTATATTAAAGTAATGTTTTATTTGTTTATATTCTAAAAGATATTAAAGGTAATTTCACTTGTTTTTCAAGCACAACTATATAGAATAGAAGGATTGCTGGGCAAGTAAAAAAAAAGGCAGTGTATATAGATAACTAAAAGCTTCCCAATGTATAAGCTGTGTGGAAGCATATAAAAAAAAACATAATACATGGATTTTGCCTGCTTAACTAGAGTTCTAGGTCCCATCAGTAAAAATATGTTTTTGACCTAGAATTGGCATAGGTTCAATTCGGTTAATGAAGGTGAAGTAAGATTTCTCTAGACGATACAGAAACAAGATGGCTTCCAACTAACAGCTAACCATATTTGGTGTGACGACATGAAACGAATATAAATAAACTATAGACTAAGTGTTATGACGTAAGATAATTGGTTCCTGTCGGTCAAAACTGGTTTATACCTGAAAGTAAGTAGACATCTTTTCTGACTGATGCATGGAGGGTATGACCTTCTCTGACCCTGACACTATAAATACAGATGCGCGATCAGGTCAGATTAGTTCTCCATGTCAGCAGAGAATAGATGTTTTACTTTTCATTTCAGGTAAGGACACTGTATATGTCATAACCTCCTTTAGAGATAGGTATTTTTAATGCTTGAGATTTTAATGGTAAAATTCTTTTGTTTGCAACATTACTACTGAATTCTTATATTTATAATATATTGTAATAGAATGTTTTATGTTCATATTTAATTATATTTGTGTAAGTACTTTGATTTAATGATTGAAATAAAGTATCTCTTAAGTAAGAAAGAGTAATATTTAGCAATATATTCTAAATCAATATTCTTAATATTCTATTTTAAAATGAGTAAAATGCATTAATTGTTATTACATTTAATACTTTGACTATCTTGAAATTGATTGAGAATTAACTATTGTATAATATTCTAAGGTGCAGAAGTTATACGAATAAATGAAGTTGGAAAGCTTAATAAGAAAATGTAATATGTATTTCATGAACTTTTATTATAAAGCTTTTAGAAGTGTTTCTAGAATGTAGTAATATAGATGTGTGTTGATTATTTAAATAAAGTTCTCCATGTCAGCAGAAAATGAATGTTTGACTCTTCATTTCAGATGTAGCTGTCTTATCATCGTAGCGACACGCTCTTTTAAGAGAGCCTGACTTCCGTCTTCTCTCTCTCTCCCTCATGTTATGACAGGACAACCAACCTTTGCTTTTTTTACATAACAGATAGACAGACAGACAGACAGACAGACAGACAGATAGATAGATAGATAGATAGATAGATAGATAGATAGATAGATAGATAGATAGATAGATAGATAGATAGATAGATAGATAGATAATCTGGAGGAACGTGAATAAATGAATAAAATGTTGCCGGTTATCCAAAGCTTAATCATTGGTATGATTTCTTTGAATTTCCTATCCTTTTTCTAAACCCCATCATTACATACTAACAAGATTCCAAGCAACCTTTCCCAGAACCAATATCTTGAACAAACTATCTCCTTTGTAACATAATTATACGGATGCGGCAGCAATCGCTCGTTAAGATTCAGTACACGCCTTCCTTGAAGCCTGCCAATTCCGCCCCAAAACGAAGCTCACACCTTATCGGCAGATTAAGGTTTAGTTAATCTGGCAAGACGGTTCCGTGTTCTTTCTGGTTCTGCCCGCTGTATCCGCTTTTAGTCACCATTTGCTTCCAGAAGCATGACTGTTTGTGATCATTTATTTGATTTACTATAACGACAATATATCTCGATCAGTCGTTAATTATCCATTTTAAATTAAATGTTAACCAGAACTGTGTTCATGGAACACTGATTCCCCACATTAACGCCTGCATTGTCCTAAAAGCGAACATTAAATAAATGTGCTTTATGAAACGAAGGACAGACAGACGAGGGTATCACTTTACGCTACTGAAACGGCATAAAATTTCGTATAGACCTAACTTATATAAACATTACTTTGCAATGTCCGTTCTAAGACATAAGTGCTGCATATTTAGGACCCATCTTTAATGTGATCTTCTAATTGCACTCTTTCTTTTTGGATGTATTGCATTACCTTATCTATGGTATAAGGATTTGATGCCATCCCAAAAAAAAAATCTTCACATAGTTTAATTTTAGTTTCAAAGAAGCCTGGCATGACCGGTACCTCAGTTAACGGTAATCCTCTCAAAAGATTTAATAGCATTCTGGTTCCACTTTTCCATTATGTAATTTCAGTCCATTTAACGATATAAATCGAAACGTATCAACTCTCAACGTAACAGAAGAGAAGTCCCATAAGGGGTGCTTTAACACATCGTTTCCAAAAGGAAAATCTAAATGTAGCCTTACTCTATAAAACATGAATGTTTATTGTGTAAAAAGTACATGAATGTTTATTGTGTAAAAAGTACATGAATGTTTATTGTGTAAAAAGTACATGAATGTTTATTGTGTAAAAAGTACATGAATGTTTATTGTGTAAAAGTACATGAATGTTTATTGTGTAAAAAGTACATGAATGTCTATTGTGTAAAAAGTACATGAATGTTTATTGTGTAAAAGTACACAAATCTCTTGGACATACTGCTGAGTACATGAATACGTGATATCTACTCTGGGGAGCCACAGCTGATTTACCGTCAGAATCCATGGCTTTGCCAACCGCCGAGGACAGCTCGAGGCGAGAGCCTTGACGTGTCATTGAGAAAGGTAGTTTGCTATCATTTTCTCGGCTGGATGTGTGTGTGTGTGTGTGTGTGTGTGTGTGTGTGTGTGTGTGTGTATGTGTGAGAGAGAGAGAGAGAGAGAGAGAGAGAGAGAGAGAGAGAGTCCTAACACTAACCTCTTAATGCTGAGCGCCTAGCGAGGCAGCTGCTAGTACCATTTTTGGTATGACTCAATTATAACGTCAATGTGAACATTCCACTTTCTCTGTCATTACACGAAGAAAAACGAATGTTATTGAAGTGCTCAAACCATTCTTATTTTGACAGGTAAAATAAAATTGTCTGAGTACGATAATCGCCGTTGTCTCTTTCTGATTGATATAAAAATATATTGATGATATGCATCAGTAAATGACAGAACATAATAATAATAATAATAATAATAATAATAATAATAATAATAATAATAATAATAATAAAAATAATAATAATAAAAGTTAATAATAATAAAACTTTTAATAATAACAATGATAATAATAACTTTCAATAATAATAATAATAACATTAATAATGATAATAATAATAAGAAGAAGAAGAAGAAGAAAAAGAAGAAAAATAACATTAATGATGATAATAATGATAATAACATTAATAATAATAATTATAATAATAATAACAATATTTATAACAATAGGAAGAAGAATAGCAATAATAATAATAATAATAATAATAATAATAATAATAATAATAATAATAATAATAATGATAATAGGCGAATTAGAAAACAATTGAAGACATAACAAGTACCTATTGGGTGATGAAGACGTAACAAGTACCTAATGGGTGATGAAGACGTAACGAGTACCTACTGGGTGATGAAGACGTAACAAAAAGTACCTAGTGGGTGATGAAGACGTAACAAGTGCCTAGTGGGTGATGAATACGTAACAAGTACTTATTGTGTGATGAAGACGTAACAAGTACCTATTGGATTATGAAGACGTAACAAGTACCTATTGGGTAATGAAGACCTAAGGAGTACCTATTGGATGATGAAGACGTAACAATTACGTATTGGGTGATTGTGGTGGCCACCGTGGTAGACGTATTATTATGGCTGGGATGGAGTGCTCTCAATATTTTAATTAAATTATTATAGAAGTCCCACCCAGACTTGAGTTTGTAGGAAGTAAAATTAGTGATAAGGAGAGGAAAAGCACCGAGCCTCCAGTCAGCTATGCCGACAGTTAAATTATTGTGTACACAAAAGGTGAAATGCAAATGAATAACAATTTAATACAATTAAATAATCAAATGATAATAATTCTCCAATCACTCTTCTTCCTCTCGACCCTGTTACAGTCTATTGCATCACTTAATGTGTAGTGTGAGATAGCTTTCCACATGTCCTTGTATTCTACTCATCTGAGTATTCTATCCTATTCTTCCAAATCCTTCTCATCTTCCTCTCGACTTGCTTTAAATTCTTTCTCCTCTCGACGTCTCTATTCTCCTCTTCCTTTATCACTTTCTCCTCCTCGCCTCCTTGTCCTTCTCAACTCTCTCCTGACTATTTTGTAGACTCCGACTGTTTTGCTAGTCTCACTTTCGTCTCTCTTCTTAGAGCATCGGGACTAACAATATCAAAAGTCTGTCCCCATATAGCTTTCTTTACGAAGCTTTGTCTTGCTTACAATTTTCCAAGTTTCCCCGCCAAATTACGAGTGGCTTTCTCGGAGTATTGCTTTATCCTTCCAGCACTAAGTTTTGGCAATTACTAAGTTCCTAGCTCAAAAATACTCAATTAAATTCGGATTGAAATGGTGAACACACCCTCTCTCTATGTCGATTCTACCCTGTTCTATTCAACTTAACAGACAATGCCCCAAACCGTCAATTAACGTGGTGAGATTTTCGACGCCTATAAAGGTCCTTCGTTCTTAAACAAAACTTTAAATGTCCAAGTGGGCCGCGGTGTCTAACATACACACATGGCTTCTGACCATTTCTTTGTTCCCCTAAATTACGCAATCGCTGGCAGGGCAATTTTAAAGTGATGAAGATATAACATGTGCCCATTGGGAGATGAAGACGTAACAAGTACCTATTGGGAGATGAAGACCAAACAACTAATAGATGGTGAAAACGTAACAAGTACCTAATGGGTGATGAAGACGTAACAAGTACCTAATGGGTGATGAAGATATAACAAGTACCTAATGGGTGATGAAGATGTAACAAGTTCCTAAAAGAGTTTAAGGCAGACAAAATGATGAAAGGAAACATTTTGAATGAGTACTTTTGAAGTATAAAGAAAGTACTCGGTACAAAAATATATGGAGGCAAAACTGTCGCAGTTTATAAGAAAATCAGAAAAAGAAGCTGGTGATAAAAATACCTGAACATCACTCCAACTGAAAGACAGAGAAGGAAACCGTTGAACCAGTGGTAACATCACATAACCAGTCACTCAAACTTGAACCAGTGGTAACATCACATAACCAGTCACTCAAAGTTGAACCAATGGTAACATCACATAACCAGTCACTCAAAGTTGAACCAGTGGTAACATCACATAACCAGTCACTCAAAGTTGAACCAATGGTAACATCACATAACCAGTCACTCAAAGTTGAACCAGTGGTAACATCACATAACCAGTCATTCAAATGCCACTCATAGCCAATGTAAAGCAAGGAAACCAAACGGAGATGTCTCGCCAAATTCCAGAATGAATGTGCAGGAAACAAAGGTGAAAACAATTACGTGATTACACAAAGTTAGTCCGGTGCAGAGTACACAATTGACACTGACAGATCTCTTGGACATACTGCTGAGTTCATGAACACGTGATATAAATACACAGCAAAGGAAATGAACTGTAGGGCTAAGAACCTTTGGAATTTTAACATCCAGACACCGCAATTGTGACATGTTATCGGTAAACCGTAACATCCCGACATCACAATTATAACCTGATATATGTAAACCGTAACATACAGACACCACAATTATAACATGATATCGGTAAACCGAAACATACAAAGACCACCACAGTAACATGATATCGGTAAACCGAAACATACAAAGACCACCACAGTAACATGATATCGGTAAACCGAAATATACAAAGACCACCACAGTAACATTATATCGATAAACCGAAACATACAAAGACCACCACAGTAACATGATATCGGTTAACAGTAACATGCAGACACCACAAGTGTAACATGATATGGGTAAACATTAGATGAATATATTATGATGGACTTTTTTTCTCGCAATATAAAAAGTTAAAGTACATGATATTACTTTGGTGTTGTCATTTTATGCTGTCGTGAACTCAGCATGCCATTCCTTGTGTAATTTTTGGACGATTTAATAAAAAGAAAATTTGTCTTTTTTAATTTGACAATAAAGGAAAACATGCAAGGATGAAAGCATCTTCGCCAACTCAAAGAATAACTTCCATTTATTCACTTGTTAGTTGAGGAAACGTTATATCAATAGTTTCAGAAGTTAACTGGATCCACCCCTGCTTGTGTGTGTAAAAATTTTGACATTATGTTTACGAATATAGGTAGGCATGTAAGATGAAACACCGATGACATCTTGGACTTTAGATGTTGAGCTTTTCAACGCTTTTGATGGTGTTCTATTTCCGGAACTTTGTAAATTAAATCAAGGACTAAACTTGCCTTTCTTGAACAAATTTTCATGAATGTTGACAGGCCAGGTACGTAAATTACAGCACATTAATTGTGCTAATCTTCATGTTTATGACGGATGCAAATAAAATCATCGTTCTGCTTTAATTTTCTTTCCGTAAATTACATTGTGATGTCAAGGGCTGCTCATAATTAGCCTTTAAAATTACAAAATTAACTGATTAGAATCATTAACGGTGCAGACCTATGATCAATACACGCAAATGCACTTTAAATGTTATTTCGCCACTCAAGTCGTGCTCCATGTAATTTCAGCTAATAACAACACAGCCGTAGTTTCATTGCAGAGGTAAATCAGCATTTTCACATGCAATTTCTGCTCCTGAGAGTCCATCTTATGGCTTTTTCGAGGTTTTAATGATTCTTCTTTTTCCTAATTGTTCTTCCTATACTAAAAAGCCCGTAAATGCTTACATATATTTGCACGATCATATTATGAATTTAAATTGCTCATTTTGATGTTCAATAATCACAACATGCAGCTGCTTCTTATCCTAAGTATTATGTTTGCATGGGTGACTTCAAGAAAGCTCTGTCTGTTTTTTGTCAATTACATATACCGATTATTTGATATATTTGTCGATATTGACATACCGATTATTTGATATATTTGTCGATATTGACATACCGATTATTTGATATATTTGTCGATATTGACATACCGATTATTTGCTATAATAGTTGATGCTAACGTACCGTTTTTATTTGCATTAATGGTTGATACTGATGTGCTGATTATTTGATATACTGGTTGATATTGTCATGCCGATTATTTGCTATATTGCTATATTTGCTGTATGGTTGTTGTTTTTGTCATGCCGATTATTTGCTGTAATTATTGATGTTGATATACCGATTATGTGCTGTAATTATTGATACTGACATACCAATTTTTGCTGTAATTATTTATATTGGCATACCGATTATTTGTTGTATATTGACATACCGAATTTTTTTCTGTAATTACTTATATTGGCATACCGATTTTATGTTTTCATGGTTAATATTGCCATGCCAATTACAGTGGATGTTGAAACTATTGTAATCCATTTTCTTTAAAGTGCTGTCTGAGCTTTTTATGTTTTGAATTTTATTTGTTTTCTTAAATATTTTCTACAGAATTTCTCCACCTGTGTCAGATTGTTTGCACCCATTTGCTTTCAATGCTTTATTGCTGTTCTTACAAAATTTGTTTGGAATCTTTCTTTCTTCTAAATACAATATTGATGATCTTCCGTCTGTTTTTTCTATACATTTTTCATCCAGCTTAAAAAAAGTAATTCTGAGTTTCCAAAAATTCCCAGCATTTAAATTACATCAGATTTCCAGCATTTAAATTACATCAGATTTCCACCATTTAAATTGCATCAGATTTATACCATTTAAAATACATCAGATTTCCATTTAAATTACATCAGATTTCCAGCATTTAAATTACATCAGATTTCCACCATTTAAATTACATCAGATTTCCACCATTTAAATTACATCAGATTTCCACCATTTAAATTACATCAGATTTCCACCATTTAAATTGCATCAGATTTCCACCATTTAAATTACATCAGATTTCCACCATTTAAATTACATCAGATTTCCAGCATTTAAATTACATCAGATTTTCAGCATTTAAATTACATCAGATTTCCAGCATTTAAATTACATCAGATTTCCACCATTTAAATTACATCAGATTTCCATTTAAATTACATCAGATTTCCACCATTTAAATTACATCAGATTTCCATTTAAATTACATCAGATTTCCACCATTTAAATTACATCAGATTTATACCATTTAAATTACATCAGATTTCCATTTAAATTACATCAGATTTCCAGCATTTAAATTACATCAGATTTCCACCATTTAAATTACATCAGATTTCCACCATTTAAATTACATCAGATTTCCACCATTTAAATTACATCAGATTTCCACCATTTAAATTGCATCAGATTTCCACCATTTAAATTACATCAGATTTCCACCATTTAAATTACATCAGATTTCCAGCATTTAAATTACATCAGATTTTCAGCATTTAAATTACATCAGATTTCCACCATTTAAATTACATCAGATTTCCACCATTTAAATTACATCAGATTTCCATTTAAATTACATCAGATTTCCACCATTTAAATTACATCAGATTTCCATTTAAATTACATCAGATTTCCACCATTTAAATTACATCAGATTTCCACCATTTAAATTACATCAGATTTCCATTTAAATTACATCAGATTTCTAATAATACATGCTACCTCCTTAATGCTATTTCCTCTCGTGTATTGATTTTCTTTTCAGTGCAGATAAAAGCAATCCACTTTGAAATTTAGACAGTTCTATTTCTACATGCCAATTTTATTTTGATAACGTTATACGCATACGTTATAAATTTCTTTTTAAAATGTGCTTGGAGATAAATTTCACATGATGTTGCTGAATCTCTTTGTTCTTCCAAAAATGTCTACACGTTGTATATTTACTAACTTAAAATTATTTTGTACACTTAAATTAATATTTACTAATTTAAAAATATTTTGTACACATCAATGAATATTTACTAATTTAAAAATATTTTGTACACATAAATGAATATTTACTAATTTAAGAATATTTTGTACACATCAATGAATATTTACTAATTTAAAAATATTTTGTACACATAAATGAATATTTACTAATTTAAAAATATTTTGTACACATCAATGTATATTTACTAATTTAAAAATATTTTTTACACATAAATGAATATGAGTATTCTGTTTACACAAAATACACGGATTGTTTTGTTCTTACAACATACATAAATTATGATGTTCACATAAAAATCAAATTAAAATATTTTGTAAAACTAGATGTAAAATTATGAAATTGTTCTGCTTGCACAAAGGAAGTAAATTAATAAATTTTGAACAGGTATACCTTTTAATTTCATTTCATAATTTGATATACAGTTTTATTTTTTTTTAACCGAGAAACAAAGCATTCACTTCTGAGCTAAATATCAACAGCGTAAATTTTCGCATTTCAACCCTATAATTATCACACTATGCCTGATATCATCACTATATGGTACATTTTAAATTCTTAAAACAAAAAAAATATTTATGGCAACATAATATTTCCTATGTTGTACATATTATTCAAATGTTACGATACACCTTTTGTTTACAAATTCATATTTTTGCAAAAGAAATAATTGTGGAGTGCGACCTTAACAGGGCGGAAAAACAAGCAATGAACCACAATTCTACATTCATTCTAGTCCGTCGAAGAATGGCGATGGAGTATTACCCTCAAGCAAAGAAAGCTGGAGCGTGCCATCAAACGTTACAAAAACAATAAATTTTTATACTATAGGGTCAAAGGTAGTCATTCGACAACTTAATTTTTTTTGTATTATTGGTAAATTGATTTTTGCTGCTTCTAGATGCGAACAAAACTGTGCGCCCAAAACTGGAATTATATATATATATATATATATATATATATATATATATATATATATATATATATATATATATATATATATATATATATATATATATGTGTGTGTGTGTGTGATTGGCAAATTGATTTTAGATGCGAACCAAACTGTGTGCCAAACGCTGGAATGAAATTTGGTTTTCGAGCTTACAGTGTTTGGCTTTAATGGCGTCGTATGAAATAAGATGGTGACCTGGATGTATAATGTTGATTGAATTGTACTCGTGGCGATGTTGTTGTTTTTTCCAGCATATATACTTGGTGCCTGAATGTGTATTAGATCAAGCATCTGTAGGTAAGATTTTCTAGATAATAATAATAATAATAATAATAATAATAATAATAATAATAATAATAATAATAATGAGGACTTTGTATAGCGCCTAATCTTTAGAAGCTCTAAGCTCTTTTCACCATCTATAATGATATGACTACACTAAAGTAACACAAATGACAAAAACAATTAGTATACGATTGTCAAAAGAAGAGTGTAAGTATCTTGATGGTGTATACACATGGGTGAGGCCGGATAGGTATGTTGGACAGGGGTTTGTCAGTGAAACATAGCACAGAGAACAAATTTTGTGTTTGATTCTGTATCAAATTGATAGCCAGTGTAGGGTACAGAGCAGTAGTGATGTGTGCTCTGATCGAGGTACTCCTTAAAGATGATCTTAGCAGCTGTGTTTTGAACTTTTTGAAGTTTCTGGAGTAAATATTGGATAAGATGATTGATTCTTCTTTTCTTTTCTCGCGTTCTTACTGCAAATGCAAAATAAGGGAGCGTTTAGACAAATTTAAACAAAATCATAACGAAAAGACCAACACATCCATAGCAAATATGTAAAGGAACATACCTTTCATGGCATCAACAATAGAGATTTGCATCAAGTACTCAATAATATAGAATCATATTTGAAGAAGATCAGGAAAAACAATTTTGTCCAACTTCAATTAGTCCTACAATCAGACGCATGAAGAGAAATATTCAAGAAGTTGAAGAATTTAATAAAAAAAAAATATTATTTACCTTTAACTTTACAACCAGACCTAATAAAATGTTCCAAAGATGTAAAATGAATAATGACATCTGACGTTTATTTGACATTTCACAAAACATAATTCGGGTATGACGAAAGCTCACGTAGAAGATACAATTTTGAATGGACTGAATATTAAAAATTGCAGATAAATAGGTATCCGCCGCTCAGATTAATCTCATACATAGGTTTACCTTATTTGATAACAAACAATGAGAAATTATAAACATAAGTAGGGCCGTGGCAATAAATAAGTCCTACCATTTAGAAATGTGCTTAATAGATTTTATCGACTGTAACTTCCAAGCAAAATAGACAAAATCCGAACTTTCATATGCTACAGTCCTATTATCTGCTCCATTACTTGAGCGACGTTTTGGAACTCCTCTGAAGTTTTCAATACTCTTGCTCAAAATAACGCCGAAATAACACAGTCCTGGCCCTGATTCCCACATCTCAAAATGAGTGCACACTCGATTATCAATAAGGTTACACCATGTTCCTCACATAAGTATTGTCCATAATAAATATATTTATAAAATGACAGACTTGCAATTTTATGTTTCTGCATTATTTTTTTTCTCAGAAAACCAAGAGGAGGAGTTTTGTTAACGCCAGAAAAAAACTCAGTTTAGACATTACGTACTTTCAGATAAAGAAGTGTATCAGGCACAAGGTAGGCCATTATGAAGACCTAATCATCACTGTCAAAAAGAGAAAGATGAAATGGTATGGCCATGTAACTAGAGCCAACAGTCTATCCACAGCAGTACTCCAGGGTAGTGTCCAGGGTGGATGAAGGAAAGATAGAGAAAAAAGTGGACTGACAACATCACAGAATGTACCAGGAAAAGTTTTGCGGAGACATAGGCATTGTCACGTGATCGAGACAAGTGGAGAACATTGGTCAGATGTTCAGCAGAACATTGCCTCAACGACCACACTAGGTCAGAAGACATGATGATGATGATGATGATGATGATGATGATGATGATGATGATGATGATGATGATAATGTTCTAAACATTGATAAGGAAGTTGATCAAGCATGACCAGTTCATAGTTTCCAGACAAAGCCAAGTCCTTACACTTTTATCTCACCTTTGTCGTCAGAATTAGTTAGGATCATCATACAATTATGTAAACTTGTATGGATACAATGTTAGAAATTAACGTTTGCAAGATCATAATCCAACAGCAAAATATTATAGCCAGAATTCAGTCAATGGTGGACAATTTTCAGTACTAAACCAAGAAGGTTTTGGATTTGCAATATAGATAAAGATCAATATATAAATATTTGAAACATAAAATGATTGGGGATCAAAAGTTCAAGTCAAAAACAATTCTTGTATAAGTTATATCATTACATATGTTTGCTACCGTGACACAAGTAATCAATGATAGTCAATTATAGTCACATTATAGTCAATGATTGTCAATGATAGTCAATGACTGTCAATGATAGTCAATGATATTCATATGATAGTCAAGGATATTCAAATTATAGTCAATGATAGTCAATGACTGTCAATGATAGTCAATGACTGTCAATGATAGTCAATGATAGTCAATGACTGTCAATGGTAGTCAATGATAGTCATATGATAGTCAATGGTAGTCAATGATAGTCATTGACTATCAATGACAGTCAATGATTCTCAATGACAGTCAATGATTCTCAATGACTGTCAATGATTGTCAATTTTGTGCTTGGAAATGTAGTAGGTGTGATTAACGACATTTTTCAGCACACGATAGGCTATACATGGCAGTCAGTATTAATGGTGGAGGAAGAACCGGGAAAACAACCAGAACAAGCCACCGACCCAAGAGAAGCTACTGGCAAGCTTTCTCACATACCCACATTGGCCGAATATGAGACTCGAACCCACGCAGACAGAGGTGAGATGGCAGTGATCCGTAACGAAGAGCGCTTTAGACCACTCGGTCATTCAGGGCCCCATGAAATGAATGTCTTTGTATTAGAATGAATATATGCACTTATTATATCACACTTCTCGTACATATAAAGCTTTCAGTTGATGAATCAAACTTGAGGTTCATTTTTGAAAAGACAACACTACATGAGCTACATGTTGTTTCGTAAATTGAAGATGACTGTGGAACCAAATAAATAAATGTCATTATGGGTTTCTGAGTACGAGTCAAGTGTTCAAATTAAAATAAATCTTAGACAGATATGCAGAAGCATAAACATTGCATTGCTAGTTTTGTAACAAAAGATATTGCACTTACGAGGTTTACACCCACTAATCCCGACATTTTGTATTCCGTAAGTCATGGAGTAGATTGTATAAAAATCACAAATCACAACTGAATGTCATGTAGTGAAAATTACTGGAGATAATGATATTTTGAGAAGTTTTAAGTGTAACATATCGGAATCTTTAGGACAGTTCCCTAATAAACTATTGCTAGTTAGGGTCCCGTTGTGATAGTTAAAGCGATTTAGCATGTGATATCGCCGATAACTGTCACGTTCACGTTTATAGGCGCTTGCTAAACAGAATATTATTCTCAAGATGTAATTAGAAGTCCTATTCTTTCATGCAGTAGTCGGATTTGATGGACTTTTACATGTAATATATGTGCAGACTGCATATGTGTCAAACCAGACTTTCGTCTATCGAGCCCGAGAAGTCAAATATAATCTTGGTGACCTTTGACAAGAGGAGCTGTTTTTTTTTTTCATCAGACGTAGATTACATATTGAAATAGCTAATATAAATTAAATGCAAAAAAAAGAAGAAACTGAAACAAATCTGTGTAGATAGTAACAAGATCCAAGTCTTTGCACAGTTTTTGTAAATGTGTGTGTAGTTAGAGAGAACACATTACAATGTATCTGATACCATTCCACACATCTAATACGTTTCTCACAGAATATAATCAAATTTTTGTTAAATGTACTTCTGCACTTCATTTTTAATAATCTTAACTTGCCGATAAAAGAATAAACGAAAATGGCTATAACTTCAGAACATCCTGATTATATTGTAGGCATGTGCAACCTACGGCAATCAACGTTGTTTTATCCTCTTATTGAGATTATAGGCTGTAGCTTCCGGTCCGCGCCCTGCAGGAAGTTGCGTAAGCCTGTTATGAAGCATTTTTTTTATAGTCAGACGAGGAATGTAAAGTTCTTATTTCTCTAGAAAAAACGACGATGTAGTGCCTGACTTTTTTTCCATAAAAAAAGTTGTTTTGAAATACGTTTTTGATTTCTTTGACAAACACAATCCAAATTACTTATATAAATAAGTTTAATTGTTTATTTTTTGTAAACATTTTTTTTTTACTTTAAAAATTTGTTGAACCAATTATTTTGCTCTCCTTTGAAGAAATTGAAGTGTCTGTTCTTCTCATTAAAAGAAATTGGATTTTTATGTAATATGTATTTAAGTCATAATTTGAATGGAGTTTATTTTTGCTGAATTACAATGAATTTATATTATTTATAATATTAAACAACTAAAAGAAAAATAAAGAATGCATGTATACAGAAATATCAGCGTTAGCAATATCGTCGAACCCTCTCATGTGAGGAAAAGAAGAAAAAACGAAATAATCAAATTTAATTATTATTAGACCAGAGTGAGTTATAGACATGGTCTAAATAATAAACACCGGTGTTTCTTTGTCATGCGCAAAAAGTAATACGTTCACAAAAGTAACGTGTAATTCAGTACGAAATTTACGATGTCTTAGGTTACAGGGAAAGTAAAAAGCGAGCAAATAAGCCTGTTAATTTATTTAACTTTTCCTAATTGATGTACCCTAGATAATAAAGCTTATCCAATTTTCTAGCTAATGTAAATTCCGATGGGATTCTACAAGCAGCCCTAATTTGGAATTGACGTCACGTGGCCATGCCTGTCAATGCATCGCTCATTGTACTTTATATGGATTGGTTCCAGATTAAAGAATTGGCGTCACGAAGCCATATTTGTTTATACATTAAGTAAATTATTCTTAGTACTTTATAAGCCTGCAGAAACTAAAACCTATAATAAACTCTGAAAATTTAATTTTTAAGTGCAATGATAATTTACAATGACTCCGTTCGGTTTTCAATTTTCTGGACAAGTTTGGAAACAACTGGGTCATAGCTAACTCTGTATCAATTGGTTACTTGACTTTGATTTTGTTCCACAAACTAAGAGCAAAATATTGTCTTTTAAAGTTATATGTCAGCGTGCTTCTGTAAAATCAGATATATTGTGAGCGTAATTTCAAAACATATTTGGAAATGGGCCGTATTGTCTTTATTTCCACGTGATTGTGTGGATATATATATATATATATATATATATATATATATATATATATATATATATATATATATATATATATATATATATATATATATATATATATATATTCACGTGAATTTAATTTTGCACGTGACTATATAATACTTTTTCTACAGAACCTTCTAATTTGTTTCTAGAAGTATACGACTGTCATTGTTCGTACCACCAGCAAACAGACTGTTGATTAAAATAAACGACAACAGCAACAAAATCATTTTCTTTAAAAAAAACTAACGTAAAACTATCATTAAATTCCTTAAAAATACGAAAGATGGTGACCAAATTGTTTAAATGTTTGAATTAAGTCAAATGTGAACTGAATCATAATTACATAAGTATACCCTATGGAATATATAGCTTGGAAAACTGACAACAGATGGGGTTAGTAGGATGAGCATTATCAACCAGAATTCAAACCAATGACCATTATGTCTATGTAGGCAGATTAGTATTAAATTAAATATATGATTAACAGTAGTAATAGTAGCAGCAACAGTAGTAGTAGTAGCAGCAACAGTAGTAGTGGTGGTGGTAGTAGTGGTGGTAGTGCTAGTTGTGATGGTAGTATTAGTGGTAGTGGTGGTGGTAGTAGTAGTAGTGATGGAAGTAGTAGTGATGGTAGTAGTAGTGGTGGTGGTAGTAGTAGTATTAGTAGTAGCAGTAATTGTTGTTGTGTTAGTTTAATGATGGATAGTTGATTTCATATAGAAAATTACATAAATTAAATTCAATCTTTTTAAGTATTGCAAACACTGGATTGGTGTTTTGTTGCCATTGGAGCCTGGATTGGTGTTTTCTGTTGTGTTCAAGTAACCGTTACTCAGGTCGATGCAGGTTTCGGTTTGTCCTTTGATTTAAAATTCAAAAGATGCTGAAATGATCAAAGACGACACGGGATGACGTTGTACTCAGTGTGGTTCGCAAACAAATCGATTTCTGACTTGGTTCTTTCTCAAAACACTCGATGCATCATTTATCCCGATTTTATAGATAGCAATCAAAACATAAAAATATCTGATAACTGTTCTTTTTGTAATAATTTTTCTATGGGTGCCTGCGCGCATATGATGTTTAATGTATAATTCGTTCGAACTTATAGGTGTGTCTCTGTGCTCTATAATGACTTTTTCTGTTTGAATCAACATATATTTTCCTGCTTTCATCAAGGCTTCCTTAAGACTTTGTTTGTTGGTGAGTAAGGTTTTAAGAACGTTTTTTCCTTGAGTCAGAGTTGCATCCTGTATAGCATGAATTCATTGAGTTACCATTTTTTTAGGATGGGTGCTAACTTATGAAAATTTAATTTTAGCATATCTCTTAAACCATGTCATCGATGTCGAATGATACCTCAATGAGCAGGAAATACGTATGATGTAAGCAGGAAATACGTATGATGTAAGCCTGATATTTTATTAGTACGCATTGTAATTATAAGACAGTTTTTTTAAAAATACTTTTCATTTTCATTTACATGGTATATAGATTTGCGTACTTTTACTATATCGCAAAAAGATCACCCAAAGCAACGTTTTTAGAATACACTTAAAGGTTTGTTAATGGAGCATCCAACGTCCGACTAAAATATAAAGGGAAACAAATACGTATTAATGAGTGCTTTGCGAGAACTTCCAATTTTATTTCACTAGACGGAGGATCAAACAGAAAGGAGAATGATCAGCTAGTTTATATTCCCTGCTGATAACTATGAAAAATTCGACAATAATCACTTGATATGGTAGTGATGAAGATGGACACCAGATGAATTAAAAATTAACGATATCAAATATGAAAAAAGCAATGACGTGAGATACAGAACGATTCACTGACTGAGATGCAAGCTATATGCCACAAGCACTCAATATTCGTCCTTTTGGGAGAGGGTCGAAATTCAATGATTTGTCATATCCCATATCGCCTCTTGTGTCATGAAGCAAAATAAATTTGAATATTTAAAGATCATTATGTACTAGCTTGTTTCAAAATTGCTCAAGAAGATATTTCACCTCTGGAGAATACAGGGCAAAGTATCCATTCTCACTTTTTTTCAGTTGAAAAGAATATATGAAGACATTAATTTTGCAGAAGAGACAGCTTAAGCGTACAGACGTGTAACATTTTTAATTACATTTCTTTACTACAGCATTTTCATTCTCACTTGTGTCACTATTTTTACTTTAATTAATCACTCGTGTGTTTTTTTTTCTTTATCAATTATGGATGGGTTAGGTCAGAACTAGTATTATTTTAAAGATAACATGTAACAGTCCCCATGGCAACAGAACTATAAGAACAATTAAGCTTGTTATTACAATATAGCTAGAAACTAAAATTTCCTTTGTGGAGAATTTCATGGTAGTTTGGCAGAAAATTCATCTTAAATTGTCAATGTTTATTTACGGTGTTTTTTTTTTAAAAATAAATATGGCTACATGTTTTTTTGATTACGTCTTTTAGCAAAATACTTATGTTCCTCATCTGACAAGCGTATACTCATTTTTGCCACTATGAAAACGAACATATATGGACAACGTTCTGTTTCCTACCAGAGCCTAGAAGTGTGGAATGAATTGCCCATTTAAATTAGACACAAAGACACATTGAACCCTTTCAAGAGTGCTTTTAAAACTCACCTTTTCGAATGCAAAAACAAACTTAAATACCTAATAGTGTTTCATATCTTAAATATTTTCAGCATGTTTTTATGTTTTCTCATTTCATGGTGTTTGTTCTTGTTTTTTGTAGTCATATCAATATAGATGTTGTAAAGCGCTTAGAGCTTCTAAAGATTATGCGCTATACAAAGTCATTATTATTATTATTATTATTATTATTATTATTATTATTATTATTATTATTATTATTCCTAAAGTTGTTTCACAACATTTTATCGATTTCGTTTAAAGAAGTTATTTTTTTAATCGGCACTATATAGTCTGTATTTCGCTTATTTGTCACACACACACACACACATGCACACACACACACATACACAAACACACACACACACACAGTCATCTATCATGAAGAAAAAAATGATGTTAAGATCTTGTTTGACTGAATATAAAAGTCTGATATCATGCATAAGTAGTAATAGATTACACGTAGGGGCGAATTTTAAATAGGGTGAAACATGGTTGGGTCGAACTGAAAATTAATATTAGACTGTAACGTATGGTTATAACAGTGTAAACAATATTCAACTGTAATGTATGGTTATAACAGTGTCAACAATATTCAGCTGTAATGTATGGTTATAATAGTGCAAACAATATTTAACTGTAATGTATGGTTATAATAGTGTAAACAATATTTAACTGTAATGTATGGTTATAATAGTGTAAACAATATTCAGCTATAATGTATGGTTATAACAGTGTCAACAATATTCAGCTGTAATGTATGGTTATAATAGTGTAAACAATATTTAACTGTAATGTATGGTTATAACAGTGTAAACAATATTCAGCTGTAATGTATGGTTATAATAGTGTAAACAATATTTAACTGTAATGTATGGTTATAACAGTGTAAACAATATTCAGCTGTAATGTATGGTTATAACAGTGTAAACAATATTCGACGGTCTGCTCTCAAACTGAAATGCCGTCATACTTCTTAAAGTAGGAGTTTGTCTGTTTGTTTAATTAGGTGAGTTTATCTGCTCTCACTCAAACTGAAATGCCGTCATATTCTGTCTATTTGTTACGTTAAGTGTGAAGTGCGTGCCCTTTAACTGAAATGTCGTGTGTAGCCATATGAATCTGGATTGATGTTTTCCTTTGTTCTGCCATTTGGCGCATGGATTGGAGTTTTCTGATACCATTGCAGCCTGGATTGGAGTTTATGCTGCCATTGGAGCCTGGATTGGAGTCTTATGTTGCCATTGGAGCCTGGATTGGAGTTTTATGTTGCCATTGGAGCCTGGATTGGAGTTTTTTGTTGCCATTGGAGCCTGGATTGGTGTTTGGTAGCCATTGGAGCCTGGATTGGAGTTTTTGTTGTATTCAAGTAACCGCTCCTCAGTTCGATGCAGGTTTCGGTTTGTCCTTTGATTTAAAATTCAAAAGATGCTGAAATGATCAAAGACGACACGGGATGAAGTTGTACTCAGTGTGGTTTGCAAACAAATCGATTTCTGACTTGGTTCTTTCTCAAAACACTTGATGCATTATTTATCCCTATTTTAAAGATAGTAATCAAAACATAAAAATCTCTGATAACTGTTCTTTTCTTATTAGTTTTCTATGGGTGCCTGTGCGTATATGATGTTTAATGTATAATTCGTTCGAACTTATAGGTGTGTCTCTGTGCTCTATAATGACTTTTTCTGTTTGAATCAACATATATTTTCCTGCTTTCATCAAGGCTTCCTTAACACTTTGTTTGTTGGTGAGTAAGGTTTTAAGAACTTTTTTCCTTGAGTCAGAGCTGCATCCTGTATAGCATGAATTCATTGAGTTACCATCTGTTTTAGGATGGGTGCTAACTTATGAAAATTTAATTTTAGCATATCTCTTAAACCATGTCATCGATGTCGAATGAATCCTCAATGAGCAGCAGATACGTATGTTACAGCTCACTGGAGAATTGTTTTCGAACATTTAGTTCGTTTGATTTCATAGTCTTACGAAATAGTTTCAAACTGATTGTTGTTGAGAATGTATTTTGACCGCTATACTATGTCTGTTTCTACCCAGAATATGCAAACGAACGGGGAGAAAATCTAAATGCGTTTTGCCACCTGAAAAGTCAATTTTAAGACGATTCAAAATGGCGTGTTTGATCAATACACGCCAACGAGTTTTCTTCAATGGTTTGTTTAACTAATTGTTAATGATAGCTGAAATCATATGTACAAATTGTCGATAATTAATATGTCGTCCTGGAGGAATTCTCGTGATGTAGATATTCAACTGAGGATTAGCTGCTGAGTTGTTATGGATTCATAAATGAGAGCAATGTTTTCGCCTAAATGTTGTCGAACTGTGTTTTGGGAGTGGGTGAATATTACGATGAGGAAAGTGGTTTGATCTCCAACAGCATTCTTGACTTCAGCAGGAAAAATGATTTGTACCAAATCTATTTTTTTATATTGGCAAACACCTCTATGAAACTGTCACTTAGTAATGTTAAATAAAATATATTATTCTTAGATCGATGTCTTGGACGACTGCAAGTAATTTTTGTATTCTGTATTTTATACTGATAATGCAAATGTTAGAAAAATTGAAAACAAACATAAGTATAGGCGAAATAGCGAAGTTTATCGAATAAGGTACTGAGGATAGTTTATCGAAAAAGGTACCGAGGATAGTTTATCGAATAAGGTACTGAGGATAGTTTATTGAATAAGGTATTGAGGATAGTTTATCGAATAAGGTACTGATGATAGTTTATCGAATAAGGTATTGAGGATAGTTTATCGAATAAGGTACTGAGGATAGTTGTCTAAAATGGAACAGATCTAGGATAATCTTGTAAAATTATTTTATAAAATATAGTTGGTGTGATTGAGACAATATAGACTAAATTACTTCTTGATGTAAAATCCAACCGTTAATGGAATCAGGTCTAAATCCACCATCACGCTAGTTCCCACTCAGAATGATAGAGTGGGGCCACATCATGTGGCAAGTGTTAAGCTTTTTTGTCACTATGACAACAGAGTTCAAAGAAAAATATAAAAAATAGAGTAATGTTTGCTTTAGTTGATAGACCAAAATTTTTGGTTTGAAATAAACTAAATTTAAGATATCCCACATCTATTTCTTTGCATTTACTGTATATTGATTAAGGTAATGTACACATAGGTGCTTTTATATATATGCAACAACAAAAGAAGGCATTTTCGACTTCACATAAACCCCTATATATTGTACGGGGTTTATAATCTTCATCAACGGTGCCTATTGCTTGTATAATTGAATCATTCGGGATAATGTGTGAGGTTTATGGTCTTAATAAGTGATCATTGTTCATTTCATCTATATTTTTGTGGTTTGTAGCAAAGGAAATTCGTGAAAACTGGTAAACACTAACTAACCTCATGAAAGTAGATTCACGTTGTCTTGTCTAATTGAGAGCCAAGACAAAGACAAAGGCATTTTGTTTCTTTCCATTTACTTAAAATCAATTACACGATTTGATAAACCTTTCCTTCTTAAATTGTTTCTCCATGGTGACATTGCGTAAAATAGAGACAAACACGCATTCCGTTGAGTGATTCCACCACTGCAGATAAGACAATCAAACTTCGTCATAGGATTTAGGAAAAGTGTCAATTCATTTTATAGCAAGCGAACAATTTTAACGTTAATGTCTTGTAAATTCGTATTTTTAATTCTTGAAATCATTCCCAAGGAAAGGTTGCTGCTGGAGAAGAAAGAAAATGTTATATGCTGTGCATCACGTACTGTCTCTCAAGAATGGAGGACATACAAAATACCATCAGTCTCGCGTTAAGATAGTTTCCAAATAAAAACAACTTGTCACAATAGGGTGTATATTTTAAGAAGGACTTTAGTCGGTGCACTGATTTGATGTATGCAATCACACTTTGAAACTGCTATAAAATAAAGTCATTTATGTTTTGTCATTGTATCCACACAACATATATAGACTGTCCGATCCTCGCCATTACTACAACCCATTTAACCTAACCAGTATATAGGATGTCCAATCCTCGTCATTATTAGAAACCAATTTAACCTAACCAGTATATAGTTCGTCAGATCCACGTCATTAGTACAAAACCAATTTAACCTAACCAGTATGTAGACTGTCCGATCCTCGTCATTATTACAAACCAATTTAACCTAACCAGTATATAGTTCGTCCGATCCACGTCATTAGTACAAACCCATTTAACCTAACCAGTATATAGGCTGTCCGATCCACGTCATTATTACAAACCCATTTAACCTAACCAGTATATAGGCTGTCCAATCCTCGTCATTATTAGAAACCAATTTAACCTAACCAGTATATAGTTCGTCCGATCCACGTCATTAGAACAAACCAGTTTAACCTAACCAGTATATAGGCTGTCCGATCCTCGTCATTATTACAAACCAATTTAACCTAACCAGTATATAGTTCGTCCGATCCACGTCATTATTACAAACCTATTTAACCTAACCAGTATATAGGTTGCCCAATTCACGTCATTATTACAAACCCATTTAACCTAACCAGGATATAGGCTGTCCGATCCACGTCATTATTACAAACCAATTTAACCTAACCAGTATATAGGCTGTCCGATCCTCGTCATTATTACGAACCTATTTAACCTAACCAGTGTATAGGTTGCCCGATTCACTTTATTATTACAAACCCATTTAACCTAACCAGGATATAGGCTGTCCGATCCTCGTCATTATTACGAACCCATTTAACCTAACCAGTATATAGATTGTCCGATGCTTTTTATTATTGCAAACCTATTTAATCGAACAAGTATATAGGTTATCCTCTCGTAGTCATTATTATAAACCGTTTATTTAAGCCGACCAATATATAGTTTGTCCGGTCAACACTTTTTACATACAGATTTAACCCGACATGTATATAGATTGTCCGATCCTCGTCATTATTACAAACGTTTTTAACTTGACCAGTATATAGGTAGTCCGATTATCGTCATTATTACAAACGTATTTAACCAGACCAATATATAGGTTGTCCGATCCTCGTCATTATTACAAACGTATTTAACCCGACCAATATATAGGCATTCCGATTCTCGTCATTATTACAAACGTTTTTAACTTGACCAGTATATAGGTAGTCCGATTCTCGTCATTATTACAAACGTATTTATCCCGACCAATATATAGATTGTCCGATCCTCACTTTTTTGCATAACCATTTAACCCGACCAATATATAGGTTGTCCGATTCTCGTCATTATTAGAAACATTTTTAACCCGACCAGTATATAGGTTGTCCGATCCTCGTCATTATTACAAATCTTTTAAACCCGACCGATATATAGGTTGTCGGATCCTCGTTGTTTTAATACCCATTTAACCCGACCAGTATGTAGGTTGTCCGATCCTCACTATTTTACATACCTATTTAACCCGACCAGTATATAGGTTGTCCGATCCTCACTATTTTACATACCTATTTAAACCGACCAGTATACAGTATATGCAGACTAGTTCTATGAATGTGTTTTCACAGACATCATTGTCTTGATATTATTAGATGCATCTAGTCGAACATCCTGCAAAATCCCAATTTGTTTGACTTCCACGTACGCTGTACCACAAAAAAAATATATGTAAATCGAATAAAAAGGATTACAAATAAATGTTAATCTGTATTCATGATTTGTTCCTAGCAGGAAGAGCTTGTTTAATATCTTTAATATTTTGTTTGAATACATCTCACGTCATAGTCATGTCCCTACGATATATAAAATTTGTACAACTCAAAAATGATCTCAATCGTTTTATGCTTTTTTTTTTATCATTTCACGTTTTCATTGGCAGTAGTCGATCTGCCAAACTGACTTGATAAATCAATATTAGTGTTAAATATTCAACACAAGTACAAATCTGCCTATGCGGTCAATAATATATAAACATTATTGAGTTTGAAAATGTAAAATCATATTGTCGAGAACTGCTAATGGTCTGATAAACATTAACTCCCACAAAGATTCTAATATTTCCATTAAATCAATGTTTCCCTTTGTTTTCAAAATCTGGTAACAAAACGAAAGTAAATAGCCTGACTAGTTTAGGGAAGAAAATGTGTTTACGGCTAGTAATTAATCAGTGTGCTCTTTGAAAAGAAAATAATAATAAAGTAGAATAATAATCATCATGGAAACCATACAATGGCTAAACATATGCTTACGGTTAAATGACTATGCCAACTACAATAGTTCTAAAGGTATGGTTAAATGACTATGCCAACTATGCTAGGGATCGAATTAACAAGGAGGACGTTCGGACAACGCAGCTAAATTCACAGGACAAAAATATGCATCGGATTTATGTCGGCATTTTACGGGACAAAATTATGTCGGCGAAGTAATTTACAGAAGAAACTACATTTTGCTCCACCACTAAGGTGGCGTAAGTGGTTAGAGCATTCATCTCGAATTGTTAGATTGATCGGCTTGGTGTCAGGCTAATGTGACTGGGTGGCCTGGTGTCAGGCTAATGTGACTGGGTGGGATATGATGATATATGTCAGCGGCATGATGACCCAGTGTTAGATATCACTACAAACTGCCACACCTCAAAGATCGTAAGGATATAAAAATTGGTAAAGCTACCTTAAAAATCCAAATCACAGACAGACAGACAGACAACTCCACTCCACCCCCTACACACACGCGCGCGGGCATTTGGAATATCTCAGCTATTTCAAAGTCGTAATGAACCGTAGAACTGATCGAGAAGTTGCAAACTAATGAAAAATTTTATTCGCAACTTGTTGGTCAGTCCTCGTTTCGTACATATAGTTTTATCCGAACGGCGGCTATAGTTCTATTTGAGGTATGATTCGTATGATTGACGGAGAAGTTTTTAACGATTACGTGTTATATGAAGACAACATTACAGAATTACAATTATTGAGTAGCGAAAAGAACGAATAAACGAAAACGCAATAGACACTGATAGTATGGTATTTATGAAAGCACAAAGTTGTTTAAAGCACATTTTAATGGTATTATAATACTAATAGAATGGTATTCATTTTAACGGTATTAGAATACTAATAGCATGGTATTCATTTTAACGGTATTATAATGCTAATATAATGGTATTCATTTTAACCGTATTAGAATACTAATAGAATGGTATTCATTTTAACGGTAATATAATACTAATAGAATGGTATTCATTTAAACGGTATTATAATATAGATGGAACCTTACCGATATTGGCCATCGAAAGTAGTATTTTTCTTCCGTTCAGATCAAACTTCCGACATTTGTACTAAGAAATAATAATATTCATCTCAGAGAAAACGAAAATAATTACAATGTCAATGTTGAAATTAAAAGAAGCAAAGATATTCTGACAAACAAGACCACGTAAAAAGTCTGTTCGTGGCTAATTGCTATGCAAATATCTCCATACATACATACATACATACATACATACATACATACATACATACATACATACATACATACATACATACATACATACATACATGTTGTTCTTGTAGGGTTTAACGCCATTTTTCAGCACACGATAGGCCATACATGGCGGCCAGTATTATTGGTGGAGGAAGAACCCGGGAAAATCCCCGGAAAGAACCACCGACCCACGAGAAGCTACCGGCAAGCTTTCTCACATAACTATATTAGCCGAATCTTAGACTAGAACCCACGCAGACAGAGGTGAGATGGCAGTAATCCGTAACGGAGAGCGCTTTTGACCACTCGGCCACTCGGGGCCCTACATACATACAGACAGACATACATACATACATACATACATACATACATACATACATACATACATACATACATACATACATACATAGTGTTCTTATAATGCAGACGAAACAAGCCAATAGCTTTTTTCTGCAAAGGTCACCTGTAAATTATGCGACAGGCTGATTGAACATGACACAAAAGCGTATTTAGTCAACACTGAATATATCATTGATAAAAGGGTAAAATCAATTAACAGTATTTCGTTCAATTTTCTTCTGCCATAGTTTACAATAAAGCACTCAGAATGGTTCTATTGAACTGAATTCTATATTAAAACACTATTACTATGTTAACAAACTCTCCAATGTCATAGGTTCTGGGAATGTTGGCGTTAAAACCTGGTTTTGCCAAAATGCAATTAGTTTTCTGCACTTTAGGATTTGTCACTATTATTTTCTTTGATTTTGGTTTCATTAAACAAAACAGTATGCAAATATTAATTTTTGTTTACATGTTTTACGTTTGTATTTTTGTTTAATTGTTTTATGTTTATTGTTATATTTTTGCGTCGTGAACAATTCAGACGGAGTATGTAAAACCAGAAGCTTTTGGATAGTTTTTTCCCATACATTTTTTTCCAAACCTTTCTTCCACACATGCTACGTCGTGTTTTGTCATCGTCATTTCTTCTCATTCATCACATTCATGACAAAATTAGATTGTAGACAAATAGCTAAATTCAACGTAATAAATTAACACCGTCTTCTTTTTCACAAAGAAGTATGTGATAGCCTTTTACCATAAAGAACACGTCTTTTATGATCGATTTAAAGAAATAATGGAAATTATTACAAGATGGAAAAGAATGGTAGAAAAATGGCATTTGGTGCTATTGATTACCGTTGGATGTCGGTAAACGAGACTAACGGTATGACACGGTACACGAAACTAACGGTATGACACGGTAAACTAGACTAACGGTATGATACGGTAAACTAGACTAACTGTATCACACAGTAAACGAGACTGACGGTATCACACAGTAAACGAGACTGACGGTATCACACAGTAAACGAGACTGACGATATGACACGGTAAACGAAACTAACGGTATGATCCGGTAAACGAGACTAACGGTATGACACGGTAAACGCGACTGACGTTATGAAACGGGTGTTATAAAGTGAGTAAATCCGTTCTAGAGAGAGAGAGAGAACGATAATACTCTTTACTGATCTTGTTTGCATGAATGATAAGATATAACCTGTCTTTACGTTTTATCACACACACACACACACACACACACACACACACACACACACACACATACATACATACATACATACATACATACATACATACATACATACATACATACATGCATGCATACATACATACATACATACACGGACCCCATTTTACCAAATAACCATCCCTCAGTCTGGCAGTAACTGCAATGAAATGAACCAGAGACAGTGAACGTAAACTAGAATGACAATCCATCAAAGATAAAACTTTGCAGATTGTACTTTAATTCCTAGAGTGTTTGTTTGAATTAGACTGGCAGTAATAACAATATCGGCGTTAATTGCATCATGTCCTTTGCAGTCTATGATATTGGATGCAGTCTCACGCTATTTATTCTGGCTTTATCTTCATTACGCAGTCAGACAATGGAACAGGTTTTATCTGTCGGAATTAGAACGCACTAAATGGCATGGTGAAAACTAATTTAAAACAGAACACGTATATCATGGGAAATGTGGATAAGAAACAGCTTGCAGTTTTGTTATAATAAAGTAATATCAATTAGTTATATCATATTAATGATAATAAGGCAGACAACGTTTGAATGAAACCGTTTTAAAACATGATAAAGTCATATCACATTCTTGACATTAACAATATAAATTGAAAGCTTTCGTCACAAACCTGTCTAGAAACTAAGATGTATGCATGCCATTGGTTGCTGGGAAGGGCTAAGATGTCTCTCCATTGTCCTGGACTCCTGCCTGCATGCCGTCGTGGAAATGCTGCATCAAAAATATACATTTTCTCGGGCATCCGTACTTGGCCATTACCTTCCACAAGCCTTCTCTGCTGACAGTTATCAAAAGCTTTTGTCAAGTCTACGTAGATGGAGAAAAGATTGGTGTTTGCGTTTGACATTTCTCTTGTAGCTGCCTCGCATAAACCACCATATCAATCATCCCACGTTCTATTCTGAATCCACACTGGCTTTCTTGTCAGTAGTCCCTGGTCAAGATGCGTAGTAAGGTGATTCAGTATAATTTTGGCGAGTATATTTCCTGAAACAAAGTAAGGATATAACCCGGTTGTTGTCGCAGGTCTGGCGATTGCCTTTGCGCTTATGGGTGAATTATGGAAGCGTTTTTGAATTCCATGGGGATAGTCTCCTGCTGTCACATCAGTAAAAACAGTTGATTGAGTCTTTCTATCAGGGATGTGCCCCATTCCATTGGAGGACAGACGTATCGCTTTCTGTGTCTCGAGCAAGGTTGGAGGGTAATCCAGGGTTTTGTTCATGGGTAACTGGTGGAGACGACTGATGGATTCATCATTGATGGATGATGGGCAATTCAGGACGCTGTCAAAGTTTTCAGCCCATCGTTAAAGAATGTTCTTTTTTGTCAGTAATTAGTGTGTTCCCATTTGCGCTGAGAAGGGGGATGATCCAGAAGATGTAGGTCCATACACTTCTTTCAGGGCATTGTAGAAGTTCTTATTGCCATGCTGGTCTGCGTAGCACTGGATCTCATCAGCTATGTTGCTCAGCCATGTGTCTCGCATCTGAAGGAATTTAAATTGTACAGTTTTGCATATATTGTTGTACGCATCTTTCCTAGTGGTGTACATGGGGTTGTTGATGTAGGTTTAAAGGAGTCAGTGTTTCGCATCCAGCAACTGCTTGATCTCGTCGCAGTCATGATGCTTTCAGTTTCAGGGTCCAAGGTGTTCCGAAACTGTGCTGTAGACCAGCTTTCTGAATGCCGTCCAGTCGGTGTTCCACGCTCTGATCATCGAGAGGGATTACTTTCAGACGTTCCTACAGGGCATCCATGAGTCTGTTTAGTAATGGTGCATTTTCAGCTTGGTGAATTTTAGTCGTTTATAGGACTTTACCTGTGAGCGTCTTTGTGGCTGAATGTGGATATTGAGCTTAGTGAAGTCATAACCACACAAAGACTTGGTCACAAGCACATCCTGCCTGTCCATCTTCTGATAATGACGTAGTCAATGAGGTACCACTGCTTAGAGCGAGGGTGCATCTATGACGTCTGGTTACCGGTATGGCAAGTATGGAGCAAAAGTAGACCGTTGTTGTTACAGTAACCCACTCCGTGATTTCCTAGCACTCCATCACAGGCAACGTGATCACAGCCTACTCTAGCATTGAAATCGCCAAGAATCACGAGCTTATCTGCTATTGGAAACTCAGAGGAGTGAAGATCCTCATAGAACTTGACCTTCGCTTCATCATGGCTGGTAATGGTTGAAGCATAAAAACTGATGATGATGGTAAGGTGCTTTCTTCCAGACAAGAGTGGGAGTTTTATGGTCAAAAGTCTGTCGTTCACTACCTTGAGAGGTCCAGCCAATTTGCCAATCAGTGCTGTCTCTTCACTGCAAAGACGACATCAGCCTCCTCACGGCTCAAATAATGATAATCCAATATCAATACGAATCTCCTGTCATAAACTAAGTAACTTAAACAGCAAAACCAACATGATTTGTAAAACTTAAGAAATAATTTCGTTATCAAAGTTATAAAAATGAACTCAAAGAGGAACTTACAGTATTATGAACTAAATCCAAATAAGGTCTGAAAAGTTCCAGTCAAGCCCAAAAGAGTCGAATGATCCGAATGGATTTCAGATTCTCGAATGTACGTTTCACGATGGAATTGTCGTATAATGAGAACTAAACACGTCTGGAGAACATACAAAATCCACAAAACTTTCAACTCCATGTACTTACATAAATGTATGCAAGCAAAAGTAGGTGAAAGGCAATCTGCTGTTACTCGGTATGCGACTGCTCGCAAATACCCCACGTCGTAAAAGACTCCACAGGACCTAATCATTGTCGTAAAAGAACCCACAAGACCTAACCCATGTCGTAAAAGTACCCAAAGGACCTAACCCACAGGATGTCGTAAAAGAACCCTCAGGACATAACCGATGTCGTAAATGAACCCACAAGACCTAACCCACGTCGTAAAAGAACATGCAGGAATTCTTCAACAAACTCACCCGACCCCATCAGCCAATCAGAAGTACCCCAAAGTTGTCGACAGGTCTTATTATTAATATTATGATAAATGGTCGTAAACACTTACACCAACAAATATGTATAGAGCCTACGCAGTCTACGCTCCTAAATTCTTAATATAGGATTCTATATCTGCGTACAAAAATTAACTATCTTGACTATAATTGATCATTACCATGTATAGTCATTAACAAAAATTATATATGATTCAAATCCAGTTACGTACCAAGGATTACAACACAATTGATATACATAACAATATCAATGATAATCCAGTATTGTGCGTCAGGGCTAATCCAGTGTTGTCTATAACTGATAATCCAGTATTATACATCAAGGATAATCCAGTGATGTCGATAAATGATAATCCAGTATAGTACAGAGGTGGGGTTTTATATATCTCTACTCTTCTTCCATTTTACTTTTTTGTGTTTTCCTTTTGATCTCAACTTTATCAATTTTTGTTCGGTGAGATTGAGCGCAAACAAGATTGAATCAGGACTTCTCTTCCATTTTATGGGTAAACTGATTTATTTATATTATTATAAAGGTATTATATTTAAGTAGAATCATAGATTTTTGCTGTACTTTCCACATCAGAGTTTGTCGTATCTTCATTTTATATTGGTATGACTTTTATGTTCTTTTTATTTTGGTATGATTTTTATATTCTATTTGGTGTGAATTTTATGTTTAAAGTACTTTCGTGTGATTTAATGTTTAATTTACTTTGGTGTGATTTAATGTTTAATTTACTTTGGTGTGATTTAATGTTTAATTTACTATGTTGTGATTTAATGTTTAATTTACTTTGGTGTGATTTAATGTTTAATTTACTTTGGTGTGATTTAATGTTTAATTTACTTTGGTGTGATTTAATGTTTAATTTACTTTGGTATGATTTTTATGTTTAAAGTACTTTGGTGTGATTTTATGCTTTAGCACATTGGTGTGATTTTTATGGTTATTAGCACATTTGTGAAATTTCCCTGTTTATTAGTACATTGTTGTGAATTTTATGTTTTCGTTTAGAAAATTGGTGTGATTTTTATGGTCAATTGTACATTGGTGTGATTTTTGTGCTTAATTGTACATTGGTCTGATTGTATGGTTATTAGCACATTGGGGGAACGATTTTCATAGGTTTTTTGTAATTGGTGTAATTTGTATGTTTTTTGTACATTGGTGTGATTATTATGCTTAATTGTACTTTGGTGTGATTTTCATTGTTAAATGTAGATTGGTGTGATTTTTATGGCTAATTGTACATTTGTCTGATTGTTATGCTTAATTGTACATTGGTGTGATTTATTTTATTGTTAATTGTACATTGGTGTGATTTTTATTGTTAATTGTACGTTGGTCTGATTGTTATGCTTAATTGTACTTTGGTGTAATTTTTATGGCTAATTGTACATTTGTCTGATTATTATGCTTAATTGTACATTGATGTAATTTTTATTGTTAATTGAACATTGGTGTGATTTTAATGGATAATTGTACATTGGTGTGATTTTTATGGCTAATTGTACACTGGTGTGATTTTTATGCTTAATTGTAAATTGGTGTAATTTTATGGTTATTTGTACATGGGTGTGATTTTTATGTATAATTTTATATTGGTGTGATTTTTATGCTTATTGTACATTGGTGTGACTTTTATGCTTAACTGTACATTGGTGTGATGTTTATGGTTATTAGCACATTGGGGGGACGATTTTCATAGGTTTTTTGTACATTAGTGTAATTATTATGGTTATTTGTACATTGGTGTGATTTTTATGGTTATTTGTAAATTAGTGTGATTTTAATGTTTTCGTATTAGTACATTGGTATGATTTTTATGATTATTAGTACATTGATGTGATGTTTACGGTTAATTGTATATTAGTGTGATTTTTATGGTTAATTGTACATTGGTGTGATTTTTATGGTTATTACTACGTTGGTGTGATTTGTATGGTTATTTGTATGGTGTGACTTTTATGTTTTTGTTTTAGTACATTGGTGTGATTTTTATGATTATTAGTACATTTCGTTTGGTGTAATTTTTATGGTTAATGGTATATTGGTGTAATTTTTATGGTTAATTGTACATTAGTTTGATTTTTTTGGTTACTTGTATATTGGTGTGATTTTTATGGTTAATTGTACATTGGTGTAATTTTTATAGTTAATTGTACATTGGTGTAATTTGTATGGTTATTTGTACATTGGTGGGGTGATTTTCATAAGTTTTTAGTACATTGGTGTGTTTGTATGGTTATTTGTACATTGGTGGGGTGATTTTCATAGGTTTTTAGTACATTGGTGTGTTTGTATGGTTATTTGTACATTGGTGGGGTTATTTTCATAGGTTTTTAGTACATTGGTGTGTTTGTATGGTTATTTGTTTAGTGGTGTGATTTCTATGGTTATTACTACAGTGGTGTGATTTCTATGGTTATTACTACAGTGGTGTGATTTCTATGGTTATTAGTACAGTGGTGTTATTTTTATGGTAATTAGTACATTGGTGTGAATTTCCTGGTTATTAGTACATTGGTGTGAGTTTCCTGGTTATTAGTACATTGGTGTGATTTTTACGGTAATTACTACATCGGTGTGAGTTTAAATTTTTATTAGCATATTGGTGTGATTTTTGTAGTTATTTGTACATTGGCGTTAATTTTATATTATTAGTACATTGGTGTGATTTTTGTGGTTATAAATGCAGTGGTGTGACTTTTATTGTTATTCGTACATTGGTGTGGTTTTTATGGTTATTAGTTCATTGGTGACATTTTTTTATAGCTAATAGTACATTATTATTTTTATATTTTAGTACATTCGTGTGATTTTATGATTATTAGTTCATTGGTGTGATATTTATGGAATCAAGAATTTTACTGAAGGACAGTGATTGTTTATGTTAAGAGTCTTTTAAAAGCTATGCTTGTGCCCGTTTATAAGAGAATTTTTGGTGTAAATTCTGGAATCAGTTTCAATGTCTTGGGTGTGTATATTTTTTTAAATCAGGATGAAATAATTCTATCTGACCATTTTCTGGAATCAGAGTATATGTTTTGGGTGTGGCTTCATCAGTGTCTTATTTAACTAGAGATATCTATAACAATTAGAAAATGCTATAAACTGTTCTTTTTCCTGCAAAACGTTGCACCCTGATATATGGATAGTTTTTACTGCAGTAGGTACTTTAACGTGAAATTTGTCACATATATGTGTTACAATGATATGTCTGCCATTATCCAAAGATCTGAAAGGCTTCAACGGAACTACAAGCAACGTGGATCCGCTCCGAGACGGAAACTTTCATTAGGGATCTAAGATTAAAGATAATTAACTGCATTGCGACTACAGCAATGTGATTATAACTGATGAATGAGGAATAAGTTGGCCACTCCCCTAGCTTTTTCTCGATCACGATGTTTAATACTGCAACAGCATGACTTTTCTACCAGACGTAAGAGGTACTTTCTGTCGCCAATAATTGAAATGATGATGGCGAGCAAGACTAACCAGTAAAGGGGAAGGAATAAGTCATTAGGTTAAGAGTACTAGTATATGCATAACAACAATAAGGACTATCCCATAATGTGATTCGTGTGTGTGTGTGTGTGTGTGTGTGTGTGTGTGTGTGTACACAACTGAGTAGGAAGGACGTGAAACCATGGTGACCATTTAAATTAATCATAGACAATGCAAATAAATTTGCACTCACGTATAATCAGTATACCCTGTTCTGTAGCGAAGAATCGTTCATGGTATATGCCTTACATGTAAAGCTTACTGTAACGATGTAACAATCTATGATAACAAGCAGAGAGGCTAGAAAATAAAAAAATCTCAAGGACGTTTGACATCCGGGTATCTGTAAAACAGTTGTTTTTGGGATCTTCGTCTCTTTCCGATGCGAGTCGAATAACCTCGACTCTCTAAATCAGACTCTTAGAAAATTGTAATGGTTTTTCCGAAACTTTCTGTTGGAAATACACCTTATTGGAGTCTGATACTGTGACTGTCAATACTTACCTTTTTTGATTATTGGAATCGGATAATATAAGAAAAACACATTTTTATAACAGATGTTCTAAATAAATCATTTATAAAACTAATTTTATTGTAACTTATTAGGTTTGTGAAAACACTATCGTACTCTTATATTAATACGATAAAATATATTCCATGTAAATAAAACTTTATATGGTGTGTTTAATAGCGATATTTATCAACCCCAATATCAATAATCAAAAAGTCACGATATTTTAACATATATATTAGTTATTTTCAATATTGGCGCCATAAGAAGCTAGGGAACACATGGCTCTCACCAGGACCTGATTACCGATTAAGCACACTACAAGCCCTTAAGGGGCACAAGAAAAAATTCAAAGTAATTGTTCATGATAAAATTTAATGAATTAAATAAATTTGACCATTTAAATCTAAATGTACGAGTATTTTGATTTTAAATGATGGTAACACTGATATTTTCCCACCTTGATAGCTTTTAATATTGGAGTTGGGAGGGGGTCACATTTTGTAAGAGGAAAAGGGGCACTAACATATTTTGAGTGATATGGGCAATGAAAGGCTTTAGTCTGGCTCTGATACTCACTGAAAATATGGTTTTCATATTTACCAAAAGGTGGAGTTCATTTTGTGTTGTAGTTTACATGCAACATTTATGAAAATATTTCTGGATAATCTTTATTAAATAACATTGTATGACAAGGAAACCTAATTCAAAACATTATCCTGTTGCGTTAGAACGTTCTAGTCTATTAAGAAACCAGCTTTGTTTTTTCTGAATATTGCTTTTGTTTCACAACATGGGATAGATTATAAACACGAAATTATATATATATATATATATATATATATATATATATATATATATATATATATATATATATATATATATATATATATATATATATATATATATATATATATATATATACCTATCATGGCTTTACAATTCGATCTTTCATATGATTTCAGTGATCCAGACACTGTTTGGCACGCAATCCAAGGTACAGACCTACCGATGTCGATTGTTCCGAAATCTCAGGCACGCGACGAGTGGTAACAAAATATATTTAAAAGCAAGAAAAACAAAGAAAGTCAGTGTTAAAAAATAGATTCTCATAGCACATGGACAGTAACAGAAAGTTTTCAATTCCTTTGTGGTGTAAGGGCTAGCAACTATAATTAAATTCCACCAAGTGGTAGTATCAAACGGGATAAAACTATGCGAACAGAACAATGCATGCTTTCTTTCTCTTGAAGAGATTTGCACAAATTTTGCGTCAGGAGAAAATGTTTATTTTAGTCCCATACGTCTAGAATTGGAAGCCAGAAGCCATAGGTTATCCCACACCCATAAGAAGAAAGAAAACTGGGGCTAGTTGTCCGTCAATAAATGAAATAAATGTTTACGATTCAAACGTACTGCTGGAAAATTGTTTCTCAGTTGGCTAATAGTGAATAATTACGGATTTGCTTCGAGACAACAAGGTTTTATATTTTGTGTTCAAATAATACTATAATATATATGCAGATGTATTGATGCCGCCTAGGGTGGTGCGATTTTATACTACCCTTACTGTAAAATATCAAACTGTTATATTAGGGTTAATTTATAGAATTATCCAATGAAGATGTGTGTAGATGAATATCTTTTCCAGATGTACATATGCATTGTAACTCTTGTGAACACCATTTTAACTCTTTAACTGGATTTAAAAACTTCAACTCGATTTTAGCACCATAACTCGATTTTAACTTTTTAACTCGATTTTAACCCTTTAACTCGATTTAAAACTTCAACTTCATTTAACACTATAACTCGATTTTAACTCTTTAACTCGATTTAAATTCTTTAAATCCAATTTAACTCTTTAACTCAATTTAAAAACTTAAATTTGATTTTAACACCATAATTTGAATTTAACTCGTAATAAAAAGATATAATGCTTAATCAGCTTCATGTAAAAGGGTTGCTGATTATTTTATTATCCCCTTTGTCGGTGTACTAATGATAGTACCTTAAAAAAACAGGGAGGACTCACCATAAGCATGAGGTACACATAAACGTTGTACAAATGCACGAGATGCTATCAGTGTACACATCGTGATACACTCCTAGCTGGCATTCAACCTTCTTGATTATTGGAGTCGAATAATGTGACTGTCAATGGTTACATTTCTTGATTATTGGAGTCGGATAATGTGACTGTCAATGGTTACATTTCTTGATTATTGGAGTCGGATAATGTGACTGTTAATGGTTACATTTCTTGATTTCAGATATATTTCCATTATCTTCGTTCACACGCCCTGCATTATGCATTACGTTTAGCATGCGTTGCTTGTAACAGGTTGTAATATTTCTTTTACTATTGAAAATGCACCATTACAAGCATTATTGTGCATAAATACTCAGCACCTATTACAAGTGTCAATCAGTATGCATTTAAACCCAACACAGATTGAACAGGGAAACCTTTTCTAACTGAACATGGAAACAAGTTAGTCAACATTATGTACAATGTATGACACGTTAGTTAACATTATATACAGTGTTTGACACGTTAGTTAACATTATGTACATTGTATGACACGTTAGTTACCATTATGTACATTGTATGACACGTTAGTTAACATTATGTACAATGTATGACACGTTATTCATCATTATGTACATTGTATGATACGTTAGTTACCATTATGTACATTGTATGACACGTTATTCATCATTATGTACATTGTATGACACGTTAGTTACCATTATGTACATTGTATGACACGTTATTCATCATTATGTACATTGTATGACACGTTAGTTACCATTATGTACATTGTATGACACGTTAGTTAACATTATGTACATTGTATGACACGTTATTCATCATTATGTGCATTGTATGATACGTTAGTTTACCTTATGTACATTGTATGACACGTTAGTTTACCTTATGTACATTGTATGACACGTTATTCATCATTATGTACATTGTATGACACGTTAATTAACATTATGTACATTGTATGACACGTTATTCATCATTATGTACATTGTATGATACGTTAGTTTACCTTATGTACATTGTATGACACGTTAGTTTACCTTATGTACATTGTATGACACGTTAGTTAACCTAAGTTATGTACATTGTATGACACGTTAGTTAACATTATGTACATTGAATGACACGTTATTCATCATTATATATATATATATATATATATATATATATATATATATATATATATATATATATATATATATATATATATATTGTATGACATGTTAATCGACATTTAATGCATTTACGACAAGTTAATCAACATTAGATACATTGTATTAGTCAATCATTTACCTTATATGACACGTTCGTCATTATTAAATACCTAGTATGACAAGATAGTCAGCATCATAAGTTTGGCATGACAAGTCAGTCAACATTATATACATTACAGGAAAAGTTAGCATCACCACTTCCAACTACCTTCTATCCAGTAGGATTTCCGGACCTGTTTGCAAATTTCTTTTCTGATAAAGTACAAACCATTAGAGATAAGATTGACACCACAATTTCAATTGTCTCGTCGTCACATACAGTTGCGATACAGAATTTAAGCGGCCACCGTTAGCAGCATTTGATTTTGTCTCTATGGATTTAGTACGTGTTGTTCGTCCGTCAATTCGATGAGGACCTCTGTACTCATCAGATGGCTTGAGGGGCTGGTTCTGCTCTGTGTGCGCAGGTCGCTGATGAGGCCAACCCTTGCACGGAATGTTCGTTTGCATAAGGGACAGGGAATGATTGTGACATCTTCATGAGGGTAGATGGCACGTGTTTTTCTGACTTGCCTATTCAGGTCTGCAACTGCTGTCCTGCTAGATTCGCACAACTTGGAGCCTTTATGCACAGAAGAAATCCAGTGACTCGATCTCTTGCTGTTTGCTCCCAGGAATCAGGGTTTATGTTGAATGATTTCAATGCAGATTTCAGATTGTCTTTGAAGCGTTTCTTCTGACCTCCGTGGGATTGCTGTCCTTGTCGTACCTCGCCGTTGAAGAGTGTCTTTTACAGACGGTGGTTTGGCATGCGTACATGTCCCGCCCAGGGTAGCTGGCACTACATCAGGATAGTCTGGAACCTTGTCCTGCCACTTGATGTTGGAGATTTTCCTGAGACTTGTGGTGTGAAAGTGGTTCAGCTTCATGGCATGGAGTTGACACACAGTGCATGTTTCGCATGTGTAAAGTAGTGTGGGGAGCCCTGTAGACCTTTACTTTGGTGTGGATGCTGATGCCTCTTCTATTCCAAACGTTGGCACATAATCTGCCGAAAGTTGCGCTGACTTGGAGAATGCGAAGGTTCACCTCGTCGCCAATAGTTACGCACGCTCTGTGACAGTGTGCTGCCAAGGTAGGTGAAGTGGTTCACTGCCGTAATTTTTTGGCCGTTGACGGTGATGTTGAGCTCTACATAGGGTTTTCCAGTGGCCGGCTGATGCAGCACTTCAGTTTTCCCGGTACTGATGGTGAGACTAAAGCTAGTGCAGGAGCTGGACAGCCTGTCAAAGTTGCATTGCAGGTCGTCCTCTGAGCCAGCATTTAGGACGTAGTCATCACCAAATACGAAATCAATGATGGTGTCTGGGATTGAATAGTTTTCAATCTGTACGGTACCGGATGCCAACTGCAACCTTCCCGTCTCTGAAAGCATTAGTCAGCATGGATGAGAACAATAGACTAAACTGTTTCGGCGCTAGAACACAACTCTGATTGACGCTGTTGGTTACTGAGAATCTGCGCTAAGAAGGAGGGAATGATCCAGAGGATGTAGGTTCATACACTTCTTTCAGAGTATTGTAGATGTTTTTCGTGTCGTGCTGTTCTGCGTAGCACTTGATCTCATCAGCTATGTAGCTTACCCATGTGTCTTGCATCTGACGGAGCTTCTGCTGTACAGTTCTGCGTATGTTGTACACATCTTTCCTAGAGGAACACTTAGGGTTGTTGAGATAGGTTTGAAGGAGGCGGTGTTTCTCATCCAGCAACTGCTTGATCTCGTCACAGTTCTCATCAAACCAGCCTTGATGCATTCTGGTTGAGGGTCCAAGTATTTCAGAAGCTGTGCTGTAGACCATGTCTCTGAATGCCGCCCAGTCGGTGTATATATTCTGATTGTTGAGAGGGGTGGATGTCAGACGTTCTTCCAGGGCATCCACGAGAGACTATTTGGTACTGGTGCTTTTCCGCTTGGTGATGTTCAGTCGTTGAGGACCTTTCTTTCCTTGTGGGTGTCTTTTGGGCTAAATGCCGATGTTGAGCTTGGTGATGATGCGGTGGTCTGTTCAGGGTGCATCTGTGACGTCCGGTTAGGGTAGTGAGTCGGACGATTGTATTGGTGATCATCAGTTCATGCTCGGTGCAAGTCTGTAGCAAGAGGAGAACGTTGCTGCCACAGTGACCCACTTCGTGCTTTACTACCACTCCATCAGAGGCAATTTGATCACAGCCTACTCTTGCATTGAAATCGCCAAGAATGACGAGCTTTCTGCCATTGGAACGTCAGCAATGATGGAGTGAAGATTCTCATAGAACTTGACCATCACTTTAACCTGGTTGGTCATGGTTGAAGCATAGCAACTAATGATAGTAAAGCTTTCTTCCAGACAAGAGGAGGAGTTTCATGGTTATGAGTCTGTCGTTTACATCCGTGGGAGGTCCATTCAGTTTGCAAATCAGTGATGTCTTCACTGCAAAGCTAACACTAGCCTCACGGCGCTCTTCACTTCCTCGAGCTCTCCAAAAGAAGGTGTATTCGGAGCCCCTTTCAGAGTTCGCCCTCTCCTGCAAGCCTGGTCACACTCAAAGCAGCAATGTCAACGTTTTATCTGGCGAGTTCCTTTTCTATTAGAGCGTTTCTACTCTGGGGTCTTTCTGCATTGTCTCCGGCCATTAATGTACGAACATTACATGCGCCATATGTGAGATCTTCATTTTCATTTTTGTATTTTGACCGCTGGAGTAGGATCCCCACCAGCCCCGGTATGCTGGCTAGGGCAGTTTAGAGCAGTCAATGTTTATGGCATCTTTTCGAGCCCTTTCCTCACGCCAGGGAGGTGAGCAGTGCATTCCTGAAGAGGGCTGCTCAGTCTCTGCCGGATTCCACTGCTGCTCCATGTCAATGGTGAACGATGAACCCTAATGGCCTTAGGCGACTGTGTGCATGTTTGCGGCTTCCGCTGCCAGTGTACCCACACCTGCAGCTTAGGCATATGCCTATAACCAAAGGACTTTAGTGGGTGATGAAATAGGATGGGTAGATGATAAGAACGAGTTGCGCAGTACGTCGATCTCACTCTCTCGCCTAAAACCATCTGGGTCCAGCAACACTACAACGTCGAGACACCCGGAAACAGAACTGAGTGCAGTGGATGACAGGACATCATACGTGTCTCGTCGTGCTCTTAGCGTTACACGGCGCTTTGCTGAGAATTGCCTTTCTGCCCTTGACCAGCTGGTGGTTTCTCCGCTCAGGCTGCCGAATCCAGTCTTCACATGCTAGGTAGACAAAGCCTAACTCACCTAAGGTTTAAGAACCGTCGGCTACCCTCAGCCAGGTTTAGCCGGCCAGTCAAGGACGTTTTCCGGGATGTGGCCGATGAGCATGCCACATCTTCTTGGAGCCATAGGTGAGAGCTGAGTGCCAAGTGGGGACCAAAGGTAGGCGAGCTACCTGCAAAGGTGCACGATTGTTTTGCCAGCCAGATATGTTAGCCCTTTCCAGGATACCTCATACACCCTATTTAGAACGCACAATCGTGAAGAACAGTGCACCATAGAGGTGCAAACTTGATCCGATCCAACATCACTGCTGCTTGAGTGCTTAGATCCAGTATTGCCTTCACTAACTGATGCTACTAATACCTGTCTCTCATCGTTGTAAAACCTATGTTGAAGTAACCAACACTCAACCATAACGATTTAAAGACATACCGCCCAGTTTCTAATCTCCAATTCATATACAAAGTATTAGAAAAAGTTGAATTCAAACAGTCTTTTCATCAATGTAAAGTCTGCATATCGCCATTGCCACAGTACTCAAACTACTCTTCTAAAAGTAGTTAAGGGCATTATTTCTGCTTCGGATAACAGAAAGACTACAGTCCTCATCTTTCTTGATTTGTCTGCATCATTTGACACAATATACCATGATATATTACTTCACTGTCCCCAGCATATAGTTGGCATTCATGATACAGCATTACTGTGGTTTACGTCAACATACCTATCCAGCCTAACCAATGTGTATACACCAGCAAGATACATATGCTGTTCTTCTGACAATCGTATACTCATCGTTCCCACTGTGAAAACGAAGTCATATGGACAACGTTCCTTTGCATACCAGGGCCCGGCGACGTAGAACGAATTGCCCATTGAAATTAGACACAAATACGCAGTGGTCCCTTTTAAGATTGCTCTTAAAACTCACCTTTTTTGACTGCAGGGACAAACTTAATAATGTTTTGTATCTTATATGTTTCAGCTTGTTTTTATGATTTCTAGTTTCATTGTATTTGTCATTTGTTTTTCTGTAGTGTAGTCATATCATTATAGATGGTGTAAAGTGCTTAGAGCTTCTAAAGATTAGGCGCTATACAAAGTCCTCATTATTATTACTATATACAGTTAGACAAGTAAGTCAATGTCATTTTTATTGAGACAAGTAAGTCAAAGTAATATGCAATTAGACAAGTAAGTCAATATGATATACATTGAGACAAGTATGTCAATATCATATACACTGAGACAAGTAAGTCAATATCATATGCAGTTAGACAAGTAAGTCAACGTCATATGCAATTAGACAAGTAAGTCAATTTAATATACATTGAGACAAGTAAGTCAATATCATATACTTAATTTGGACTCCGGAGTCACATGCGCGTCCATCGTTGAAAGAAAGTGCACAACTTGTCTTCCTCGACTCGAGAGACTACCAAGAAGAAGAAGAAAGAAGATATATATATATATATATATATATATATATATATATATATATATATATATATATATATATATATATATATATATATATATATATATATCATGTACGTCAATGTAATATACACTGAGACAAGTAAGTCAATGTCATATGCATTGTATGAAAAGTGGTCAATATAATAGTCAGTGTAATTTTTACATTAGTTTAAGGTCTTCGATTGACTCATATCTTTGAAATCGTTTTTGCAGATTGGAAATTGGTTTGATTCCAATACACACTTTATTTTTTAAAAATCCAAATTTGTAAAGTTGGGTATATATTTTAAAAATGAAACATATTATTGAAAGTTTGTTTCTAAACACCGCTCTAAAACCCCTCTAAAGCCTCTCCAAAACGTCTGTAAAACTCCTTCAAATCTGTCCCAAACCTTTTTTTTTTTAAAAAAATTCCAAACTTTCTCTAAACCCCTCTAAAATCTCTGTACGACCTCTCCAAAAATCCTGCTAATCTAACGATAATGAAATTGTTACGTCCATTCAAGTGGGGATTTCTTTTTCAAGATGAAAGCTGTGTCTGAAACAAAAGACATTTCAATGGATACTTTTTACAACAAAAATGCTACAGATAAAATTGGCATTTCAATGGATACTTTTTTCAACTAAAATGCTACAGATAAAAATGGCATTTCAATATCTCACTCCAACCAGTGTCCCAGTACATACCTTGTATTTTTATTTTGATGAATGAAAACTAGCATAGTACTAATTAAGTTTGAATACGAAATTTTCAAAGCTCTGACATATTTTGTAAAACGTAAACGGTCTCTGTTCCAGTAAATTAAGTTATAATAATTACGATTTAATAATGCAACAATGGAGTATTCATTAGCAGTTTTTAGTATAATCAATCCCATATGCGACTGAGTTGCTTTTATACAAGAATTCGGTTTAGAATGTAGATGACGTAGCTAAATGAAAATTGTATTGATAATATTTATTTCATACAATAAATTATATATGTGCCTATAACAAGATGCATTGAAGATTCAAAGATTTGTTTGCGACGGACATAGTGTTTCTATTACCATCATCATGGAAGAATGTAATAGTGAATGGGCACAAGCAATCTCCGATATCAAATCGAAGTGCATTAATGCATCAGACCACGTTTTCAAATAACGAACAGCTCTGCTATCAAGTTACTGAAAACCCCCCATACAGTTGCAGTATCAAACAAATCAATGTCTTTTTAATGGAAATAAGCTCATTTACTCCCACAGTATATGCGAAATATTGAAACGCCTGTTGGTTTAGACAAGCCTGGTTGGTTGGTGAATAATTAATACACCCGCCCAATTCCAGAGACTACATAAATGCTAGGATCGTGCACAGAATCTAGCATTCCCTTACAGACGCTGAAGTCAAATCCCAACCCGACGACAGAGTACGTTGTGTGTGAAAGACAACAATTCTAAGGTAAGAAGATTAATAAAGATAAGCATTATCGATACCTGCATTAAATTAATAATATAATTTATTTGAAACAAACAACTTAACCGTCAGTTGTTAAATTTTTCGTTTAAGTTCAGTGATGTTTATTTAGTTTCTAGACTTGTATTTTCAAACTTATCTTTTTCACGAGCTAGATTATGTAGATTGTATGCTTGATGCATGTTTAGATTCAATACGCTATCATAATGTCGTAACATAATCCTTTCAAATAACATAAATAAATATAGACGCCATTTTAACTTCACACGTTTCAGGAAGTGCTCTATAACTTAAGATAATAAAAGGAACCTGTTACATTTTGGGAATTCACTTTTAAAACGATTTATATTGGGCTTTAATAATAATTGTTTCAAGAAGTCTATGTTTCTTAAATTTGTAAGGGTTCTCTACTTCGAATCACACATCTGTGTTCAAACAGTATTTATTTGAGGATGTTTATAAGTTAAGTTAATTTTGAATTAACTCATTCACATACAATCTTTATTGAAATGGTAAAATTTGATTACAATATCGATCTATCTGTCTGTATGTCTGTCTATCTATCTATCTATCTATCTATCTATCTATCTATCTATCTATCTATCTATCTATCTATCTATCTATCTATCTAAATAAAGCCAACCTCAAAATAGGACGCTAAATTTCAAGGATGTATCGCTACTATTATTATTAATTTTAGAGACACAAAAGCAGTTTTCTTTCAATCTACTCCTATTTATATTAATTTTAGATACACAAAATCCGTTGTCTTTTTCAGCTATTCCTTTTTATATTAGTTTTAGATCCACAAATTGTCCTTACGTTTTCTATACAAAATTACTTCAATGTAGAACACATGAAATAACTGACATAAGGGCGTACTTTTCCTGCTATGACTTCCCCAAGCTGATCAATATTATACGAAAATAAAAACATTTTTGTGTTTACTTCACAAGAATTGTTGATATTAATATCTTTTTTAAAAATAAAATTTACATTGTACTTATATGTTACAATGCCTGTGTGTGTGTGAGAGAGAGAGAGAGAGAGAGAGAGAGAGAGAGAGAGAGAGAGAGAGAGAGAGAGAGAGAGAGTTCAAATTTGTAATAACCTCAAATACGTTCTGTCCAAAATAGTAGTATTATTGGGGGACCATGCGGCCCCAACTAACAGTAGTGACATCAAATTAACCATGTCCAAAATGGTACTGACCTCAAATACTTCCTTGCCAGACAAAATGTCTGCTATATATTACTTTAAAAGTTTGTGATGTTAATCGAAATAGAAATTCTGACCGATATTGTGTTTCTTTCAAACACTGAATCAGCAAAACTAGCTTAATCTTGTAATGGTGTGGAAATGACATAACTATTACAGGTTGAAAATTAGCATATCCATTGAATAATGAAACCTGTGTCTAGCCTGCGTAACATATTAATAATTTACGTGAATCTCGATACACACCTTTAGAGTGTCAAACCTGTCTAGGTACAGATGACACAGTAATTCAGACAAAACTAGCGTGGTATCGTTCTTACGGAGACTATTATTTACAATCGGAACGTTGTCGTGGCTTTTCGATGCTAGTCGAATAACTTCGATTCTCTGATAGAAAAACGTGTAATTGTAGTGACATTTCATTTTCCAAATTGTTATGTAAAGAACTAAAGAACGGTCTTATAACGGGATGGTTATTGAAAACAACAGTCGACAACGTTTCAACAATCAATGAAATATCTGAACATTTAATTTTTAATTTTAGTGCTGCAAGTTTGTGATAAAGAAAATAACTGGTTTTAAGTGTATGCATCCGTTGCTTGCTTGCCTTGCTATTGGTGATGTCAGTCCACTTGTTCATTGTGACTATTTTGATATCATTCTACCGTACAAACAACAACGGGCTTGAGGTCATTTCAAAATGGTCAATAATTACATCCGAAATTGGTTTTCGAGCATGGTATGGAAAGATCAGAGGAAGTTTTGATTGTAATTTTTTGTGGATACAATCTGCCAGCACATTATACAAAGTTTCAAAATTCATCTATTTTAATATTTAGTAGACAAACATGAAAAATATAAAGACACTGAGATTGATCTAATGTAAGACGCATTTTCAAGAAAACTTAAGTAGTCATTTGACGTAATTGTTGTCCTGTCACCCACATATTTTAAATAACAGTATATATATATATATATATATATATATATATATATATATATATATATATATATATATATATATATATATATATATATATATATATATATATATATATAACACCATCCAGAATAAGTAGTCGTTTCAAAAGAGAAAAAGGCCCAAGGGCGAAAAATATTACAATGCTTTAAAATCGTAGTTTTTGTGATGAAGGCAAATAAATGTGGCTATTATTATCGAAAGCGTAATTTAAAATCAAAATACTATTTTATGGAATACATCCATGAATTTAGTGCATGTTCATCACCATTCTGATAAAGCATATATAATAAACTAGGCAAACGTACTTTCTGGCTTTCTCTGTATGCATTTGCCTGTCACATTTCAGGAAAGAATCAGAGCACATCCTGTCGCTCTGTTATTACTCCGCCTGACAAAATAATTTGTCACGAAAGCCAATTAGTGAAGATAATCACCGAAAAATGTATAGCAAATGTGACTTTTAAGATCTGTTCTTGAAAAATACAAGCATGTCCAACATTTGCAACACAAAGCATTGCCACTTAAACGTTTAATGTACCACATGTCGATTTAATACACGCAATACGGATGCGGTAAAATCAGTACCTTTGAATAAATTTCGGTTGCATAAAGAAATTTCGAAAAAAAGCAATCGTGACCAAGTCGTCGGGAAAACTCTCCTTATCGTGATTTGATTATCTGACACTTGAAACTGTCAGGTTAACTGTCCATGAATGCAGGCTAATTAGATTGTTATTCGGTACGCCTCGAGACCGATCAGTAGTTGTTATCTTAATACGGCTTCTGTGATGATATTAGAACTCAGCCAATCAACATTCATATGTAACATCAAGCTACCAATACTTTACTATAGACCCGCCGGCCTTAAACCTATCTGCCCTTTACTAGACACCCGCCGACCTTGAAGCTATCTACCTCTTACTAGAAACCCGCCGGCCTTGAACCTATCTACCCCTTACTAGAGACCCGCCGGCCTTGAACCTATCTACCCCTTACTAGAGACCCGCCGACCTTGAACCTATCTACCCCTTACTAGAGACCCGCCGGTCTTGACCCTATCTACCCCTTACTAGAGACCCGCTGGCCTTGAATCTATCTACCCCTTACTAGAGACCCGCCGGCCTTGAACCTATCTACCCCTTACTAGAGACCCGCCGGCCTTGAACCTATCTACCCCTTACTAGAGACCCGCCGGTCTTGAACCTATCTACCCCTTACTAGAGACCCGCCGGTCTTGAACCTATCTACCCCTTACTAGTGACCGGCCGATCTTCAACCTACAAAGAGCAAAAATTAAAGTGTGAGATCCTGCTTCCAAGACCTGTCTGGCAATTTGATCTAAGATAATGCAGGATACAGGGATCAGGCCCGATTAATGCTCACATCCTCGTATGGTGGATTATCGTTAACCCACAACTCGGTTCACCTCTGTCTTTCTAATGTACTGTTAAAAAATACAATATCAGTCTTTTCTTACTTTAAAGGTAGGTCTTGTAGTAATGTCATTAATGGCTTTACTTTACAGGTAGGTTTTGTAGTAATGTCATTAAAGGCTTTACTTTACAGGTAGGTTTTGTAGTAATGTCATTAAAGGCTTTACTTTACAGGTAGGTTTTATAGTAATGTCATTAAAGGCTTTACTTTCGGGGAAAGTAATTTCTATACGTACGTGATCCAATAGTTACCGAACCATTTTATTACACATGACACCGTTTATGTTGTATTTTTTTTTAAATTTTAAATTTGGCTATCCCTAATTAATTAATTAATTAATTAATTAATAATAATAATAATAATAATAATAATAATAATAATAATAATAATAATAATAATAATAATAATAATATTTTAAAAAACACGAATGTAAAAATGAATGCTACTTCCTGACCAGAAGCAATATCTGTTATATTTATCCTCAAACTTCATTACGTATATTGAAATAGAAGTCCTGGAACATATTACCTTTCTTTAAATTATTCATAGTAATTTGAGAAATGCTGTAGTCAGTGCAAAATATCATGTCCATTGAATGATGAAAACGATATTGAGTCGAAGTATATTATTAATAATTCATATGCATTTTGCTGATAGCCGAACGCTCAGCATTGCAACATCAGATATATCTGGTTACAGTTTACGTATTTCTATCAACTCATACCAATATTCTGTCTGTACATTCTGAAAATATTTTCATGTAATACAAAGTAATTGTTACAATATTTTGTTTAGGCATGGTTCAAAATTTCCCAATATGATATAAATATTTCAGGCATTGAAATATATCTCAAGTAACTTAATATTTAAGGAAATTAAATCACAGCATAACTAATTTTTCTTTGATCTACCACACACACAATTTAAACAGAATACATGTATAGGCATGACTTCATCGAAGTTACATCAAATATCTACGTACTATGATAATGTTGAATGTCATTCTGAAACAATAGAAATATGAACATTATCGCAGAAGATTAACAACAACTGAATGATATTTGTAAGTACGATTATCTGGGAAAGCAACAGCAGGCTTGAATGTAGCTATTAATGAAAGAGAGAATAGACAATGATAGCTTGGTTTGAGTTGGTTTGCCATATAGCTATTGCTGACAGAGTGAATAGACAGTACATAATTTGGTTTGAGTTGGTTGGGTGTGTGTGTGTGGTTTTTGCTGAGGGGGCAGGGGACAGTTTTTATACACAAATTTAATGTAGCACATTACTGCCTAATATAAAAATTCATTAAAAATAAAATACATGAGTGAGGAAAAACAGGTCCTTAATTTTGGACATGTATACTAAACCAACACATAAGAATATCGTTCCACTTGATCTGACAAGTCAATGGGAATTCATAGAATAAACGTTTGATGCACCCCACCCTCAACTTTATAAATGTATATTTCATGTCCGTAGGGCAAGTTTGATAACACGTCATGTTCACAGTGCAAACACAAACTCTTCTCAAGGGTGATAAATTTGAAAAACATTATAACTTAAAAGTTTGATGCTATTCAAAACATTTGTCATCCTATCAGTTTTTAATTACCTTGAACCATCGTGTCTACTGCTATAAGTAGCTAGTTCTGCTTCCTAGCTGACTATTGGTATTTCACAAGCTACATTCCGTGCAGTGACTACACGAAGTGTACATGGCTAACATCAGTTTCAAGAAAAACACAAGTCGGAAAGACCAAATTCACAAATATATCCATATCTTTAATTATCATACACAATAATAGCTCAAAAAGTCACATAATACCCTTAAGTTAAGAAATTTGCCGAAGGCCAATATGAGAAAGTGTCCCCTAACACCTGATAGATTAGACGGTGAAAGGTATGGTCTAAATTGGTTGGTTGTGTATTTAGCGATTGCTGATAGAGAGAATAGACAGTGGATGGTTTGGTTTGAGTTGGTTTGGTATGTAGTTATTGCTGATAGAATAGACAATGGATGTTTTGCTTTGATTTGGTTTGGTGTGTAGATATTGCTGATATAACATACAGTGTATGGTTTGGTTTGAGATGGTTTGGTGTCTAGCTATTGTTGTTAGAATAGACAACGGATGGTTTGGTTTGATTTGGTTTGATGTTTATAAATTGTTGTTAGAATAGACACTCGATGGTTTGGTTTGAATTGGTTGGGTCTTTAGCTATTGCCAATATAGAGAATAGAAAATGTATGTTTTGCTTTGAGTTTGTTTGATATGTAGCTATTGCTGATAGAATAGACAGTGTATGGTTTGGTTTAAGATGGTTTGGTGTCTAGTTATTGTTGTTAGAATAGACAGTCGATGGTTGGTTTGAGTTGGTTGGGTCAATGACTGATCAATTTTTAAAGCTGCGTTAACATTACAAATTACACACACACACACACACACACACACACACACACACACACACACACACACACACAACTGTAGTTTAGAATGCAAGATCGGCAATATTTAAAACCATATGTCGTCGAATGAGAGACGTCTGTCGTACTGTTTCAATTAACAAAGGATCCAGAATTCTATATTCACACTAATGCTGGTTAATCATGATGATCGCACACTGATTATGGCTTGCGTCGTGTCGAAGTGACTTTAAAACTTGCCTGGAGATAAGTTTACACCCAAAAAAAAACTCATCTTAGAAAGTCCATGAAGTATTTATTTTTTTTTTTAAATTTTCTTCCATGTATGTTACTTTTTAGATAAATTAACGATTTTAGCGAGATACTCATTACGATAAATCTTAATTGTGGGCTGAAAGACTTTCCTAAGATTTATATACGCACGTCCCTCCTTCTTCCTTTCCCAGACTGAACGTATTATAAAATGACCTTGTTAATCTGTCTGTACTAAATTTAGCTTTAGCACATTAAACCCACGGACTCTTTCTTAACAATTTGCCTATATAAGGTAAATAATATAAGGACTTAATGCATAGAACATTAAAGGGTTAGGGTTAGGTAATTAAAATAAGGATTTAATGCATAGAACATTAAAGGGTTAGGGTTAGGTAATTAAAATAAGGATTTAATGCATAGAACATTAAAGGGTTAGGGTTAGGTAATTAAAATAAGGATTTAATGCATAGAACATTAAACGCAATTTTACTTATCAGGCAATAACATTAATTAAACGCACCTATTTGTAATTCTGGCATTTGTGTAACAATTAAACGCACCCATCTGTAGTTCTGGCATTTGTGTCGCTTGTAATGAAAATCGCAACATGAGGGACTTCTAAACAGAAAAAGGTTTAATTGAAGAATATATTTTGTATGCAGGTTGTGATTAATAGATTATACTCTGGCTATAAAAACGGATAAATAAAAGGGAAAGATTAAAATGGAGTTTAATTTCACACGTGTTGAATTTGTACAAGGATAAAAAAAATCTCTACGCAATATTAAGCAATAAGTTGACACTCTTTTCATCGTCCACTTCGAAAATAGTCTGATTCATTTAAAATATATATGTAGTCGTGCTTTCATCATATTTCTGTATGGCGTATTTCATCATATTTCTGTATGGCGTATTTCAATATGGCGTATTTCAGCATATTGCTGTATGTCGTATTTCAGCATATTTATGTACGGCGTATTTCAGCATATTTCTGAATGGCGTATTTCATCATATTTCTGTATGGCGTATTTCAGCATATTTCTGCACGGCGTATTTCAGCATATTTCTTTACGGCGTATTTAAGCATATTTCTTTACGGCGTATTTCAGCATATTTCTTTACGGCGTATTTCAGCATATTTCTTTACGGCGTATTTAAGCATATTTCTTTACGGCGTATTTCAGCATATTTCTGTATGGCGTATTTAAGCATATTTCTGTGGTGCAGATTTATACAGGGTATCATACCTGTGTGGTACAGATTTGTACAGGATATTATACCTGTGTTGTACAGATTTCTGCAATCATACCTGCTAATACATATTTCATACGTAAAACTGTTTAAATATTAGCAAGTGCTTAATTAGTGATGCGTGTTGTATCATGTTAACAGTTTATTGACTTATGAAAATACATTTCTTAAGTGTTATAAGTTTTATTAGCTATTAGTGTTGATGTACTAGGAAAATAATGTATGATTCGCCCAATTAGTGTTGATGTACTAGGAAAATAATGTATGATTCGCCCAGGTGTAAATCCATGTAAGATTTGAAAAACGCAGAACTTGGCCTATAATAAGTCGTTAACAAAATTAATACAATCATTTTTTAGATATTTTTTTTCATTTTTCTACCTAGCTGATTAAATTAAGTGAGTTAATTATATATTCAAATGCATCATCTCTCTTACTTATGATAGTCACTGACATGAACAAGTTTCCCACTAAAGAATTAGTATAAACTATACTGCATTTCCTAAGATTAAATAGTTGGATATTTTATGTAACAGAATAACAGAAGCTGTCTAATCGCACCTGTTGGCTTTGTCCTTTTGTGCAAACGTCAGGAGGCTAAAGTTACTAAATATTTTACAGAATATAATGCTGATTTATTTTTTATTCTATCAACACTCTTTTTTGGTTAGCAAATCTCACGGAAAAATCTGAGAAGATATATGAATGAGTTTTCAACGGGCTACAATATAATTGAGTAACAGTTGATTGACCCAGTTAGACCTGCAATTCCCATGACGTATATTGTTACATCATAAAAATTTTCAAATTTTTACATGTTAACTGTTGATGGATAAAGACATGTCATATCATGGACATATTGTGCTAGAGCGAATGCAATGGCCATGTCCTGTTGAATACCTAACTATAACTGTTGAATACCTAACTATAACTGTTGCATACCTAACTATAACTGTTGAATACCTAACTATAACTGTTGCATACCTAACTATAACTGTTGAATACCTAACTATAACTGTTGCATACCTAACTATAACTGTTGTATACCTAACTATAACTGTTGTATACTTAACTATAACTGTTGAATACCTAACTATAAATGTTGTATACCTAACTATAACTGTTGTATACCTAACTATAACTGTTGTATACCTAACTATAACTGTTGTATACCTAACTATAACTGTTGCATACCTAACTATAACTGTTGTATACCTAACTATAACTGTTGTATACCTAACTATAACTGTTGCATACCTAACTATAACTGTTGCATACCTAACTATAACTGTTGAATACCTAACTATAACTGTTGTATACTTAACTATAACTGTTGAATACCTAACTATAACTGTTGTATACCTAACTATAACTGTTGCATACCTAACTATAACTGTTGCATACCTAACTATAACTGTTGTATACCTAACTATAACTGTTGTATACCTAACTATAACTGTTGTATACCTAACTATAACTGTTGTATACCTAACTATACAGTTGTATACCTATATATAACTGTTGTATACCTAACTATAACTGTTGTATACCTAACTATAACTGTTGTATACCTAACTAGTTATGTATGACTGTAGTTTCAATATGGTTTATCACAATTTAGAAAATCCATTTAAAAGCTCTTATGCCGATGGAGTTAAATCTTGTAATCAGGTACATGTATATATTTTGGTTTAGTTTTTGGTGTTATGTGGCACGATAAACAAATAGGTTATTTATTGGAGTGGCAATAGGAGTCAAGTGCCGTGTCCTTGGACACACCACACCAACGTGGGCTGGTCCAATAATCAGACGTAGCCACTCTTTTTCGGTCGCTAATTCGGCTTGCTCAGATTTTTCCGAATGTTTTTCATTATGTTTGTAAATAAGCGCCATTATGCCTTGTATCTACAAGACTTAATTCTTGATTTTCATACAAGTAACATTCAGTTTTTCAATATTTATGTCAACATAGCTTTCATTGCTCCTGGTAATATGTATGACTTGTGTTATCGTATCCATTCTTGGTGTTCCGAATGCTGAATTGGAAGACCAAATCTGAGTTGTGGCGGCGGTATGAAATCTTGGTATCTCTTTGGTGAATGTTCTTCCTTATAATTTTTTGTTTCTAATTACTATCTTAATTCACATTATCTTAATTGCGTTCGTATCATACAATATTATTCATAACCAGTTGTTAGACAAGTGGAAATTTATATTTCTTTCATCAAATCTAGTGTTACCTTTAGTTACCTTAACTAAGCAATCAACATAAACATGTTTTGTTATTCAATATTTAAATACGTTTCTGGCGTAAAAAGATATTTTGGAAACAGGACACTTGAAGGAACAAGACATTTGAAGCCTTAGAATACGTAACTTTATAAAACTGTGTAATACAAGATGACGACGTGGTTTTTTTCATATCTTTTCTAGCCTTACGGATCTGGTAATAATGTCCAAAGTGTTTCAATATTTTAAATGCGCTAACTAAACAATGTTCTTTCCCTTTTCCAAATTTATATCCAGCTGACAGAGGATTATTTTATCAGAACTTACTTAGCCATTTTGGAAACACGTTTTGTGGGATGAAAATATAATTAAAAATGTAATACAATGCACCCAAACATTCTAAAACAAGGAGATCTAAATAGCTTACAAACTCTATCGAAACGACAGACACATACGTACAATATACATGTTTTGGAATTTTATTTTGATAAATATTTACAGTTACAGCTTACTGATACAAGGAACGAACAAAAAGCCAGAACGATATGAAAAACATTAATGTAAACATTTTCTGATACATATCTTTTTAAAAGCTGTAGGTATTATAGTTTTTAGTTCCTTAGACGATCATATCCGCCTTATTTAATTTCTGCTGCAGCCTCTTTGTGCAACTGCTTTATTCGTTTGATGGCGTACATTTCCTACATCCTTTCTGGGATAATTGGCAATGGTTAGATTTACGCTGAATTTAAATGGAATCAAGTCGTTTCGAAACAAAGAAATTTGTAATACTTCTGTCGCGCGTACTGTACTTTCAATTAAAGTTGTCATCATTTCACAGACGCGATCTATGCTTTGACTTTACAATGTAATATCGGCCCGTTACGCTTTCCAGATAGTCTCCATTGTCATTAACGGAATTACAAGACCGGAGATTCATAACCATTATGGCTTTATCAAATACTTCTGTCAGACTTTATGAAGTACTGAAGTGTCCTGAAATTATAAAGGACAGCATAGAAGATCAATCAGAAAGTTCTTCAGCGATGCTAGATCTACCAATCTGTTAACTAAGCAACGGTTTTCAGCATTGGCTATAATCTTGCATTTAGAAAAAAATATAGGAAAAAAATCATTGCTTGTTAACTAGGGTGGAAAGAAACCATTAGAAATTGTAAAAGGAAAAAATCATTGCTTGTTAACTTGAGATAGAAAGAAACCGGTTTAAACTGTAAAAGGAAATCATATATATATATATATATATATATATATATATATATATATATATATATATATATATATATATATCATCCCCTATAAGAACATTTATCTTAAAATCCTAGCTCATGCAATTCACGGAACATAATCTGTAAGAACATAACGACGTAAGAATTTTAATAGCGTTTCTGAACACTATATTACATACATTGATTAAATAAATGACAACTCAGAAAAAGCAAAACCTTCCAGTGTTTTTGATGTGAAGAAATATGATCTGTTCGTGTGTGTACATATATATATATATATATATATATATATATATATATATATATATATATATATATATATATATATATATATATATATATATATATATATATATGAGATTTATCCATTTAGTACAATCATGTGACAGTACCGATATATTTTTTTGGTGGGGGTGTCAAAATCGTGGGAGTAGACCTTAATACTGTATTAAGTATTAATAAGTATATAACTACAGACTCATCCTGGTGGATTTAAAAACAATAACGAACAGACCATAACAAGGATTGGACAGAATGAACAGAGGGACTACGGATCGCGCTGTTTATTTTCAAAGAGCTTGTGGCATTTGCCATCCGAAGACATGCGATGGTCGTACTCCGAAACGATATTAAAAGGACTCGGTAATGTGCTTTATCTCAAGAGGGAATTAAAGGGTAATGAAACATGTTTATGCTTGTCTTGCCAGGCTTTGATGAAGTCATTGTAAATTTATCACATGTACATCATCTTATGTGATGTTAGGGGGCTCAGCAAATGCAATTAGTCACTCAACGTTCTTTATGTGTACACGTGTAACCTAATCTGTAACAATCTCTCGTCATGGTGCATTCATCGCAGTAAAGCACAGAAATCCATCACTTGTTCTGCCACATTAATTTTAGGATCGCAGTAATCTCTGTACATACTTCCATTTTCATCTGCCTCCCAGAGTGCTGAAATTTTATTCTTTTTCATTCTTTCTTTCATTTATTCGAACAATAACTTATTCGTTATTTTTTTCTGTCTGTCTAGTTTTTTCCTTGAGTTTAATATAACTGCACAAATAATTATCACCGTGTCAGGGGGATATATTCGCATACCCTCCGTCGAGACGTGAAATAGAATATCTTCTTCTCCAAGACCGTTAGGTGAAAATTTATGAAACTTTGTAACGATATTGTACGTGAGTTTACCAACTGTAAGTGTGGCTCATCCCTGACTCCCACCAATGATGTCCTTAAGAGATGACCAAACTTTATATATATATATATATATATATATATATATATATATATATATATATATATATATATATATATATATATATATATATATATATATATATACTAGCAAGTACCCGGCATGCGTTGCAATGCCACTCAAAGAAAGAAAGTGTTTGTGTTTTAATCCTGGCATGCATTGCAATGCCACTGTTTCCAATCTTGCTTTTATATATATATATATATATATATATATATATATATATATATATATATATATATATATATATATATATATATATATATATATATATATATATATATATATATATATATATATACACACACAAGATGGATTTTTCATTATGACCCCTAATTTACTGTCCTGGGGCTGGTGTGCGTGTGCATGTGTGCCTGCGTATATGTGTGTGTGTGTAGAGAGAGAGAGAGAGAGAGAGAGAGAGAGAGAGAGAGAGAGAGAGAGAGAGAGAGAGAGAGAGAGAGAGAGAGAGAGAGAGAGAGAGAGAGAGAGATCTGACGTGGCATAGTATGTAGTGATTTGTGTGGGTAGAGTAAGATTGCAATAATGAAGTTTGCGATGTAGTGAAAGTTCATCTGTGCGGGCTTTTTCTGCCTATGCAATAAATTGTCATCACTTTACATTAGCGATAGTATATATGTCTTTAATCTATTTGCATCCTCCAGTTTGACAACACAGTTTGCTAGCGGAACGTGAAGTGCAAGTAATTTTACGTTGTCTAAAACAAACCTTGGCCGAGAGAAAATGGAAACCTATACTGTTAATATAGTTTTATTTATTATGTTTTAGATCAATAAGAAGGTTCTATTCATCAGTCTTGTTCTGCTTACTCAAGCAAGCCAGATATTCCATTCAGTCAAACAAAGAGTATCCTAGTCACCATAGTATATAGTGTTTACTCTTCCATTTTGAAATTGAATCCGGAAACTGAATACAAAGTTAATTCGGATCTCAAATTGTACGGACACATTTTAACTCCAAATTACTTCGGCTCACATCCTTTCATCATCAAGTTCGGCGATCAATAACCCGTTCCAGAGGTTTGCCTATATTTGCATGGCTTCACTGCTTCATATGATTTTGACGTCAGCTGGAAAATAGTGTTCCCTTGGGATTGACATCCAGGCTTTTTGCAAAATATATGGAAAACATAAGATACATCGTAAAATAACATCAATAAAACATTAATATGTTAGTTACAGGCATCAATGAACTAATTGCCACTGGGCTTCCATTGTAAAGTCATGCCACTGTTATTCATTAGAAATTTACACTGCATCTTCTGACTTCAAAACTCTCTCTCTCTCTCTCTCTCTCTCTCTCTCTCTCTCTCTCTCTCTCTCTCTCTCTCTCATACACACGCGAGCGCTGTCCTATCATAAAAACATTAATGTATTGAAGTGGTCTTGATTGTCCTCTTGTAGTTGTTGTAGGGTTTAACGCCATTTTTCAGCACACGATAGGCTATACATGGCAGCCAGTATTAATGGTGGAAGAAGAACCTGGGAAACCCCCTGGAAAGAACCACCGACCCACGAGAAGCTACTGGCATGCTTTCTCGCATATCCGCATTGGCAGAATCTGTGACTCGAAACCACGCAGACAGAGATGAGATGACAGTGATCCGTAACGGAGAGAGCTTTAGGATTGTCCTGATATGACACAATGATGCAATCCAGAATATCTAGGATGAGTTCACAATAATTCAGAGTGGTTTGTATTAATCCAAAAGTCAATGATTATTTCCAATGAATATTTAAAAACTTAATTCCTCTTGAATTATATCTGACAGACTGATCTAAAACAGGAATGCATTATTTGTTTATAAAATCCTTGTTTATACACATTTGCACCTTACTTGCATCGTAATGGAATTTGAAGACTTGCAATGGAAATAAAAAAGCTAGACTAACTGTAAACAGGGCCGGCGCTTCCACTAGGCGAACTAGGCAATCGCCTAGGTCGCTGGGCTAAGGGTTTATTTCATGATGGGCGGGTGGGAGAGGGCGTGAGTGGAAGGGGGCCGCCAGATATTTGATCTCGCCTAGGGCACCAAAATGCCTTGCACTGGCGCTGACTGTAAACAAGACCTGTCTTTGAATTTTGCTACATTACTATTCTTGCTACATAAATATCCTGTTAGAACTTACAAACTTGGACAAAAGCTTGCTATGTAAACATTTTGCTTTCAATTTAAGATTTTGGGCATAAGTGAAGTACACCATATACATTATATAAAGGACATTCAATCTGCACTTTTACATGGTACGAAATATTTTTTTCCAGTTTATTATTTTGATAACATCATTGGTTATGTAAAGGTGAAAATAAATAGTTTGCTAATATGGTATTTTACGCTACAGTGTTATCTGGTGCAGAGTCTGGTGCCCAGGCTATATGTGTCAAGTGCCTTGTTTTAGGAGGTACCATGGTAGCCGATCATGAGTGATCCATTGGTGGGATTCCAACCTCGTGTCCACCATGTTAAATACTGTCCCACTGCGGATTTTTCCTGTATTTCTCGCTTCTTACTACATGAGTAACTATCTGACGTATTCTATATCCCTAATTCCTGTGGTTCTCTTTGTTCTTTAATAGAAAATTCTATCTAAAGAAGATGCAAATATGAAGTCCACGATTTGTACAGAATACTTAAATGCACTGATGACAATGATTAAATTTAAGATTTGCAAGTTGTCCAGTGGCACTAGTGTACCTCCATCCGTAGTGTAAAAGTTGTTTCAGTGGCACTGGTGTACCTCATTCCGTGATGTAAAAGTTGTTTCAGTGGCACTGGTGAACCTCCAACCGTAGTGTAAAAGTTGTTTCAGAGGCACTGGTGTACCTACATCCGTAGTGTAAACGTTGTTTCAGTGGCACTGGTGTACATCCATCTGTAGTGTAAACGTTGTTCCAGTTGCACTGGTGTACCTCCATCCGTAGTGTAAAAGTTGTTCCAGCTGCACTGGTGTACCTCCATCCGTAGTGTAAAAGTTGTTCCAGCTGCACTGGTGTACCTCCATCCGTAGTGTAAACGTTGTTTCATTGGCACTGGTGTACCTCCATCCGTAGTGTAAAAGTTGTTTCAGTGGCACCGGTGTACCTCCATCCGTAGTATAAAAGTTGTTTCAGTGGCACTGGTGTACCTCCATCCGTAGTGTAAAAGTTGTTCAGTGGCACTTGTGTACCTCCATCCGTAGTATAAAAGTTGTTTCAGTGGCACTGGTGTACCTCCATCCGTAGTGTAAAAGTTGTTCAGTGGCACTTGTGTACCTCCATCCGTAGTGTAAAAGTTGTTTCAGTGGCACCGGTGTACCTCCATCCGTAGTATAAAAGTTGTTTCAGTGGCACTTGTGTACCTCCATCCGTAGTGTAAAAGTTGTTCAGTGGCACTTGTGTACCTCCATCCGTAGTATAAAAGTTGTTTCAGTGGCACTGGTGTACCTCCATCCGTAGTGTAAAAGTTGTTCAGTGGCACTTGTGTACCTCCATCCGTAGTATAAAAGTTGTTTCAGTGGCACTGGTGTACCTCCATCCGTAGTGTAAAAGTTGTTCAGTGGCACTTGTGTACCTCCATCCGTAGTGTAAAAGTTGTTTCAGTGGCACCGGTGTACCTCCATCCGTAGTATAAAAGTTGTTTCAGTGGCACTTGTGTACCTCCATCCGTAGTGTAAAAGTTGTTCAGTGGCACTTGTGTACCTCCATCCGTAGTGTAAAAGTTGTTTCAGTGGCACTGGTGTACCTCCATCCGTAGTGTAAAAGTTGTTCAGTGGCACTTGTGTACCTCCATCCGTAGTGTAAAAGTTGTTTCAGTGGCACCGGTGTACCTCCATCCGTAGTATAAAAGTTGTTTCAGTGGCACTGGTGTACCTCCATCCGTAGTGTAAAAGTTGTTCAGTGGCACTTGTGTACCTCCATCCGTAGTGTAAAAGTTGTTTCAGTGGCACCGGTGTACATCCATCCGTAGCATAAAAGTTGTTTCAGTGGCACTGGTGTACCTCATTCCGTGGTGTAAAAGTTGTTTCAGTGGCACTGGTGTACCTCCATCCGTAGTGTACAAGTTGTTTCAGTGGCACTGGTGTACCTCCATCCGTAGTGTAAAAGTTGTTTCAGTGGCACTGGTGTACATCCAACTTTAGTGTAATAGATGTATTGGCATTTGAGTTGACTTATTGCAAGCCTATCAATTCCAGACTATTTTGTCTTGTGTTATATGTGAGACGAACAATCTTGGTTGGTTGCCTGATAGGGATATTTAGACTTTGTCTTCCCATACATTTGGGGATTTGTCCTACTCTCAGTTTTCAGGTGGCCCGGTTTAAAACGGTTTTCCTAGCCCCTCTCAATCCTAGTGAAGAATTTAGTTGACATTCTGACATAAAAGTCAATGTCAAATGATATACTGTAACGGTTTAACCAGCGTATCTGGTTGGTGCTTCTAGTCACGTGATATTCGATTCTTCATCGCGAAAGTTAGATTTTGTACCCGACTCCCGTTAAAGTCGATTAAACCAAATGTATGCTTACCTTTCATAGATTTTAATGGCAGTAATTTGTGAACAAAAAGGGATTTGTCTAATACTAAAATATAATTCAATAATATTTTTTGAACGATTTATCGCCTAATATTTAACGAAAATGTATATTTCATAAAAGACAACTTTAATATTTCCTTGAAGAAATGTAAACAAATACATCCGAAACCATTAGTGAATAAGAAGCATCATTTTTTTTATTTGACTGGTTTGCCAGTTTTTCCGGATATTTTATAAGGTCCTTTTATTCTCACTACCCATAATATTCAATCGGAATGACATCATCTGTGATTATTTATTGTACTGATTAATATTAACAAACATTTCGCACATGGGACTTGGAATCGTAATGAATATTAATACGAAAAGAAAATGCGCGTATTCTAAGTCAGCTAATGTTAATACGCAAAAGACCATGCATATATTCGAAGCCAGCTAATGCTAATACGCAGAGACCATGCCCATATTTGAAGTCAGCTAACGTTAATACGCAAAGACCATGCGCTTATTAGAAACCATCTAACATTAATACGAAAAGACCATGTGCATATTCGAAACCAGCTGATGTTAATACGCAAAGACCAAATTTTTTGGAGTATACAACTTCTCACTTTTGTGTTACAGCCTATATGCGTAATCAAAAGAAGAAACTATTTCGGAACCAATTCATGTTTTAAATAATTCGCGCACACACACACACACACACACACACACACACACACACACACACATACGGGTAGTATCAAGGATAATATTAATCATTTCATATGGTTATATTGTTCAGTACAAATTACATTCAGATTACACATCCAATCTATGTGAAAGAATTTCGACACAAAATCTATTCAACACTTGTTTATTGATCTCCTATTTCAGAAAATGGGAATCAATCTCGTATCTATCCTTGGAGCCATCACTGTTATGCTTCTTATAGCAGAAGCGCTGACCCTTCCCGTTGACATCCCACAAGCAAACGGCGAGCAGGTAAGATCGTCATGATATATAGAACACATATCACCAGAATACACACACACACACGCACACACACACACACACGCACGCACACATACGTGTGTGTGTGTGTCTGTACCACTGTGTGTCTGTGTGTTAAGTTTATATATTCATTTGGATTTTTAACTGACAAAAGATGAAAATGAATTTTAATTGAGATACTTTTGTAATGTGTTTATTATTCTGTTTCTAGAATAGAAACTGCTGTTTCAATGCCTTCCACTTCTCAACTGAGCCTTAAAAAAAAACGTCCTGCGATATATTATACCTTCCAAACTAAATACGTACAAATTAGGATATACCTATTTTAAAATTAAACAAAAACGAAAACAACTCAGCCTTGACACAATCAAGCACTTTCCATCACTATAACTTTACGCTAATTATTTACTGGTCAGCCAATGATTGTGACGTTGTCAATTTGGCGTTGTCCAAAACTATTTGCATAATTCATACTTTTTAAATAATATTGTACTCAAGAGAAATGTGTACTTTCTATATCCACTGACCGGTTCTAACAAACGTTTTTACTCTCAAATAACGTCAAAGTACAATATAAAATACGTCTGAAAACGTGATGTTACAGCAAGAACACAGCAAATAAGAATGGCATTAAAATATGAATGAATCTGACTGCGCATTTCTCTCCTTATTTACACCTTCTACTACTCCTATATTTCACAACATACTGACCGATCATACTACTCAATAAATATTTCGAAATATCTAGTAATGTGACCTAGCCCATCCAATGGGAAATCACTTAAGTATTATAGAACAGTCCAAACCCGACTAGCAAATTAGAAATGAGTACAAAAATGTCAATTATTATTATTAAGATATTATTTGTAATTGGCAACATATAGGTAAGCATCTATTTGTAATTCCTTTGTAATTATACGTTCTTAATGTATATGTAAGCATCTATTTGTAATTCCTTTGTAATTATACGTTCTTAATGTATATGTAAGCATCTATTTGTAATTCCTTTGTAATTATACGTTCTTAATGTATATGTAAGCATCTATTTGTAATTCCTTTGTAATTATACGTTCTTAATGTATATGTAAGCATCTATTTGTAATTCCTTTGTAATTATACGTTCTTAATGTATATGTAAGCATCTATTAATAATTCCTTTGTAATTATACGTTCTTAATGTATATGTAAGCATCTATTTATAATTCCTTTGTAATTATACGTTCTTAATGTATATGTAAGCATCTATTTATAATTCCTTTGTAATTATACGTTCTTAATGTATATGTAAGCATCTATTTATAATTCCTTTGTAATTATACGTTCTTAATGTATATGTAAGCATCTATTTATAATTCCTTTGTAATTATACGTTCTTAATGTATATGTAAGCATCTATTTATAATTCCTTTGTAATTATACGTTCTTAATGTATATGTAAGCATCTATTTATAATTCCTTTGTGATTATACGTTCTTAATGTTAATAAAACATAACCTAGTCACGTAGGCAAAATCTAACTAAAACACAATGTACAGCCGTGTATAAAAATTAAAAATGAGATACATTCATGTACCAGGAATGCATATAGATATACATAACATACATATACATAACATTGTAAAGAAAACGAAAGATTTTATACAATAACGACTTCTTTTACATTTTTGTCAAATATGCATATGCCAATATAGTTATGTGCAATCACGTTATCATTTCCTCTGATGCATTTGATGTAAATGTTGCATCATTAAAATCCGCCCTGATAGTCTCTGATTTTGGTTATTCATTAATGAGAGTACTGTGATCACTGGTTACCGGAAAAAAGAGCTGAACTAATGCACATTTAAAAATGTTGCTAAGCAAGTATCAAAGCCAAACATTCCTTCTCAATTATGGAATACATTCCTTCTCAATTATGGAATATATTCCTTCTCAATTATGGAATACATTCCTTCTCAATCTTAAATATGGCCTTTTATTTTTTTGGACTTTTTACACTTGTCAGATCAATGAAACGTAGATTTCATACGCAACAAATTTATCAAAGTTTCAGCAATTATTGGAAAGATTGGAGCAAACTTTCCGATAATATTCTGTCTACCCAACGATCATATCGCTCTTTACTAAGGAATCCAGATATAGCTTTGACTTTAACTTCAACATGTTCAACTTGACTTTGTTCCATAATATGTCCTAAGAATATGACGCAATTACGACAAAACTCTTTTTTTTTTATCTACTTATTAGTTAGATTTAATTCACAGACTAGGACCCGAGATCTCAAAATAATATAAAACTGGAGTTGGAAATCGATATTTGGAGTTACAGTTTTTACTCCACTGAGTATTGGATCTCAAGAATGGACCTCGGCTTGCTTTCTAGTGATTCTTCCCCGAGTTCGAAAATTCCGCTCTCAACTCGTTATTTTACTTGAGTCGAGCTACACGTTAGGTCATTTGACGCTCTTCAGCGAGGAGGTGAGAAGAGGTGCAAGTACCTGTCACGCGTATCCAGGTTTCACTGGATAGTTTTTGTTTGGCAAATTTACATCCGACGATAACCTATTGCAGAAAAACAATAAAAACTGTTACATTAAAGATGCTTGTAAGATTCTGACTGAGGTATTAAAGTTAATTCCCTATGCAAGTGGTGGTTTTTGTACTGAACCAGCACTGCCACCAACCCCTCTTTTTACATTAATTTTTTATAGGAAAGAGCTATTTGAATATTTTCCTAAGACAAGACAGCTAAAAGAATCAACATGTGCCTTATGCATGAATAAAGTTCACTAGTACTGTAACAAATTAGCACACTTTGCATCACCCCTCAACCATTTAGACTTTTATATATTTACCTCAGTATAAGACACATGTAAGTGTCTGTTCATTCGGATACTTACATGTGTCCGAATAAACAGTTGGCTATTCTTTTGCCGCCCAAGTTATGCATTTGATCTCCAATGCTAGTATAACTGTGACAGGCAGCCACCAACAAGCAAATTCATTCCCAAGTTTAACTCAAAGTAAATGTAAACCACATTACAGATTTAGCTTATGTTTGAATTTAAAATGCTAGTATTGTGATAATTAGGCTCATGACGTCTACCTTAAAAATTAGGGAGGTGTCAAAATACGAAACTATCCAGTGAAACCCCAATGTCCATAATCATGGCGTTCGTCACGAGAGATATGATTCTTGCACAAAAATTAAGACACGAAGAGCAAGACATTATTATTAACAGAAATTTAGGAAAGAGAAACTGCACTTTTTGTAAAATTCAAGAGGAGTCAGCGGGGTCATTTAAGTAAAAGAAAAAGCGTGGGACGAAGTTTCAAAGTTGATTAATGCTTACGTACTATATACATATATTGCCGTACTATTTATTAGACTAAAAGATTATTTTAGAAATGATTTCACATTGGAACACATTAAATTCTATAGAACACACAACTAAAACATAAAACAACTTATGCACAAAATTCTTTTGAATGTTAACAATGCACTACGGAGATCAGCTCCGAAAAATATATCTCATGTCGATTTGTGGCATATTATCACATGTATAAAACAAATTTAACCATACCAGATTGTTGTTTTCTTATAAGCTATTTGAATATTTGAATATTATCATTTTTATTGTTATCAGTTAATCCTGATGTCATGTGATTTGTGGAATGTATTCATGTGTCGGTCGCCTAAAGCGTCAATGTATAGTCATGGCGGCCATATTTATAGCTTACTTCTAATCCGACTCGATTTAAAAAAAACTCAACTCGAGTTCTAGTCAGAAACTTGACTCTGATTTTCCAATCATCTGCAACAAGGCTTTCAGTTACTAGGGGATTAACCACGACCTTATCTCCAACTATTGTGTTCCAAGAGTTGTTATCGCCGAGGATGGATATGGGAGATAAGCACCCACTTCCCTTGGAGACAAAAACCAATGGCTTGCATCTGATAGAGCCTCTAACAACCAAATCCAGCTCGAGGTCTTCGCGAGTCGCTTAACTAAGCCCGGCGGAACCTGTTTAAATGGACTGGAGAAGGCAAGTTTCTGGCGCCTCAAAACCAGACGTGTTGGGTAGATGATGCTCATTAACATTGGGTGGTCGCCAGTCTAGGAGAAGATAAGCTCTGACTTCAAACATTCGCTGCCTTGCACCTATGGGTTTGTAACGGGGCGTTTCGGTATCAAGCGTTATTAGTACAATATTGCACAAGTCCCTGGTCAGAGGTATTACGCAACTTGGAAAAACAACACTCGAAACCGCCTCCCGCTAATACTCGTTATCTAAGGAATGACCTCTACGGTGTGATTTGCCCGGTTAGAATGGATATTGTAATCTGAGACGGTATCCTGAACAAAGACAACTCACGAGCCCCCGTAAAGATAAATAAAGAATTTAATAAAAAAGAAAATCAAAAGAAAGACACAGTAAATTACACTTTCTTTCCTTCTGAATACACTTAGTTCAGACACATTAAAACCGAAGTTTAAAATACTAGATACATTAATTAAATTTCAAACATTAATAATAATAGATGAATTTAGCCGTTAATAGCTGATAGCAAATTTCATCACGAAATCGAGTGTGCATTAACATTGGACTGCTTGGGAAATTCACAATGACCAGTTCATCGACTGGTTTTACCTTCTGCGTGCGTCACGACTTTAACTTGCCCTTTGGTTGAACGTGGGATTCCACAACTCTGACTTCTAACTTCTTTTCCCTCCTTGAATCTCGACTCCTCGTTTTTTCTCTCTCTTCAACCAAACTATTTTCCTTGTGTTTTTGGCGTCTTACAATCGTTCCAAATTCAGTTTTCTTTCCTGGAACCACAATATTTTACGAACGTCTCTTCCTAAAGTCCGTTCGGAGTCTTCTACTGCGTATTTTCGGAATTAATGATACTGACCCTCTCTTGCAGAGGTAATTCCTAGACTGCTAAAATTCATGTGGTTCGGAGTATATATTCCCTTCACTATTAGGGATCAACCCACCCCTCTGATTCCACATTTGACCAATCGGAATAAATACTATTCCTACAGACATTTGGAAAACTGCCTATCAAGATGCCAAAAATGCCACCTGGGGTTGAAATAACACCCTACCATTTCTCTCAATCACTTTTTGACAGTTCAACGTGCGAATTTCGTCCTTCAGGCCTGTCATACACCTAGTTCGGTTCTACTATAAACATAGTACCAATGTGACCCAGTTAGGTAAACATTCCTTCGTCCAAACTCTACTCCAAGACAGTTAATTGTCGGCTAGACTAAGAATTAATTAATGGATTTCACTGACGAAAAATTTGGCACTTGACATTACCCCCTTGTTAAGAGTAAAATTGGTATTTTTACTCTCCCAAATTTTTCGGAGAACTATTCTGCTCCAGTTACATGTCCTTAGGTGACCTATTCACCTCACACATCCCTAACCGACTTAAACAATCCGCTCCTACATTATCCCTACCTTTGATGTACCGCACTTGAATCTGATACTGTTGTAGAAACAGTGACCATCTCATTAATCGACCGTTAGTTAATTTCGCCTGGGCCAAATACGCCAGCGGTTGGTGATCTGTTTCCAAAGTAAACTTCCTACCATACAGATAACGTTGGAACTTAGTTATTCCAAAGATGATCGCCAAGCATTCTTTCTCAGACACTGAATAGTTAATTTCCGCAGTTGACAGTTTTCACCTACCATACGCAACTGGGAATAAGCTTCCCTCGTGTTCTTGCAATAACACTGCACCTAAACCTTTATCACAAGCATCTGTCCTCAAAACAAAATCCCGTGTCACGTCAGGCAACTTAACTAAGGCGTCTGACGTGAATCTGTCTTTTAGCGTCTGAAATGCACGTTCACACGCGTCTGTCCATACTACTTTGGTCGGCGCTTTTTTCCGAGTCAAGTCAGTCAATGGACTCGCAATAGCACTAAAATTTGCATCATATCTCCTATAGTACCCTGCCAAACCTAAAAAAGATCGAACTTCAGTCTTAGTAGTCGGTCGTAATACGTCCCTAAGTTGTTTGACCTTCGAACTCTCGGGGGTTAACGTGTCCTCGCTGAGGGTATGTCCTAGGTAGTCTAATTGTCTGAACCCTATATGGCACTTCGATGGTCGTGCGGTCAGTCCGGTTTGTCGTAGTCGTTCTAAGACGTTCTTCAGCAAAAGTATGTGTTCTTCCCATGTAGCTGTAGCTAATAGAAGATCGTCCATGAAGTTAAGAAACTCCCTTCCCCCGCAATGGTTCAAGGAATTTCCGCATCATACGGGTGAAGACACTGGGCGCATTCTGCACCCCGAATGGCATGACTACCCACTGGTAAGTCCCATCTGGAGTTGCAAAGGCGAGTTTTGCTCTGTCTTCACTACGGACTGGAATTTGCCAGTATCCTTTGGACAGATCAATTTTTGAAAAATATTTTGCATGGGTTGCTCCTGCGAAAATGGACACAGGGTCAGGTAAAAGTTCTACCTGGAATTCTGTGATTCGGTTTAACTTTCGGTAGTCGACACAAAATCTGTGTGTCCCATCCTTCTTCTGGACCAGTACAACAGGAGAACTATACGCCGACTCGCTTGGTTCGATAATACCTAAGTCTAACATCGTTCGGACTTCCTTGCGGACCGCTTCTAATTTCGCGTACGGCAACGGATATGGTCTTAACTTCACTGGGTTCTCGTCCAGCAGCTTCAAAGAGAACTCCTCCAGCTCTGTCTTCCCAGGTTTCTCTGTTAAGACGCTCGAATATTCTTGAAGTACCGACTCCACCTCTTTACGTTGGTCTGACGTTAACGTAACGCCAAGTGTAACATCGACGTAGGTTTCCTCCCTCGTCAACGGACAACTAGGGAGTACTTCCGCCTGCCCGGCGTTGTCGTCGGGTTCTTCCGTTACGACGGTAGCCACCACGAACTCCGTGGGTGGTTCTCGCACACGGTAACGCTTCAGAAGATTCACGTGGAACAACTTGTCCTTATCCCCTACTCAGATACGGTAGTTCTGTCCACCTTTCTCCTCTGTTACAACAAATGGTCCCCTCCATGAGACTTGCAGCTTGTTGTGCTCTAATGGCAACAACAACAACACCTTGTCACCCACCTCAAAGTGACGTTTTTTCGCCTTTTTGTTGTAGTACTTCGCTTGACGTCCCCTTGCGTCGCAGAGATTTTCTTGAGCCAATTTACAAACTTCTTCCAGTTTGTTACGCAAGTCGACAACATATTGGTATGTTGTACGCACTTCTTCGGATGCTTGCTCATCCGTCCATAATTGTTTCAGTACAGCCATGGGCCCCCTTACCGTCCGCCCATAAACTAACTCAAAAGTGAAAAACCCAAATTTGCCTGCGGTACTTCTCGATACGCAAACAGTATCGTCAGAAGGTATCGATCCCAATCCCTAGGTCGACATTCACATAACTTCTTCAAAGCTTGTTTCAATATCCCATTGAAACGTTCTACCAACCCATTACACTGCGGGTGGTACGGGGTAGTCGTCAGGTGTCTAATGGAGAGTAATCTATTTACCTCTTCCATCACCTGGCTCACGAACTGCGTCCCTTGGTCGGTCAGTATCTCGTCTGGAACTCCGACTCTCGACCACACCCCTAACAAGGCCTCAGCCACCGTGACTGAGTCAATGGTTTTCAAGGCCACTGCCTCCGGGTACCGGGTAACGTAATCTACGACCGTTAATATATATCGATTTCCACTTTCTGCCGCCGGCTTAATCGGACCTACTAAATCCGTTGCCACTCTCGAGAAAGGTTCGTCAATTAGTGGGGTGGTTCCTAGTGGCACTGGGCGATGGGAGGTCTTCGGTGCCACTCGCTGACACTTGTCACATGACAAACAAAACCTCCTCACATCCCCATGCACACCTGGCCAATAAAACTTCCTCACCAACCTATCTCTGGTCTTAGCCACGCCCATGTGGCTTCCGAGAAGACCCTCATGTGCTAACCTAAGCACTTCGTCGCGCTTCCCTACGGGTACCACAACTTGCTTAAACGTATACACCCCTTTCTTGGCGTACCGATACAAAATACCGCGTTTTGTTGCGAACTTAACCTCGCCGTCTGGCAATTTCCGTACGGACCCGTCCGTCGCGTACCTACGTACCTTGTCAAGAGACACATCTTCCTTTTGAAGCTTCTCTAACTCACCAGGTACCAAAATGTCTATGGACGAAGTCACGGATCTTAGCGGCATCGACCCTGACCTTCGCTTCATAGCCTCGTCTCCACTAACCCGACATGTATAGGGTTACACGTCATAGGGTTAGGTTGGGGCAACACATACCTACACCCTAATATTACGTCATGAGACAGTCCCGACAAACACGCTGCTTGAATTCGCCCTTTTACATATGGCGAATCAAGGTCTATGCTAACGACCGGAAGCGAATCCTTTGTCCTGTTAGCAAACTGGACTTCCACCGTCTCACCTGTATAATCTCCAGGTTTAACGTATCTACGACCTACCAAGGCCGGGTAGCTACAGCCGGTGTCATACAGTACCGTGGCTTCCACACCATTTACCGTAGCCTTCGCTACATTCGTAGACTCCACTGTTTTCCTTTTCTTAACAGTATTCGGAGTTACTGAATTAACCGTTGTCGGACGATACTTTCTACAGTCCTTGACAACATGACCTGGTTTATTACAGCCATAACACACTGGCTCACCTCTTCTACCCGAGGTATCCCTATCAACCCCTTGAGTCTTTCCCGACCCACGGAAATGTACTTGGTTGGGATTTCCGGCCCCTGGCCTCCCACCATTCTGACCATTTCGTCTCTGGGGTGCCACCTCAGTGGTCTTTCTGTGCTCACTGATTCCAGGTCGGTCCCTACCATTCCAAGTAGTTGGACGCGCATGCGCGCTCTCATAGCGCTCGGCCATTACGCTTTTCTCATCCAAAGTTGAGAATTCGCGCTCCGCCAAAAACACAATTAAATCTTTTCTGTAGGTACTTAACACGTGTTCTTTTAAAATCTCTTCGCGTATACCTTCGTACGTTAACGCGGTGCCAGACATTTTCATCCATTTATCAAAAATCACGCGCACTCGACTGTGAGATTGCGCGTGTGTTTCGGTAGCCCGTTTTGACGATTCCCTAAAATGTTTCCGAAACGTTTCCGCTGACAACTCATAGTGGCGAAGTAAAGCTTTCTTCAGCGCGTCATAATCGTCTATCTCGGTTGGGGTCATGATGTGGTACAAATCTTTCGCCGCCCCCTGCAAAAAGGCTGAAATATTGATGGTCCACTGGTCCTTAGGTATTTGGTGGACCAGGGCCAACTTTTCAAACTGCGTCAAAAAGTTGTCAATTATTTCATCTTTGTCGTTAAACATCAGCATGGTTAACTGTATGGGTCGTCAGTCTTCCAAGCGACTACTCGGGGTGTCCGGACGTACGTTCGATTCTTCACCCCTCCTGCACTCGGCTTCGAGCCTTAGTCTCTCAATGGCTAGCATATGATATCTTTCTCTAACTTTCTCTTCCGCCTGTAGTCGGGCTAGTTCAATTTCTTTCTGTTTCTCCTTCTCTCGCTCCATGGCTAGTAGTTCTCTTTCTCTAGCTTTTTCTTCCTTATGCTCTTTCAAGCTTCGTTCCATAAATTCAGATAGCTTGTCTCCGTCGTAACCCAGTTCGTCCTTGCCAATGGATTTAAATTCCTTTAGTAACTGTCTGTCTGTCGCCATTATGTCCTTAATTGACCTACAACAACTGAATTCTCCCTACGAAAATAGCTTGTACCGAAATATACCTTATCTGCAGCGAGATGGACAGGTCAAATCAGTTACAAATAATTAACCAGGCGAAATTCCAGTAACACAAGCTCCGCGCAGCAGGATACTGTTAACAAGACGTGATTAATTGCTGTCCAAAATACAGTACGTCCCAAATTGGCTCTTGTCTCAAGAAAATATTTAAGCAATACCGCTGCTAACACTTTATGATAACTTCACACAAAAGGTATAAATCTCAAATTCTTACAATACACTTTTAACGCAAGGAATTTGCATGCACGATATTCAAGTATATAAAAAAAAGCAAACAATGTTTGATTCACTCGATTCCTACTTAATAATAATAACAGATTTATGCTTTTGTTCAAAATACGCTCAGACTACTTTAATGGCAATGAAAATTTTCAAATCCCAGGACGAGCACTCCACTTTGTAACGGGGCGTTTCGGTATCAAGCGTTATTAGTACAATATTGCACAAGTCCCTGGTCAGAGGTATTGCGCAACTTGGAAAAACAACACTCGAAACCGCCTCCCGCTAATACTCGTTATCTAAGGAATGACCTCTACGGTGTGATTTGCCCGGTTAGAATGGATATTGTAATCTGAGACGGTATCCTGAACAAAGACAACTCACGAGCCCCCGTAAAGATAAATAAAGAATTTAATAAAAAAGAAAATCAAAAGAAAGACACAGTAAATTACACTTTCTTTCCTTCTGAATACACTTAGTTCAGACACATTAAAACCGAAGTTTAAAATACTAGATACATTAATTAAATTTCAAACATTAATAAAAAATAGATGAATTTAGCCGTTAATAGCTGATAGCAAATTTCATCACGAAATCGAGTGTGCATTAACATTGGACTGCTTGGGAAATTCACAATGACCTGTTCGTCGACTGGTTTTACCTTCTGCGTGCGTCACGACTTTAACTTGCCCTTTGGTTGAACGTGGGATTCCACAACTCTGACTTCTAACTTCTTTTCCCTCCTTGAATCTCGACTCCTCGTTATTTTTCTCTCTTCAAACAAACTATTTTCCTTGTGTTTTTGGCGTCTTACAATCGTTCCAAATTCAGTTTTCTTTCCTGGAACCACAATTTTTTACGAACGTCTCTTCCTAAAGTCCGTTCGGAGTCTTCTACTGCGTATTTTCGGAATTAATGATACTGACCCTCTCTTGCAGAGGTAATTCCTAGACTGCTAAAATTCATGTGGTTCGGAGTATATATTCCTTTCACTATTAGGGATCGACCCACCCCTATGATTCCACATTTGACCAATCGGAATAAATGCTATTCCTACAGACATTTGGAAAACTGCCTATCAAGATGCCAAAAATGCCACCTGGGGTTGAAATAACACCCTACCATTTCTCTCAATCACTTTTTGACAGTTCAACGTGCGAATTTCGTCCTTCAGGCCTGTCATACACCTAGTTCGGTTCTACTATAAACATAGTACACCCAGTTAGGTAAACATTCCTTCGTCCAAACTCTACTCCAAGACAGTTAATTGTCGGCTAGACTAAGAATTAATTAATGGATTTCACTGACGAAAAATTTGGCACTTGACAGACCTCTCATGGGAAACTCTATAGGAGTAAATCCTGACAGAAATTCCGGAGCAGTAATTCCTAAAGCGAATTAGCATTGTTTTAGTGTCATCACGGCAACTTCTGTGAGATGGGCAACAAATGGTTCTCTATATCACAGGGATGACACTCCAGATTCGCTTCACAACGTCGACACAACACGGGAAGCAGCAGTTTACCATTTTAAGTCATCGCTAGATCTGCATAGAGTCAGATGACAGGGGATCATCCGACGGTGGTAGAGACCAATATGTCTCACTGGACAGCTACCGCCCGCCTCAAGCCGGGCAGCCCATAAGCAATAAGGTACCGTCCCGCCACAGTTCGTTTGCCTTATTGGCAACGTTCCCTCTAAGCTGCGCGCCTGCATCCCCGCGCAGCTGATTTGTCAATTTTTGCTGAATCCAACGTTAAATTTTGCTCGTCTCCGTAATGTTTGCGCAGCGCAGCGAGCACTGCGCGCATATCCACCATTAGCTTAAAGGAAACGTTGCTTACTGGGTGCGTAGGGCTTAAGGTACGCGAGTACCTGACAAAGCGGACTATTGCACCAAGAAATAACAACATACGTACGTACGTATGTATGTATGTATGTATGTATGTATGTATGTATGTATGTATGTATGTATGTATGTATGTATGTATGTATGTATGTATGTATGTATGTATGTATGTATGTATGTATGTATGTATGTATGTATGTATGTACGTACGTACGTACGTACGTACGTTTGTATGTATGTATGTATGTATGTATGTATGTATGTATGTATGTATGTATGTATGTATGTATGTATGTATGTATGTATGTATGTATGTATGTATGTATGTATGTTTGTATGTATGTATGTATGTATGTATGTATGTATGTATGTATGTATGTATGTATGTATGTATGTATGTATGTATGTATGTATGTATGTATGTATGTATGTACGCACGTATGTATGTATGTAATTTTGAAATTACAATTGCTATTGTTTAGTATTTTGGTTTGAAATGTTTGCTTTATACTTTAAAATGAACGATATTTCCTTGTATTTGTTAATAAATAACTGATGTTATCCTAAGGTGTACATTTTGTTTCCAGTGGTAATTAATGATGAAGATCCACCGCTTTTCAAACTTGTTTCCACAAGAAAATTGGTAATGACTCTGTACCAGTTGAGCAATTTGTTTATAATGGTAATGAGTGATGTAGATTCCCCATTTGTAAACTTGTTTCCACAAGAAAATTAGTAATGAATATATTATTTTCATTTATTTATTTATTTATTTATTTATTTATTTATTTATTTATTTATTTATTTATTTATTTATTTAAGGACGCAAATATGGCAGAAGACAAAAGACCCAAGTATATGGAAACACGTGATCTCTCGGCTTTCAAAGACCTTGTTCTTTATGCCATGGAAAAGGTAAGATCCCTGTTTTTAATGCACTTGACACAATTTAAAAAATATATTTAAAAAACAATTAAACTAAGTGGTGTAAATATTTAACTGTCAGCACGCAATCCATCTAAAATTAGCAACTGCTGAATGATACATGGACAATAGGTAATTTTGTCAGCGGAGACGAAGTCATACTGTAGAACAGGGATCTCAAACTCAAAACACCCTGAGGGCCACATATTGAGCAGTTTCAAGGGCCACATATTGAACAGTTTCAAGGGCCACATATTGAGCAGTTTCAAGGGCCACATATTGAGCAGTTTCAAGGGCCACATATTGAACAGTTTCAATGGTCCAAGGATCACACCACCTTTGTTATTTCTCATAACACCTTTTGATGCCATCACAGGATACAGCTGGGCGGGCCAGATGCGGCCCACGATGTTTGATATCTTAGCTGTAGAACTAACCATCCGCTCTGCTGCAAGTTAGCTAGACTAGTCCTCCATTTCTCCTTTCGTGAGCAATATTTAGAAACAGAGAAGCAAAATGTAAATAACATAAATACACCATCTGTAGCGCTACTGTGTGGGTGAATTCTAACGGAACACTTATATATATATATATATATATATACATATATATACATATATATATATACATATATATATATATATATATATATATATATATATATATATATATATATATATATATATATATATATATATATATATATATATATATATATATATATATATATATATATATATATATATATATTACTCACAGTTTACAATTTGGAACTGAATGAAGACAAGTGTAATTCGTTGTCACATTCTGCTAATGGAAATTGATTTAAGCCTTCCATAGGGCTATTCAGTCAATATATGTCGTTTAATATGTTTGATGTTTCAGATATTGGCAAACAAAAATTGTTTATTAAGAGAGCACAAATGTTGTAATAACGTCAATCGTCAAGGCCACTTTAGCAAGATTTAGATTCAAATATGTCAAGTTGTTCGAATGATTGGTCTCATTTCAAACTGAATCTGTAATCTCCATCAACTTAAAACCAAATCTCCATCAAATTAAACCTAATCTCCATCAACTAAAACCTAATGTCCATCATCTAAAACCTCATCTCCATCAACTTAAAACCAAACTCTTGATTCATGCACAATATGTAAATATAATTCCTCTTTTATTCATTGTTTTACGCCTATCTGTTAAAATCTGCCTTGAAGTACGTTTTACCTGGAGGTTGTGTCTCTTTAATCCCTTCCAATTAATGCAGATGCTTCATAATTACCATAATTACCATTTCTAGTACTGTCGATTGCAAATTATTTCCAGTTTAGGGTGTAAATTATTTGTCAATGTAACATAGAGGCAGCGTTGTGTTTATAAATACTTCAACTGGGATATATATATATATATATATATATATATATATATATATATATATATATATATATATATATATATATATATATATATATATATATATATATATATATAGTGTGTGTGTGTGTGTGTGTGTGACGTTAATATTGTAATTGTTCCAAAAATGGGGACTCCTACGTCATGCTTTTCTGCAAATGGTTATTTTTATTTGCTGTTTCAGTTGCTGAGCATGTGCTCATTTGTGCTCTAGTAGGCAAGTGAAATATTCGTACTCAGGTAGGCAAGTGAAATATTCGTACTCCAGTAGGCAAGTGAAATATTCGTACTCTAGTAGGCAAGTGAAATATTCGTACTCTAGTAAGCAAGTGAAATATTCGTACACTAGTAGGCAAGTGAAATATTCGTACTCTAGTAAGCAAGTGAAATATTCGTACACTAGTAGGCAAGTGAAATATTCGTACTCTAGTAAGCAAGTGAAATATTCGTACTCCAGTAGGCAAGTGAAATATTCGTACTCCAGTAGGCAAGTGAAATATTCGTACTCTAGTAAGCAAGTGAAATATTCGTACTCCAGTAGGCAAGTGAAATATTCGTACTCCAGTAGGCAAGTGAAATATTCGTACTCTAGTAGGCAAGTGAAATATTCGTACTCTTGTAAGCAAGTGAAATATTCGTACACTAGTAGGCAAGTGAAATATTCGTACTCTAGTAAGCAAGTGAAATATTCGTACTCCAGTAGGCAAGTGAAATATTCGTACTCCAGTAGGCAAGTGAAATATTCGTACTCTAGTAAGCAAGTGAAATATTCGTACTCCAGTAGGCAAGTGAAATATTCGTACTCCAGTAGGCAAGTGAAATATTCGTACTCTAGTAGGCAAGTGAAATATTCGTACTCTTGTAAGCAAGTGAAATATTCGTACACTAGTAGGCAAGTGAAATATTCGTACTCTAGTAAGCAAGTGAAATATTCGTACTCTAGTAAGCAAGCGAAATATTCGTACTCTAGTAAGCAAGTGAAATATTCGTACTCTAGTAGGCAAGTGAAATATTCGTACTCTAGTAAGCAAGTGAAATATTCGTACTCTGGTAGGCAAGTGAAATATTCGTAATCTAGTAGGCAAGTGAAATATTCGTACTCTAGTAAGCAAGTAAAATTTTCGTACTCTAGTAAGCAAGTGAAATATTCGTACTCTAGAAGGCAAGTGAAATATTCGTACTCCAGTAAGCAAGTGAAATATTCGTACTCCAGTAGGCAAGTGAAATATTCGTACTCCAGTAGGCAAGTAAAATATTCGTACTCCAGTAGGCAAGTGAAAAATTCGTACTCTAGTAGGCAAGTGAAATATTCGTACTCCAGTAGGCAAGTGAAATATTCGTACTCTAGTAGGCAAGTGAAATATTCGTACTCTAGTAGGCAAGTGAAATATTCGTACTCCAGTAGGCAAGTAAAATATTCGTACTCCAGTAGGCAAGTGAAATATTCGTACTCCAGTAGGCAAGTGAAATATTCGTACTCTAGTAGGCAAGTGAAATATTCGTACTCTAGTAAGCAAGTGAAATATTCGTACACTAGTAGGCAAGTGAAATATTCGTACTCTAGTAAGCAAGTGAAATATTCGTACTCTAGTAAGCAAGTGAAATATTCGTACTCTAGTAAGCAAGTGAAATATTCGTACTCTAGTAAGCAAGTGAAATATTCGTACTCTAGTAAGCAAGTGAAATATTCGTACTCTAGTAGGCAAGTGAAATATTCGTACTCTAGTAAGCAAGTGAAATATTCGTACTCTGGTAGGCAAGTGAAATATTCGTAATCTAGTAGGCAAGTGAAATATTCGTACTCTAGTAAGCAAGTGAAATATTCGTTTTCTGGTAGGCAAGTGAAATATTCGTACTCTAGTAGGCAAGTGAAATATTCGTACTCTAGTAAGCAAGTGAAATATTCGTACTCTAGTAGGCAAGTGAAATATTCGTACTCTAGTAGGCAAGTGAAATATTCGTACTCCAGTAAGCAAGTGAAATATTCGTACTCCAGTAGGCAAGTGAAATATTCGTACTCCAGTAGGCAAGTAAAATATTCGTACTCCAGTAGGCAAGTGAAATATTCGTACTCTAGTAGGCAAGTGAAATATTCGTACTCCAGTAGGCAAGTGAAATATTCGTACTCCAGTAGGCAAGTGAAATATTCGTACTCTAGTAGGGCACATACTACTAGTACTGGTTCAATCAGCATATTACTCAGTTTAACGTGCTTGATCATGGCCATAATTATTTCTTCTCCGTAGTTTGTCTTTAAAATGAAAATAATATCATTAACTACAAAACCCTACTTTTCCGGACAATGAAACATTCAGTAAGTGTTTACCTATAGTTTTCTTTATCCTAGAGAGTGCTGACTGGCTTAAGATTGTTTAAAGATTTCGAGTGACAACTATTATATAATTATGTAAGGCAGTCTATGTATGTACCATGTTGTCCCAATCTAGTATGTGTTGCTGTCAGAGGTGCTTATGTTGGTCTCATCTGTGATATAATTATGTCTGACAATTTGCCTTACAATCCCTGCTTTGTCCAAAACGCATAGGTGTCAACACTTGTGGCATAGCTACATCAGAGAAATAAATATTTTGCTTAGCCGCCCTTTCCAGAATTCCATCCAGACTTTTCGAAACGTTATATATAACAATTCTAATTTATAAGAAATTATGATAATATACTTTGTGTCTCTTAAGTTAAATGTTCTAACAATTTCTACAACATTTTTACGATTCCATGTAAAGAGCGTGTCTTAATCTTACGCATTACATCTTAATATTGTTACGTAACAGCGTTAGTTGATCCACAATTTTTTTTTACTTAAATGTCACCTGACGTCCTCTAACATTGTATTGGTCATTCCATAACAATTTAAGCACAAGTATGATATCACATATACGCATAATCTAATCTAGCTGGTCTAGTTACTTTTAATTTTAATTTTATTTCCTTTTCGATGGGGTTTTGAAAAGAGCTATTAAATTAACAAATTAACATGACCCATAAAAAGACTTATTCTAAAGAGGATGGAACTTTGGACTCGTAATCCAAGAGTCGCAAATTGAATACGCGCCCAGACCAGCTTCGTTCGGCTGCCTCTGCGTGTCCTTGGAAAGAGCACATAACTCCCATTTCTTTGGTTTTCTATAGCTAATCATGTTAAAGCTGCCATTAAAACCAAGACGTATAAGTAAATATACTCTTAAAAATATAACAGTAGCACTGATTCCCATTAAAGTTCTCCGTTGATGTTGCTGTTGATTTATTGAGGGAGGGGGGTCAGGGGTGGAGTGGTGTTCTTTTAGAACATGTTCAGTATGGTATATAACCGGTAGGGAACATAGTGAGTAGGGTACATAATCAGTAGGGTATATAATCAGTAGGGTACATAATCAGGAGGGTACATAATCAATAATCAGTAGGGTACATAATTAGTAGGGTACATACTAGGGTACATAGTCAGTAGGGTACATAGTCAGTAAGGTACATAATCAGTAGGGGACATAATCAGTAGGGTACATAATTAGTAGGGTACATAATCAGTAGGGACATAATTAGTAGGGTACATAATCAGTAGGGTACATAATTAGTAGGGTACATAATCAGTAGAAGAGATAATCAGTAGGGACATAATCAGTAGGGGACATAATCAGTAGGGGCATAATTAGTAGGGTACATAATCAGTAGAAGACATAATCAGTAGGGGACATAATCAGTAGGGGACATAATCAGTAGGGACATAATTAGTAAGGTACATAGTCAGTAGGGGACAGAATCAGTAGGGACATAATTAGTAAGGTACATAATCAGTAGAAGACATAATCAGTAGGGCCATAGTCAGTAGGGGACATAATCAGTAGGGGACATAATCAGTAGGGTACAAAATCGGGGGTGGGGGGTGATATAACCCACAGTGTCAGGACTTTCCATTCAGGTGTATTGGGCCTTACCTTAATTAACACATTAAATACTTCTCTGAATGCCTTAATTTATCATTCATCAATGATCAAAGGTGTCTCTATTGTCCACCGTATGAACAATATCATACTGAAATAGACCCCGATCATAGAATATAGTACGCTATTTGAAAATTTAAATTTGTATACGTTGCGTTTAAGTTTTGTATTTCTGAAATACCATTTTTCTAGATTAAACGGATGAATCGTCAGAGGAAATTGAACTTTACAGCCTAGCCAAAACCAAATTAAATCTAGCTGAAAAAAGAACGAGTTTTTCCTCTTAGGACTGTTTCCATTGCCCAGAGTGACATTCTGGCATGCTATTGGACGCAGATGGGAGAGAGTAGGCCGTGGCGTTATTAATGATGTACTAGATGCGTGGCGTGTTAAGTAATTCTATTATAAAAGTAAATTAGTGATCAGTATATTGATCCTAGTCGTTTATTGGTTCAGAAAATTCTATATTCTCTGCTCAAACGACAAGTTTAAGTTACACAGTATTAATTTAATGTAGGCTACAACGTCTAGTTAATTGTAATTAGAACGTTCAAAACCAATAATGAAGAGAATAGATAATGGTGAGAAAAAAAATCAACTTGAAAGTTTTTTGTTTGTTCATTTTCTGTACAATTTATACCTTCTTCTCCGCGAATGAAGAATGATCCAATATCGAAAAGTCAGCAGAAATGCCAAAGTTTTATTTAAATTTTTATTTTCTTCCCCATAGTTTCAAAAATATATTCACACATTGTAAAGGTGGAATTAAAACAAGTTCACAAGTACCGTCAGTTTAAAGAAACTCCTAAAGACTGTTTAAGAGATGCGGACAAGGAAAACTTGAAATATTTTCTGGATTCGTAAACTGTTTTTACCTTTATAACAGATGAATGCATTTACCAAAGTTAAATGAATCTAAGTTTAATTATACATGTTAAAAAGCACAGTTTTCTTATTTTGTAACTGTTTTGAATTACATACAAAAACCACCATAAAGTTTTAAGCTCGGAGGAATGAAAACAATAAATGTTCCTTAAAAAAGTAAGCATCTTATTCTAGCGATCAGATCTGAAATGTACAAATGAGCAGTTTATTACTATTATTATTGTAAAATATGCAAATGAGCAGTTTATTACTATTATTATTATTGTAAAAATATGCAAATGAGCAGTTTATTACTATTATTATTGTTAAAATACTATTATTATTGTTAAAATATGCAAATGAGCAGTTTATTACTATTATTATTGTTAAAATATGCAAATGAGCAGTTTATTACTATTATTATTGTAAAAATATGCAAATGAGCAGTTTATTACTATTATTATTGTTAAAATAAGCAAATGAGCAGTTTATTACCATTATTATTGTTAAAATATGCAAATGAGCAGTTTATTACCATTATTATTGTTAAAATATGCAAATGAGCAGTTTATTACTATTATTAATGTTAAGCAATTAAAGCTACTTACTGTGAAATAAAACAATAAGGCAGTCATTGTGTCAAATTAATATTATTTTCAGAAATTCCTACCATATTTACAGAAAACTATCTTCCGTAACGATAAACTAGATGAGCGACTCCCTCGTTCGAGACAATGTTTTGAATCTGTTGTTTGAGGAACAAATACTAGATGTTTTCTGCTCTGTATGTATTGTTTTCAACCTTATTACCTAAATGACCTCACACATTTTTTGTTTACAACCTTATTACCTAAATGACCTCACACATTTACAACCTTATTACCTAAATAACCTCACACAATTATTGTTTACAATTTTATTACCTAAATGACCACACCCATTTAGGTTGGAATATTACAACAAAAAAAATCCACTATACACCTGAAATCCATTAGGTCCTTTTCAAATGTTTGAAGGAATGAAAATATGCAATATTGATTATTACTTTCCAAATGTCCAATTCCTACTGTAAAAAAGTAAACGACAGAGTTCATATCGTGCAGTCAACCCACAACGATATGCAGCATTCAATAGACTCATTCTACCTACAACAACCTCCAGCTTTTATGTGACTCCATATCGTTATCCAGCGTTCATTGGACGCCGGCAATCTATAACGGTAACCAAGGTTCTTATGACTCAGACTAACCATAACGCTGTCAAGCATTCGTATGACTCAGACTAACCATAACGCATTTCAAGCATTCATAGGACTCAGTCTACGCAGCACTTTATCCAGCGTTCATATAATTAAGTCTACCCAAAAGGATATTCAGTACAGTCCACTCATAACCTTGAACTCTATTCAGCGTTCATATAGCTCAGTCTATCCAAAACCTTGAACGCTATCCAGCGTTCATGTGACTCAGTCTTAGTATAACATTTAGTCTTTCATTCAGTATGGAATATTTCATGAAAATAATACCCAAGATATTGATACCAGTATGATACCATGCAAATACTGTGTCATTTAAGCTGAAATAATTAGCAGAATAAACCTATATTTAAATATTTACTTTTTAATTTTATAGTAGCTGTGTCATCGTATATCTTTTATTTTTGTTGTCTTTTTTGTTTCTTGTTGTTGTTGCTATTTAGGTGTAGACAATTACCAAAGTTCCAAGCAGTAAAAAGTTTTTTAAGATTCATTGGCATTATCCAAGTATTATAAAAGCACTGAATAATTCTTGAAGACAAAATTAAGTAGCATGTCGTTCCTGTCAGCAATAGTGAACTGTCGTTAGACTTTTCAATTTTACAATTAAATTTTTCCGTATTTCGTTATAACAAGTACATCACGTCTTCAACCGTTCTCATGTATTTAAATCACATGTCGTGTTTTATTTATTTTGACTGGTAAAATGTAAGCTGTGAATCGTGTGACATTTACCAGATGTTTAGAACCATTTATCTCTTCACAATTCGACGATTATTCAGATGATCCTATCTTTGGTACTGCTGAGTTAAATATTTGAATAATTGAAACGTTTTAAAATTGCTATTTAGTTTCTTTGTTTGACACACTATATATATGTCAAATGAAACTAGTTTACAAGTTCTTGGAGCTGGATGAGTCATAAATCCATGTTTTTCATTTATGAATTCGCTAGAGGTATGTAACCAGGCTACTAATTTACATAGTATAACTATTCATCAATTTTAACTTCCTGTATTCTACTGCTACAATTAACTATATATATATATATATATATATATATATATATATATATATATATATATATATATATATATATATATATATATATATATATATATAAACTTTTTAACAGAACTCTACATAGTATTGTGTGACAACAAAGTTGTGTACCTATTATTAATACAAATAATCTTTTACAAACAGGAAAACAATCAAGTTTAATAACTCCCAACTCAAGCCTTAATCATGCCTAGTTTCAGCTTGTCAGGAATCAGTTGTTGTTGTTGTTGTTGTTGTTGTTGTAGGGTTTAACGCCATTTGTCAACACAAGATAAGTTATACATGACGGCCAGTATAACTGGTGGAGGAAGAACCCTGGAAAACCCCGGGAAGAAACACCACCTGACGAGAAGCTACTGACGGGCTTTCCCGTGTACCCAGTATTACCCTGGAAAACCCCGGGAAGAAACACCACCTGACGAGAAGCTACTGACGCGCTTTCCCGTGTACCCAGTATTACCCTGGAAAACCCCGGGAAGAAACACCACCTGACGAGAAGCTACTGACGCGCTTTCCCGTGTACCCAGTATTACCCTGGAAAACCCCGGGAAGAAACACCACCTGACGAGAAGCTACTGACGGGCTTTCCCGTGTACCCAGTATAACCTAGCCTGAGACTTCAACCCACGCAGATAGAGGTGTGATGGCAGTAAGCAGTAACGGTGAGCGTTTTAGACCACTCGGCCACTCTATTCCTCAGTCTGGAATCGTTTGAAAAATTCAGCCCTATGGTTATCTTAAGCATCAAGTGGAAACTGATGAAAACACTTCCCTGAGGTTTGACTAAGATTTGTATTAACACAATTTAGTTAATTCAGAAGAAGAACTAGAACTGTTATGACTATCACGACAGCATTTAGGATGCCTTACTGTGAGTTAATGCTTTATGGTTACTGTATTTCTTGCCCTTTGCGAGAATTTCTTGTCTTTAATTAAAAGTAAAGCATACCAACCAGTCTAGCTGAAACATCCATGTGATTTCAAAGCTACACAATGTAACTGTTTACTATATTACACAACGTCAAAGTTACACAACGTAACTGGTCAGATTGTTATAAACTCTCAAAGTTATACAATGTAACTGGTCAGATTGTTACAAACTCTCAAAGTTACACAATGTAACTGGTCAGTTTATTACACAATATCAAAGTTACGCAATGTAACTGTCAGTGTATTGGCCTGTGAATAGCACATCCTCTTTGATGGCATTTCATGGATGACAGAGTGATGTAATTTTAATGCTTGATTATCTAGCGAATAATGTTTACAAATTTAAATTAGGTTAGTCCTAATCACTTAATACATTAGACAACTGGTGTGTCCTCTAATTTGTTGTGATTAACTTTATCGACCCAGTTCACTACCTTCTCCCTTGTGACACTGCATAGTTTATCAAGTTCGTGTTTTTGCTTCTCTGCTCTGTGTATCAACTGAAATCATCAACGGCAAATATAGGTGAATAAATAATATATTACATTCTTCTTTTGTGTAATGTCGTTGCTCAGTAACACGCTAGTTTGTTCGTTTCACAGCTTCAAATATCCTTTACAAAAATCGTGAGCGACATTAAATTGAAAAAGAAAAAATGTTGTATTATTTGTGTTTTTATCTATATTGCTAATAAATGTTTATGTTTGGCATAGGGAGTAACAAAACAATGGACAGAAACGTGCGCTACTGGGAGTATAGACATATACTAAACTATGTACTGGATAATTACTGGGGAAAATGAACTTGCAAATACTATTTTCGTGTTTTTTTTGTGGAAAACTTAAGCAAAGAAATAAAATAACCATGATCGTTTCTGTGGCAAACAACTTTCCTAAATTAAATTGGCGTTTTCTAATTTTATTAATGAAACGGATTGTATGTCTCGTGCTCTGTAGTGATCAAATCCATTAAACCTTTACATTGGAGGAGATTTGTTTTTCTTGTATTTGTATAACAATAATCAACAATGGACTTTGATCCGCATCAGCACAAAGAAAAATTTAATTTCAGATGGTATTTCAGCCAGTTGTAACAAATGTACATGAAATCCATATACGAAAGGACACCTGATTAAGTGACAGACGGACAGAGCATTAATCCGTTTAAGAAAGGACATTTGATTGGCTAAAGTGACAGACGGACAGAGCATAAATCCATATAAGAAAGGACACCTGATTGGCTAAAACGACAGACGGACGGATCATAAATCCATATAAGAAATGACACCTGATTGGCTAAAGCGACAGACGGACGGATCATAAATCCATATAAGAAAGGACACCAGATTGGCTAAAGTGACATACGGACAGATCATTAATTCGTTTAAGAAAGGACACCAGATTGGCTAAAGTGACATACGGACAGATCATTAATTCGTTTAAGAAAGGACACCAGATTGGCTAAAGTGACATACGGACAGATCATTAATTCGTTTAAGAAAGGACACTTGATTGGCTAAAGTGACAGACGGACAGAGCATAAATCCATATAAGAAAGGACACCAGATTGGCTAAAGTGACAGACGGACAGAGCATAAATCCATATAAGAAAGGACACCTGACTGGCTAAAGCGACAGACGGACGGATCATAAATCCATATAAGAAATGACACCTGATTGGATAAAGTGACAGACGGACAGAGCATAAATCCATATAAGAAAGGACACCTGATTGGCTAAAACGACAGACGGACGGATCATAAATCCATATAAGAAATGACACCTGATTGGCTAAAGCGACAGACGGACGGATCATAAATCCATATAAGAAAGGACACCAGATTGGCTAAAGTGACATACGGACAGATCATTAATTCGTTTAAGAAAGGACACCAGATTGGCTAAAGTGACATACGGACAGATCATTAATTCGTTTAAGAAAGGACACTTGGTTGGCTAAAGTGACATACGGACAGATCATTAATTCGTTTAAGAAAGGACACCAGATTGGCTAAAGTGACATACGGACAGATCATTAATTCGTTTAAGAAAGGACACTTGATTGGCTAAAGTGACATACGGACAGATCATTAATTCGTTTAAGAAAGGACACCAGATTGGCTAAAGTGACAGACGGACAGATCATTAATTCATATAAGAAAGGACACCAGATTGGCTAAAGTGACAGACGGACAGAGCATAAATCCATATAAGAAAGGACACCAGATTGGCTAAAGTGACAGACGGACAGAGCATAAATCCATATAAGAAAGGACACCTGACTGGCTAAAGCGACAGACTGACGGATCATAAATCCATATAAGAAAGGACACCAGATTGGCTAAAGACACAAACGGACAGACCGGCTCAGACCAAATCTATTGGCTTATGTTGATTATAGGTTTTTAGTTAGCTAAGAAGGGTCCAATGGCTTAGAAGGGTCCGATGGCAGACCTGAAATCAGACTGTTCCATGTGTATTTTTGTACATGTTAACAAGACCTGTGCTCTGGCATGCATACGTACGTGTCTGCCTGATGTCATTCGTAGATTGCGTTGTGAAATTTCACACAAGCACTTTATATCTTTATTATTATTTGCCATCAGAACTACAATATTTGCAACATGAATTTTGGCAATAACTAATCGCAAGCAGGGCCGGTGCAAGTTTACTTAGAGTCCTAGGCGAACCCTCCACCCCATGTGTGTGTGTGGGCGGGGGGGGGTCGCTTTTTATAAAGTGCTAAATAATAATTGTACACATTCGGTTCGATAATTTATTTATTGCATTATTTAGTGTACATATTTAATAATAATGAAGGAATAACTTGATCATGTACTTTATTTATAGCGCCCTCTCCACAAAAAAAACAAAAAAAAAATAATACAAAAAAAATAAATACTGGTTTGAACCGGTCCTGATCGCAAGTCATTAGTTATGTAGCATTATAAATATAAAAAACAACGAAAAAGATATACAGCATATCATGGCACTAACCTGACGGGGGGGGGGGAGGTGGTCGAGAGGTGGAAGGACCCTGATGATCGAGTGGTTTAGAGTGCTCTCATTACCGTTTGCAGCCATTTCACCTCCGTCCTTACTGGTTCATTACTCGAGCTTAGCTAATGTTGGTGTGTGAGAAAATTTGCCAGTAATTTCACATGGATCGGTGCTTCTTCTCAAGGGTTCGGGGAGGGGTATTTCTCCCCCAGCTCTAGTGATAACCGATCATGTGCTGAAAATAGCGTTAAGCCAACAACTCACCTGCCCAATGACAAATCTTATGGAATTATTTTGATTCAAATTTTGATAGCATAACACTTATTTTAGTTACAAACAAAAAAGAGGAAAGTATTTTAAAATTCTTCCTTTTATCTCGGTTCTCAGATTTTTCAAGGACACAAAAAAAAAACAGCAAAGTGAAAATTACTTATAGCCTATTCAAAATGGTACCACGTCATAAATGTAAAACACCTCGCTTTTAATAATCATTTGAAAGAAATAAGCATCCATCAGGTGCTAGTGCGTGTAAAATATTCTAAAACAAATTGCGTGTATGTGATTATATTTAGGCGTCATGGACTTTGTAAATGTGTGACTCCTTGAGAGATAATCCAGTCCATGCACCGATATTTCACGATAAAGGAATTTATTTGCCTAAGAAATCCGATTCTACTTAACCAAGACAAGTTAAATAATAAATAATGGCTTCCTATAATTCCTCAATACAAAAAAAATATTCCTGCTTTAGAAAGATTTACCAGTCTTACTTCTGCTGCACGCTGCCACTATTTTCTGAAAAAATTTATTTCTTCCAAATTCCCAAAATATAGTGAAGCCTAGTAGAGCTTTGTAACGCAAATATTTGCCTATGTACCTTCAGCTTGCTGCGGAGGGAAGAATAAACCCGGAACTCCTTGTCTCCAGCTCAGAGTCAGCACCCGAGGGCGCAGTGGAACGGAGAGGCAGACATCTAGGACTGTGTGTTAGACGACGTGGATCCACCCTCACTCCCTACCCATGCTGGAAAGCTGGTTAGTTGCAGTTTCTTTTAGGACATCTGCATTGATTCACATATATGGTATTCACTTCGTTTAGAATTAGTTTTCTACACTCTGGAAAATAGAACCCTATGTTGAGAAGTGTTAAAGTTGTGCAATAGGTGTTTCCCGATAAGGTCATTAGCAGACGATATTCCCGATAAGGTCATTAGCAGACGATATTCCCGATAAGGTCACTAGCAGACGATATTCTCGATAAGGTCACTAGCACACGATATTCTATCCAGATTACCTGAACGATGGGCAACCCACAGGGACTCATAGTGTTGCTTACAACTGACCTGTCATATATCTACTCAAAATAACTACAAGGAAGGACACTTACTTGTCTCCTTGCTGGCGAGACCTATTTAAGAATAAACGCATAAACGCTGACATTTCAAGCTACGCTTTTGCGTATCTTAATGAATTTGGTACCAATATTTAGGTCAGGCATTTTACTGTGTATCCCTATCAAAAGTTTGACTTAATTAATATCGTAAATTTAATGAATGCCAAATCATTTTCCCACGCTACAGTTCGACATGGTCATGAAAGCGTCCGCTAAATATGCAAGTAAGATCTCATTGGTTAAAAGAAAACCACGTTCTGTATTTATTTATAACTTATTTTCAGTTGGCTAATGAGAAGGTAGTATTCCATTCAGCGTGTTATTCTTGCATATTAAACGGACGCGATCAGGGCCATGTCGAGCAGTAGCGTGATTTGGCATTCCTTTAAGGTATGATATTAAATCAAAGTTTAGTTTACGTTCTGTTTAGTAACAGTATCTTGAGATTCCATACATTTATTTAAATTTCCAAACACCATATAAACTCAGTGTTAAATATGCAAGCTTACCACAACATGGCTACTGATGACGTCATTCGGGAACTAACTAGTCATGGTGCTCCCCATATGTAAAACATATGCTGAGTACTACACGATTTGCATCTGTTAGTCACATGTAGTACATAGTTAAAAAAAATATTGAAATGTACACTTCAAAGATCTTTTTATATGTTTACCCATATATATATATATAGTTATAGTTTGTGTGCTCTGACAATATTTTTAAACGGTGTCGAATTTGAGCAGTGTAATCGATTTTCAAGCTTATGACGTCATGAAACGTTATACGTTAATCAAAAACATGTACAAATTTCCTTTTTAAGCATATATATATTATGAGTATTGTTGTTATTATTATTATTAGTATTATTAATATTGTTAATTTTGTTATTATTATTATTATTATTATTATTATTATTATTATTAGTTGTTGTTGTTGTAGGAGTAGTAGTAGTTGTTGTTGTAGTAGTAGTATCATCATCATTATCTGCCACAGGTTAACGATTTTGGGGGTTTTCCTATCAATCCACCTCACGTATTCTGGGACGTTCCGCAAAATTTTGCTTTTCTGAGGGCAACGCTTTCTACAGTAGGTGTGGCTTATTGGTACTGCAATGTCCTCAAAATGGCTCTAGTCCGTTGTGTATTGATGCAAATATGGTTCTTCCACCACCACTGATGCGATATACATTTTTGTTTGCTGGAACCTGTTAAGTTCTCCGAATAGGTCATAGTTAGCGTTTTCCTGCTCTTTGACACAAGATGTTCCTGGTATTACTACATCTTGGAAGTAGATCAAGTTATTGTCTTCTAATATCCTTTGTTCTGTGTTAAATCTAGTTGTAAGTCCAGATATTGAAATACCGCAATATTTTTTCTTTGTGTTTTCAAACTTTCTCTGACTGGTTATCGCACCACGTCTTTGTACACACAAGCTCATAAAACCAAAACAGTTTCCCGATTACGGCAAAAGGTTCTTCATCGTACATATTGTTGAATTTAAACTGGGCAAAAAAAATTAACTGGTTTGTCCTTCTTCCTGTACATTCTGCACAACGGTAAGACGTACTGATTCGATACATTGCTTCTTTTTGGTCATGAATACCTCGTCATGCGTTGCCATTACCAACGGTAAGACGTACTGATTCGATACATTGCTTCTTTTTGGCCTTGAGTACCTCGTCATGCACTAGAGTACGCCATCTTATTTTGTAGAAAAATCCATGTTCCACCCCCATCATGGGGCAAAGTGGATCACTTTACCCTCCAATTTCAGCTCTAAACATGTTTTGACGTACATCCGTATAACTTAACCACTACATGCCCCGCCCTTCAAAAAAATTTCTGCTTGTGCCCTTGGCAGCTACTGACCTGTTTTAGTTTTGTTTGTCGGGGGGGGGGGGGGCATTATTTTGCTTTTGCAAACTATTGATGAATTGTATTCTTATTGTTCTTGTTGTTTTTGTTGTTTTCCCGCATCCATTTTAGTGTTCCCTTCGCATCCATTGTGGTGTTCCCTCTTCGTGTTATATCTATTAGATATGTTTTTCGGTCTGTTCGAGAAGGACTTTTCACTTGATTAAAACAATAAATTAGGCATCACTTTTCTTATTTGCCCCCTCTCCTTCCCTCTCCAGGTCTGAAAAGGTATTGTGTTTTTACATCGTTTCTTTGATGCAGTGTGCCATGATGACTTCAGCTCGTGAATGTTGTGTGTCATCGATGGTCAGCTGCTCTTTGTTATCGATATATAAGTCTCCAGTTCTTTCTTTGCCCCATCAACGATTCTTGATGATGCAAAAATATTAATGTACTGATACCAGTTAATGTATTATTCCCATTTCGTTGTGTGCCTAGTAATTTATCCACCGTACAGACGGACTATTTTCAGATATTACTCTACAAAAATCATTTTGTTGGCTTTCTTACCCAAGAATTCCCATGGATTTGTAGTCCCTATCCTCCACTATTTGTTATCCTCTGTATTAGTGTGTGAACTTGATGCTTTCTGTCTCCTCTACTTTGTCACTGTTGATGCTCAAAAATGCGCTCTTGTCAATTCCAAATTCCCTTTGGAATTCAGTTGAGACCGTCCGTAACATGCGGACCAAGACGTAAATTACTAACCACATCGTTAATGACGTTTCAGGTTGTCGATAAATATCATGTGACTAGATCTCTGTGGTGTATTTTCTATGTTGCTGGTTTCCTGCCTTTTATTTTCGCATTGGGAAAGGGGTGGGTTGGAGGAGGGATTGCTGACGCAGTTTACAGTGGTTAACAATGGATGAACATACCCTTTTTTTTTCTCTCTTGGCATCATCCGGTCCATTGCTATGTATATTGTCTCTTGACAGCGTGCTGTTTACAATAGTTCCTTATGTTGTTGTTGTTGGTGGTGGTGTTATTATTATTATTATTATTATTATTATTATTATTATTATTATTATTATCATCATTGATTTATTATTATTATTATTATCATCATTGATTTATTATTATTATTATTATTATTATTATTATTATTATTATTATTATTATTTCAAGTTAATGTTGTTCATCTTGCTATCTTTTATTTTGACATATTTAGAATATCTCTTTTCGTTGACATTGTGCATACAATATAGCCAGTATTGTGCTGATGAGCATACCATATAGCCAGCAATGTGCATACCATATATCCAGTAACGTGCATACCATATAGCCAGCAATGTGCATACCATATATCCAGTAACGTGCATACCATATCACCATCATTGTGCACAAATATAGTCAGCATTGTGTATATCATATATCCAGCATTGTGCAAACCATATATCCAGCATTGTGCACAAATATAGTCAGCATTGTGCATACCATATAGTCAGCATTGTGCATACCATATAGTCAGCATTGTGTATATCATATAGCCAGTAACGTGCATACCATATATCCAGCATTGTGCAAACCATATAGTCAGCATTGTGTATATCATATAGCCAGTAACGTGCATACCATATATCCAGCATTGTGCAAACCATATAGTCAGCATTGTGCACAAATATAGTCAGCATTGTTCTGACATATCTCTCTCTCTCTCTCTCTCTCTCTCTCTCTCTCTCTCTCTCTCTCATATATATATATATATATATATATATATATATATATATATATATATATATATATATATATATATATATATATATAATCTTTCCTACTTTATTACCTATATTACTTGTATACGTCTTTAAAACATATCCACGTTGCCTTTATTTACAACGATTGTTTCAAAATGAACCCTTATTTTGTACAAGCATACACCGTTAACTTTTATTTTAACACTGAATGTATTTCGAGAATATCAGAAACAGGAATTAACAGGCAACGATGATAAACGTTTCTTATTGTTGTTGTTGTTTTCATTTTTTAGCATACTATTCGCATATCAAGTTGAAAACCACATGCCATAATGCTTTTGTAGCCCCGTGACAGTATTCTCCACAAATCACACGAAAACTGCACAATGAATTTTTTTTTCTAAATAATTGAGAGTGAAGCAAACCAGAATCGTTCGTATCATTGATCGGATGAAGTTATGTGACGCTAGATATCTTGTAGAGTCTTCGGCACCATAAGGGTTAATGTTGCCCTTGCGTATACGTGCTTTGCTTCCCAGACATTTATTGGACAACTTGTCATCAATCTAAAACGACATTAAATTAAAGGAAAAGTGTGGGAACCAGATAATCTGATCTAACGTCTGCTTTTTCTAATCATGTTTATATGATAATGTGTTTGCTAAAACTGTGACTATTTCCATTTTTCTCTAGTTCAGCAATCAGATCTTAATAATCCAGTTAAAGACAATTTATATATGTGTAACACTGTTGGTTAAATTAGTTTTCAAAATGTGACAAATCGGCTCCAAGTACTGTTTTAAACACGGTCTCTAAATCATATTTGACACTTGTGAAGTCATGTGTATTTTCTTCGTAAAATATTCTTTTCATTTCTGATTACTCTTTTATGTTTCTATTTCTGTAGATTCCGAGTAAAAAAAAAAAGAAAGGAACTTCTATCTTCACAGGTATTTTGTACGCCTTTCTAAATTTCACAAATATACAAATATATTCATAGACATGTACTCACCTTCCCCCTTTGTAGCATGATCTGTCTTGTTTTCTTACAAATGTCGGCACACTTTGAGATTACCCTTGTTTTCTGTATACACTTAATCATTCAAACATTTTTCTGTATTTGTGATTAATCAATGTGTCACTAAACATGCAATCTTGTAATTTTGTCACTTGTTTCACAATTTAACAGACCAGAGAAATATACGGTCTTCATCTCGTGCCCTTCACAAATAAATAATTATAACTATTATTTATATCAAATAGTTTCAGATCAATATAAACCTTCTTAACGATTCTGGATATCACTTCATACAAGAACTGAAACAACGCCCGATTTCAACTCACGTGATATCGGAAAAAAGGGAAAAGTAAAGAAAATGTGAATCATTTTAACAGTGAACAGTCTGTTTATCGCAATCAGTTCCTAATCATAACAACACCCTTTGTCTTTCCTTATCATAACAACAACCTTTGTCTTTCCTTATCATAACAACACCCTTTGTATTTCCTTATCATAACAACACCCTTTGCCTTTCCTTATCACAATAACACCCATTGCCTTTTCTTATCACAATAACACCCATTGCCTTTTCTTATCACAATAACACCCATTGCCTTTTCTTATCACAATAACACCCATTGCCTTTTCTTATCACAATAACACCCATTGCCTTTTCTTATCACAATAACACCCATTGCCTTTTCTTATCACAATAACACCCATTGCCTTTTCTTATCACAATAACACCCATTGCCTTTTCTTATCACAATAACACCCATTGCCTTTTCTTATCACAATAACACTCTTTGTCTTTTCTTATCAAAACAACAACATTTGCAGTTTCTTATTATAACAACACTATTTGCCTTTTCTTATCAAAACAACACCCAATGCCTTTTCTTATCGTAAAAACACCCTTGTCTTTCCTTGTCATAACATGAACCTTTGCCTTTCCTTATCATAACAACACTCTTTGCCGTTCTTATCATAACAACGCCCTTTGTCTTTTCTTATCAAAACAACAACCTTGCAGTTACTTATTATAACAACACTCCTTGCCTTTCCTTATCATAACAACACTCCTTGCCTTTCCTTATCATAACAACACCCCTTGCCTTTCCTTATTATAACAACGAACTTTGTCGTTCCTTATTATAACAACACTCCTTTCCTTTCCTTATCATAACAACACCCTTTGCCTTTCCTTATCATAACAACACCCTTTGCCTTTCCTTATTATAACAACACCCTTTGCAGTTCCTTATTATAACAACACTCTTTGTCTTTCCTTATCATAACAACAACCTTTGCATTCCTTATCATAACAACACCCTTTGCATTCCTTATCATAACAACACACTTTGCATTCCTTATCATAACAACACAATTGGCCATTCATTATCATAACAACACCATTTGCCATTCATTATCATAACAACACCATTTGCCATTCATTATCATAAGAACACCCTTTGCATTCATTATCATAACAACACCATTTGCCATTCATTATCATAACAACACCATTTGCCATTCATTATCATAACAACACCCTTTGCATTCATTATCATAACAACACCATTTGCCATTCATTATCATAACAACACCCTTTGCATTCCTTATCATAACAACACCATTTGCCATTCATTATCATAACAACAGCATTTGCCATTCATTATCATACCAACACCATTTGCCATTCATTATCATAACAACACCCTTTGCATTCCTTATCATAACAACACTATTTGCCATTCATTATCATAACAACACCCTTTGTCGTTCCTTATCATAACAACACCATTTGTCGTTCCTTATCATAACAACACCATTGGTCGTTCCTTATCATAACAACAACATTTGCTTATATCAGAACCTTTGCGATTCACAATGTGTTATTACTGACATAAAAAGCAGAGCCGATCATAAATGTATTGACAACTTAGCAAACACATTCAAAAAGCTAATTTAAATACATGTACAAAATAATGTTGCTTATCTATGACTTGTAGATTCAGTAAATGTTCAAAAGACAAAGGCATATGTATTCCTGTAATACACATGTAACATAAATAAGTTTATTTAACAAATCAATCGAGAACAGTAATCCGGGATTGGCGAAGATATGATCACGTGTCTCAAGATGCGAATCTAATTTCCGATTTAAATGTAGGGGAGGTAAATCTTTATAAATCTTTATGTACACTGCCGTATTTTGGCGCATCCTCGGTTTCTGCACAAGTAACCAGTAAGAGACAGAGCCACGACGTATACGCATTTTCTATCTCAGACGATCAGACGCATCGCTGATGAAGATTTACTGATTTCTTTTTTCTTAGTCGTATAAATTCTATAAGCTTGTGAGGATATATGTATTATTTTTTGTTACACAAAAGAAACATTTTACATGGTGATGACATTGTTCAAAATTATCTCAGTGACGCAAGTCAAAAGATGTACAATGTATCCCATTAGTTCAATATTCGGAACTCAGATTGTCTTCTGACTTCTTGCCTAGTCATGTGAGCAGAATCGTTTACACATTTTTGAGTAATTGTTATTAGCGGAATATCAGCTAACAGTTTAAAATAAGGTAATCGCATTTTCTGTGCTAAATATTGCTTTGTTATCTGCATAATTGTGTTATATATATATATATATATATATATATATATATATATATATATATATATATATATATATATATATTCACTTATTTATGTTTATATTCTTCACTCACTCTCATTTTGTTTTTTCCTCACCCACCCTCTATTCACTTATTTATTTATATCGTTATGTTCTGCACTTACATTTTGTCCATAACCCCACCCACTTTCTTGTCCAATTTTTAACCCTTAAACAACGCTTTTATTTTATTACTGCCGGGTTGGACTGGGGAGGGACACCCGACACAGCAAGATAAATTATGTATCGTTAAACCCAGATGGTACGCGTGTTTCATGTAGTCCATACTAATATATATATATATATATATATATATATATATATATATATATATATATATATATATATATATATATATATATATATATATATATATATATATATATATATATATATATATATATATATATATAACTTTGTTTAATTGAGACGAATAGTTGAATGTCTTGCTACCTACATAATGCATGCACACAGATAGGCAGGCAGACAGACTCACATAAATTATACTTATCAAGTTTTTCCTTCCAACTGCTCGTTTCCATCACAGCCTACGCAACATAGAAAACTGAACTTGACTTGTTCCATGAGCAATCGATGCAAAACAAATGATCTTTACATGTCTTAATACAAATCCATCAGGAACGGTTTAACCAGATGTCCTGTATTAATTATGTTCTATTGATAAAAAGTCTGGCAAAATTATTTATCAATGGAACTCTTGGTATTGATAAGCTGATACAGTCGTCTGCATTTAATATGATGAGGTTAGTGTCACGACACTATATAATCAACCATTTAATATGGAAAAGCTAGTGTCACGATATTATTTAATCAACCATTTAATATGGAATGGCTAGTGTCACGACACTATAATCAACCATTTAATATGGAGAGGCTAGCGTCACGACACTATACCAACGACCATTTAATACAGAGAGGCTATTGTCACGACACAGCAATAAAGAAGAAAAACAAACATGATTAATTTCGATTTGACCTTGAAACCATATAATTTTGCTTATTTCAACTTTTCGTTTCTCTAGAAAGCTTTTATTGGGAATAGTCTCAAAACAATAATTACATCGATGGTACTTCAAATATTAAAGTTTGCATCTTCTAAAGTTTATGTTAATAGTTTTGTACACAAAGTATTCAAAAACTGATTAAATAATTAATGAAATCATTCTTTAAAATATTATGTTCTTTAATTAATTATACATTATTTTAGTTTTTGATTTTTGTATTGATGTTTATGTTTTTGAAGTTATGTAAATATGTTGCAATTGTCTGAGGAAACATTTACAGTTTTTTAAAAAATTCTTTTAAAGATCTTTGTTGTCCATTAATACCCTTAATTGCATCTCTTAATACCATTAATTTCTTCTGGTAATTAATTGCATCTCTCAATACTATTTATTGCTTCTGGTAATTAATTGCATCTCTCAATACCATTAATTGATTGTAGTAATCAATTGCATCTCTCAATACCATTAATTGATTGTAGTAATCAATTGCATCTCTCAATACCATTAATTGATTGTGGTAATTAATTGCATCTCTCAATACCATTAATTGATTGTGGTAATCAATTGCATCTCTCAATACCATTAATTGATTGTAGTAATCAATTGCATCTCTCAATACCATTAATTGATTGTAGTAATCAATTGCATCTCTCAATACCATTAATTGATTGTAGTAATCAATTGCATCTCTCAGTACCTTTAACGTCTGCTTCTAGTAGTTTACGTATGTTGTATTTGAAATTTAATTTTATGGACTTATTTTTCCAGTACTTTTGATGGATATCTATTACATTTAAGATGTATATGCATTAGTCAGTTTGGCAATTAAATAGTTAGGTTATTCCATTTTCTCCTTTTGAAAGATGGGAAAATTCCCAGTGGAATTTTCCCACACCTACTCGTCTATATGTAAAATGGGTCATAAATTGGTATGTCTCTGTGCAAAATACGATCAATTTGGTATTATGATTTAAACAGGTTTTCGATTCAATTAGAAAGGATCTTTTACTGGTTAATCAGTCAGAAAAAAAAGAGTTCCAACCATTACATCACTCAGATAATTCTAACTGTAAAATTGATTAAAGATATATGGAATGTGTCATAAATCATGCCTTTGTGAATTTTAGGCAAGGAGAAGCTTGATGAGTGTCAATATCGTCACATTTCACTCAAAAGACAACTCTATCGCTGTGGATTAAAACAAAATGGCGATAACACCAATGGTACGACCATTTTTGATGGACGTATTTTTTTCTTTACGTTCTTTACGTTCCATGGATTCGCCATTAAAGATTTCTTCATTTGGTAACCTGGACTTTGTTCCATAGAGGGGATATATCAGGCGTCAAAATGAAACTAATAACAAAGATTCATACTTTCCGTGACATTTTTAACCGGATTTGAAAGAGAGAGGGGGGGGTATGTACTCTTATAATATTTTGACCCTCCTTCAGCTTGAAATCACATGCATTTTTGCATGATCCAAAGTCATTATTTATATGGTGACACTTGATACAAGGATAGCTCTTTACCGCAAACGTGTCAAAACCAAACCTGTAATACCACCAATCATATCTCGAATGTATGCGAATAGCTGCTATTAACTGCCGTTCGGACCACCTGGTTTTTTTTTTCTTCAGGAAAAAGGATTGATTAAGAAGTTGCGAATCCATCGATATTTTTTTTATTCATTTCGCAACTTCTATGTCAATCCTTCATAGTCCTCGTGGTTTCTTTTAACCGATGCAATTTCCGGTGAAAAAAACTGTGCTATTGTTCTATAAATAACTGCGCAAACATGCATTAAAGGTATATGATTGTCTCGCAGAAATAGCCGAGATGTTCCTATAGCGTGTACGACCACAGTGGAAACATCGCTTGGTCATGTCTGAAATGTCGCGGAAAAAATGTGTAGGAATGCAAGTTAATTTGATGAGTTCGTTGTTCACCAGAAATATGTTTTGCAGACAAAATGTAACCGCGACCATAGTGTATGGATTGACCGTTGGATTAACGTAGAAGTGGCGAATGATAAAATAATTTGATACATTCGGCTTTATATGAGAAAGTCGCCCAATGACTATATACAATTATTTGAAACGAACACAAGGTATCCTGTGTTTCTTTCGATAGTTTATATGGACTGGATGCGTTTTGATAAACAATGAACTTTGCTTACTGTACGAGCAATATGCTGACAAGAATTGACTACATTCTAACTAACATTAAAGTGTTTGTGTGATTTGTAGAAAATTTAAATTCTTCTTTATCCGTTTTTAGTCAATTCTTATTTTGCACCGCATGCACAAATACATTACTTATCTAAAGCTCTGAAAAATATGAATGAGTAAAAATAATATATTGGTTTATATTTTTAATAATGGCATGCGTCTACATTTCAATTGTCCTGTTGTGGCAAGTTAAGAAAGCATGCGATATACACATTGCAAATTTTAACTTTTAATTCTGAAGAAATGTAAGAGGAAAGTATTTTAGAATTTGTATCATATGTGTATTTTCTTGTATTATGTATGCATTTGTTTTTTTTTTTATTGTTTTAACTAACACAAGGATCGATGAGTCTTAAATTAAACATTCCTGTCTTATGATGGAATTCTGACTTTACTGTGCTCTAACGGTATAGCTTCTTTCTGTTGGCCATGATTTTCATCTTAGATTAACAAATGTTCTCAAACATTAGTGATGGAGGCGTGTGGAAAGATTTTTTGTCCCTGGCACACTAACGAGAACGGGGAGTGTCAGTCTCTCTAATTACTCGGAATGCAAATTGTGATTGTATTTGTCAATCCCAAAGTCATAATCGTCTTGGCTTTCATTATGAATTAGAAGTTAATAAAGAAGTTAAAATAGATTATTAACCATATATCTTGACTACAATTGTAACTCAAAGTAAATGTCTATAATTGATCTCACATCGGTGTAAATTTATTAAAATTGGTTCCTTAAGTAATTTCTCCACATGTTAACTATTTAGATCTGGTTTAGGTCATTGGGAAAAAAAATAATGATTTGTTTTCGTATTAATATTTGACGGACACTTTCATTCTAAAATTCTGACTTAATAACGTTTCTGTTAGAAATTATCACTCCAATTATAGCGTGAATAGTTTTGAAAAGGAAATCAAGAAGACGGAAATCAGACTTAGATCACTTTCAAAGTTTGTAGCAAATAAAGTCGCCTCTTCATACCAGATCAGCTATTCCAAAAGGCTCCAATTAAAAAATATCTTCCACTTGACAAACTACCAATTCCATTACAACCATCGTAAAATGCTATATTGGTGATGTCCTAATTTCTTTGTTTCATGCATGTACGTTTTACATACGGTTTAGCCGATTTTTCTAGTGTTTGATATTTACTGTTGGACTGCTAGTGGAAAAAAAAAAAACTTTAATCATAGTCGGTTTTGGCACCGTTGGCTGTTTTCTCTGCCATATATGAGATTGACATGGATGATGATCGCTCTAGGGCATCCAAATTGAAAGACATAATCGTAGATCCATCCACTTGAAGCGACTTTGGTTGGGGTTGGAGATGTCTCGAAATAAATTTCATTACGACCGTAGTGTTTTATTTGGAGCTGTTTCATTGGTTATAATGTTGCGGACTCGCTGTATCACGCTTTGGCCCACTCTTTGATTTGGCATTTTGGACAGCGTAGCACTTTTTCTGGTTTTATATGGCAAAAAAGAATGTGCATGTCATGAACGATAGAGACAACTCTGGCATTGCTCCATAACGAACCCATGTCCTTATTGCTACTGACATTGCACTGCATGTGTACAACTACCATAAAGGTATACCATCGGGATGAAATTCATGCCACTTACATAGTATTAATGATGATAGATTACACAGTATTAATAATGATACACTACACAGTATTAATAATGATAGACAACACAGCATTAATAATGATAGACTACACAGTATTAATAATGATAGACTACACAATATTAATAATGATAGACTACACAGTATTAATAATGATAGACTACACAGCATTAATAATGATAGACTACACAGTATTAATAATGATACACTACACAGTATTAATAATGATAGACTACACAGTATTAATAATGATACACTACACAGTATTAATAATGATAGACTACACAGAATTAATAATGATACACTACACAGTATTAATAATGATACACTACACAGTATTGATAATGATAGACTACACAGTATTAATAATGATAGACTACACAGTATTAATAATGATAGACTACACAGCATTAATAATAATACACTACACAGTATTAATAATGATAGAATACACAATATTAATAATGATACACTACACAGTATTAATAATGATAGACTACACAGTGTTAATAATGATAGACTACACAGTATTAATAATGATAGAATACACAATATTAATAATGATGCACTACACAGTATTAATAATGATACACTACACAGTTGTAATAATAATAGACTACACAGTATTAATAATGATAGAGTACACAATATTAATAATGATACACTACACAGTATTAATAATGATACACTACACAGTATTAATAATGATAGACTACGCAGTATTAATAATGATAGACTACACAGTATTAATAATCATAGACTACATAGTATTAACAATGATAGACTAAACCGTATTAATATGATACACTACACAGTATTAATAATGATAGACTACACTGTATTATTAATGATAGACTACACAGTATTAATAATGATACACTACACAGTATTAATAATGATAGACTACACAGTATTAATAATGATAGAATACACAATATTAATAATTATAGACTACACAGTATTAATAATGATAGACTACGCAGTGTTAATAATGATAGACTACACAGTATTAATAATGATACACTACACAGTATTAATAATGATAGACTACACAGTATTATTAATGATTTATTACACAGTATTACCAATGATAGATTACACAGTATTAACAATGAAAGACTATACATTAATAATAATGATAGACCATATAATGTTAATAATGATATATTACTGATTGTAAAAAATGATATATTACACACTGTTAATAATGATATATTACACAGTAATAATAATGATATATTACACAGTATTAATAATGAAAGACTACACTGTATTAATAATGAATGACTACACAGTATTGATAATTATAGACTACCGGTTGTTTACTGGAAATAGCTGTCAAAGGAAAGTTCAAGGTTTATGAAAAGTACGTGTCGAAACGTGAGACACTGGCAGGATATGAATTTATCTTTAACGTGAGATGACCCTTTTTGTGGGTTGCAGTCTTCTTGCTCGAAATGTCCTTAACACCGTCCACAGTATATGGGCCTTAATCAGCTTTTCTGCGAACCTTCTCCAGCATTACACTCAGACTAGGAGGAGACACGATGCTCTCGCGGTTAACGCGCCGTATCGATGACCTGAATGATGCTGGTTCGTATCATACCATCGACCAGATCAGCTGCCGTGGTTTGTCGATGGGTATATAACATTCTTGTAATACCGTGCCGTAAAACACAAACTCGATGAACAGAAACAGGAAACATTGTTCGTGTATTTCATATAGCGTGACTGTCTTATATTGACTAGTTCCTGTGTGGATAATAATTGCAAGCATCCAATGAAAGAATATATAAACCATTATAACCCTTTTGAAATATATTTCAACGTTTGTCATTGCAATAATAGCTGAATGTAGACGCGTAGATTTTGTTATTGCGGGTTTCAAGACATTTTTCAGCACATAATAGCTTTACATGGAGGCTAGTAGAGGAAAATCCATGGAAGAACCACCGACCAAATGGAAGCTTTTCTCGCATAGCCACGCTGACCACCAAGCCAAAGACTCAAACCCCGCACGGAGGAAAGATGTCAGTGATTGGTAAATCTGGGGACCTAATACGCATAGAAATAGTAGAAGCCATGGCGATTTTTATACATTTGCTTAAGATTTCATATGATGAATTTAATGTGAGTGTTTTCACTTGAATATCCGATCGAAACAACATACTCTGAAACATAATTAGAATTTTGACAGGATCAAGTATTACATGTTGTACTCTGCATCCTTACTAATGAAACTAATCATCGATCCGGATGCGAACTTGGAAAACTATGGATGAAAAGAGATCGGTACACACTGCTGAAAATTAGATCAAATGATCTGATTTTGTTCATTTCCTTCTGCCATTGATTTCAGTCTCTGTTCAGTAAAAAAAAAAAAGCTGTGTAGATTAACGCCACGGATTAATTGGAAATCATACAAAAATCATACAACAAGAATTCTCTGGGACATGTGTACCGGATGCTTCATCTTAACTACAGTTTCATGAGAGAGAGAGAGAGAGAGAGAGAGAGAGAGAGAGAGAGAGAGAGAGAGAGAGAGAGAGAGAGAGGAAAATACTTTTACACTGGTACAATTTACTTACTTATCATAAACACATTCCAAAGTCTACAGTTATAGACTGATACAGCAACCTGACGGATGAAGTTAAGCAGTAGCAAATTCACGTTTACGCCTGATAACAACAGCAAATGGAGGGGGGGGGGGCGTACTGACTTTATCGTCTGTGAAAAATTACATGAATACGTTCATTAATTTCAATACTTATTGCCTGATCCACAGCATAAATCACCAGGTAACAATGAACTTCCATTATTAGTTTCGTGACAACTTCGTGTGGCTTTCAGTTCAAGGCATTAGTTGTGAGTGCCCACATCCGGTTGTCTATCCAAACAGGGGAAGAAAAAATAATTGATGAAATTCATTAGTCAGTATTTTATCAGTTTGTGAAAACTTTGATTGTTACGATAATGTCTGTTTATGAACATCAGGAACGTAATTGGTGAGGGTGACACCTGGATGGGGAGTCAGGACGAATTTACCTCCCCCTTCGAATTTACATTTGCTGTAATTACTGTAGCCTATATACGTTTCACCCACACCACCCCTGAATCATGTTTTGCTCCTCCCCCAATCAAGTTTGCCCCACCCCCTTAAAAAGTTTAAATGACGTCCCTGATGAACACGTTTTTGTCTTGATGGTTTACTGTATCTAAAATATATGCTGTATTTATTTCCTAATGCTTTGTACAAAATAGGCAATATTAAATTATGTTTAAAATGGGAAGGAACGTTTACCGAAAAGTTGAGTATTTGTATTTCGAAATAAATCACTGATATGTTCAAGAGCTTTCACCGCAACATCACAACCAACCTATCTATATACTTATATCTATATACTTATATCTATATACTTATATGTTCCAGTATGGGTGTGTCTATCAGGAGCCGCAGTGGTTCAGCAGTTAGCGTGCTGAACTAGTTAAAGTTCTATCAACAATAGTTGTCATTTTGCAACAGTTTTTTTCAAATTGCCTTGCACTAAAAGCATTCCTCTCTCGATGTGCCATACAACAGCAAAGCAGTCATGTTTGTCTATTGTATGTATGGCTAGTACTCTAGTCTGTTGTATGTATGGCTAGTACTGTAGTATATTGTATGTATGGCTAGTACTCTAGTCTATTGTATGTATGGCTAGTACTCTAGTCTATTATATGTATGGCTAGTACTCTAGTCTATTGTATGTATGGCTAGTACTCTAGTCTATTGTATGTATGGCTAGTACTCAAATCTATTGTATGTATGGTTAGTACTCTAGTATATTGCATGTATGGCTAGTACTCTAATCTATTGCATGTATGGCTAGTACTCTAGTCTATTGTATGTATGGCTAGTACTCTAGTCATTTCTATGGATTTCTGCTGGGATACCATAATCTACTTTTCTGACTGGTTATGTGTCTGTCTGTCTATCTGTGTATATATGTGTGTCTGCATGCGTATATATAGTTTGGGTCTCTTGTAGGCTCTGCTACAGGTTTCTTCGGGATGGTTATCTTTAACACGATTTTGCCTACTTTCGGGTTTTCTTGATAGTAAGCCAAGATAAATGGTATCCCATCAGCCGTTTTCTTCTTTACATATTTTAGTAGTTCATCGCTTGTTTGTTTAGATATTTGGGGTGCCTCCGCAATCAGGTCTGTGTCGTAGCCTCGGTAAATTAAATGTTTAGATACCTCTTCAAACCGTTTTAGGAATATTTTATCGTCGGAGTAAATTCTGCGTATCCGCAGTTCCTGGCTATATGAGATGTTCTTAATGCAGTGTTTTGGGTGGCAGCTGGTTTGGAGTAGATACTGATGTTTGTCAGTTGGTTTCGAATAGATGTCTGAATGAAGTTTGTTTTCTGCCAGTTTGGTTGTTGTGTCCAGGAAAACTTGATTTTAGTTGCCGACTTCTGCCGTGAATTTTATTGAAGGATGGAAGATTTTTATCTTTGATATGAAATAATCTAGACATTCTCTTCCATGTTGCCACGTTATTTCTGTATCGTCAATAAACCGTACCCACTGGTATGGTTTATCGATGATGCAGAAATGACGTGGCTGACCCTCCAGTTTTCCCATAAAAAAAGTTTCGCATACGAATGGTTCCATTTATTTGGAGGTAGTTGTCTTCATTAAATTCAAAGTTATTGTGTTTTAGGACAAACTCCAGGAGTTGGACTAGGAAGTGGGTGGGTGGATGGATGGTCTACGATTCTTGTTTCTCTTGCTTTATACGCCCGTATCCCTTCATTGTTCGGTATGTTAGTATAAAAGATGTGACGTCTAGATAAACAAGCAATGTATCCGACAGTAATGGTTCGCTTGCTTTGCTTTTTATTGGGTAATATGTCGTGGCCTAAAGATGTGATGGTAATTTGTGGAGATGTGGTCTCATAAAATGATCCAAATATTATGATATCCCGTTACCGGAGATTATAGGTCTACCCTGGTTTCCTTGTTTGTGATATTTTGTTGAAGATAAAATATACCCGCGCTTGGGGGTTTGGGGCTTAAGTAGTTTATCGTGTGCTGTTCTATGTGCCTATTTGGTACGCCTCGTCAATAATATTAGTTATGGTTTTTGCATATACCAGTGTTGGGTCATAGTCTAGTTTTTGCTAGAATCTAGCGTCATTTAGTTGTCTACTTGCTTCACTAATGTAGTCTTCCCTATTCATAACGACCACAGCGGAACCCTTATCTGCAAGTTCAGTTATGATGCTTTGCAGTGTGTGTAGGTCATCTGTTTCTTCCTTTGTCAGATTAGAATTTCTGTTAGCATGGTTGATGTGTCTGGAAGTGTCGTTTTCAACTGAGTTGATAAAGGCTTCTTGATTTGGAATTGAACTCGTTGATTTTGGATCATTTTCTTTTATTATATACATCAAACCAATGACGAACACGTACAACATATTTCCTCTGTAGCTTAACTTCATTCAATTATAAAATGACTTTGTTTAGAAGATGTTGCTTCCATTAAGTGATTATACTATAATTGTTCAGTTTAAAAGAAAAATAAATATACGTGACACAAAACATTTTCAAATACTCTTTTGCAGTGGCTAAATTGATGGAAATTAATTTTGTATGGTTGCAGGTATTACTGAAAGTTACTACTGTGTATACTTGCAGATATTCTTAATGACAAACTGTTTATAATTTTGTATTCAGACTAGTATTGCTATGGTAACCATTATGTTATAATCAGAGATAAAATAGTTATTTTTATGTTAATATACTTTTCTTGTCTTGTCTTATTTCAGGCCGATAAACAAATCAGCCGAACGGAACTATTTGATGGAAAGAACACCATATCTTCATTGTTTGTTTCTTCATTTTCAACGAATGATTATTGCTTATAAAAACCTTTTTGTTTGAAAATTCCATTTGCACATCTTTATCTTCATATTCGTATATATTTTGCACTCAAAGGTTTTTTAATTGTCATAAGATTTTTATTTAATGTTAACAATCACATTGATTTCGATATTGTACAGCTTTAAATTACTTTAATTATAAAATGTACAGTGATTTGCAAGTGCATACCTGTATTTTTCTTTTGAAGTAAATAAACTTTTACCTGTATCATGAATTGCCTGACATATCGATTTTAAAGATGAAATCACGATAAAAATGTCGAAACTAGGTGTTATTCTTTAACTTGACTATTAGCTATATTAATATCTTTATATAAGTACATGTATAATGAATACGGTGTTTTGCAGGAAATTACTTTAATTTTCCCTGAGCAGCTTAATGAAGCAATTTGCGCATTAGACATTTTGAAGATCCCCAAGTCAGGGCCACATTTAGTTTAAAGTAAGGTCACAAGCAATGTGCGCATTAGACAGTTTGAAGATCTCCATGTCAGGCTACATTTAATTTAAAGTGAGGTCACAATCAATGTGCGCATTAGACATTTTGAAGATCCACAAGTCAGGGCCACTTTTAATTTAAAGTGAGGTCACATATTTAGTAAATTTGATTCTAATGACAATTTACATAAAACCAGAATGTTGTAACAACGTAGACGTTACAGCTAAATGATTGAATTTACTTGGTCTAATCAGGCAAGACTCTTTCTTCTACTTAAAAATTTCATTACATTTTAAGTTATTAAATTTCCTATATCACGAGCCGATTTATATCAAACAGGCAGACTTTCTGAAGTACGTTACACAATTTAAATAACTCCACCGTATTTTGAATGACGCTTGAAAAGTTTAATTTAATCAGTTTCGGCCTTGTGGAGATAAAATTCTTCAAGTCCAAATAAAGTGCAATAAATATAATCTGTTTAGACTCGTTCTTTCTAACCGACCCATTAAATTAAATGTTTTGAATCCTTTGTCCTTAAAATCGTAAATTAGCAAGAATGACGTAAACATATAATTAATCTTCACCTGAGGAATTCACACAAACTCATTTTGAATGGAGTATTTGATCGATCCGCGGTATATACATGTCGTACATTTTGAATGGAGTACTTGTTCGATCTGCCTGTATACATGTCGCACAATCTCATCTTGAGTGGAGTACTTGATCGATCTTCGGGTATACATGTAGCTGACAGTAACTGATCTGCTAAATTATTATTGATCTTTCTTTCAGACTTTAGATAGACCGTCTGTGTTAATATTTAATCTCGAAAAAAGTAGTTCTGGAAACTTTTTATAAAATTGTATATAAAAGTAATTACTGTCAGATCCTCTCAACTTCTGGTCATGTATTACAACGGGGACGATGGGATTTTAGTTAATTACCCACCTGAAATAAGGCGGGTTGTGTACACAGTATATAAACAATCTTGCAATTTCAAAGTCCATCATAACAAAATACACATTCATGCAGGAAATAAACACCTTAATAAATTAATCAAGATGCATGTTTGACCATTTGATAGCTCAAAACCACATAAATTAGTTTTCTTTCAGTAATTTCAAGAATTATGGCAAAGAATTTTCGAATTTGTGTTACGTAAAACTTGGCTAATGATGATATGTGACTGTTAATTCAATGTTTTTGTTCAACATAAGTTATCATTGTACACGTGCGAAAACGGATTCTAATGAATGATTCTAAATAATCAATTTTGGGGAAAAGGTTTTATTTCCTGTTATGATTTGTTTTGACTCAAGCCGTAAATTATTCTACATTTTAAATTTATGTAATTCATTCCTCGTCTCTGTGGGAAAAAAATGTTTTAAATTTATAATCCATTAACATTGAGTGTAAGAAAATTTCGTCATTTAATAAATCTTCATGGTACAAAATCAATAGTATGTTATTATTATTATTATTATTATTATTAGTAGTAGTAGTAGTAGTAGTAGCAGTAGTAGTAGTAGTAGTAGAAGTAGTAGTAGTAGTACTAGTAGTAGTAGTAGCGCTCTCCATTACGGATCACTGCTATCTCACCTCTGTCTGCGTGGGTTCGAGTCTAAGATTCGGCTAATGTAGTTATGGGAGAAAGCTTGCCAGTAGCTTCTCGTGGGTCGGTGGTTCTTTCCGGGGGTTTTCCCGGGTTCTTCCTCTACCATTAATACTGTCCGCCATGTATAGTCTATCGTGTGCTGAAAAATGACGTTAAACCCTACAAAAACAAACAAAACAAACAAATTTTTTCATTGTTCAATTGGAAATAAACAAAAACTCTTTAGTGATTGTTGCTTGTTACGTATTTATGTTATAATGAATATGTAATAGTGATTTTCACTTTGTTACACGAAATGGGTTTCAATCCGTGCGAATCAAACATCTGTATGAGAGCAATGCTTTCCTCTATTTTTAAGGACATCAGGACGATAGTCGTTGTCACCTAAAAGACTCTTAAAAGCGCAAACACTACGGATTATTATGCCCTAATCAACTAACATTTTTTGGGGTTTTGTTGCAATTGTTGTTGTTGGTGGTGGTGGTGGTGGTGGTGGTGGTGGTGGTGGTGTGTGTGTGTGTGTGTGTGTATGTGTGTGTGTATGTGTGTGTGTGTGTGTGTGTTTCTCACATTTGAGTGTTTCGTAAGTCTTTTCGAGCCGTATATTAGTACTTGCCACAATGTAGTATAAAATATGACAAACACCTAACACAAGTTTATTTTTCCCCCACAAATTACTTAATACATATACTCAAAAACATCTGGGTAATTTTCTGTTAAGAAATTAAAAAGGGTCCTTTTTACGAAACTAATTCATGATGTGATTGAATCTCGTGCATGCTGTGCGTTTTGACATCTTCTCTTAAAAAGTGGCTAATTGCCCGGAATATTTTTCCAATTCCAACTTCCCATAATCAACAAATAATCATTAAAATCTACCAACAAAGACGTGAGTGCCAATAGCACATACATTATGTTTATTAACTTTTCTAACATTATGTTTATCTTTTCTAACCTTCTGTTTATTATCTTTTCTAACCTTACGTTTATTATATTTTCTAACCTTATTAAAAGCAACAACTCATCATAATAACTTTTAATTATTACTGGTCTGTAATACGTATGTTTTAATGACGTCTTAGAAAAAAATGATGACATCATTTATTAACAGCTTGTTTGAAAATTATCACTGAGCTGCATTTATTGGCTTCACATCAGCGCGGTGCATCACGGGGAATAAAATACGTCTCTTTCGTACTTTCAATATGACGGAGAATGATATATGTGGTTTCCATATTATCGGAACTGCAGTTGTTACAGTACAAGTCACAGGGGTCATATATATATATATATATATATATATATATATATATATATATATATATATATATATATATATATATATATATATATATATATATACTCATTTTAAATTAAATATAAATTGTTCTTTCAAACTTTAACACTAATGTTCTTGAACCAAATTATATTCTCTCTCTCTCTCTCTCTCTCTCTCTCTCTCTCTCTCTCTCTCTCTCTCTCTCTCTCTCTCTCTACTTTTCCTCAGGAAATTTTTATACTGCTGAGCAGTAAGAACCAGCTATATGTTGATAAAATGGG